>CM060928.1:230720921-231320921 GCA_030765085.1 Allium cepa
TCCCGAGTATTCCATTACTTTCCCCCAATTCAACATTACCAGACATTGGTGATATCACGTGCACGTGTACCAACGTACCGACGAACTCCAGCTGACCTTGCCGTCCCCAACATGTTGACGTCCATCAACTCACATCCTCAAGCCAGCCATTCGTCGAATCCACGATGAATTCGAAATCGAGGAACCCAATCCAACCTGGAACCAAATTCAATCACCACAAACTTCCTCTTACCGCCTCCACAGATCATCAGCTATCGCGCAACCCTGCCCTCAGCTTCGCTTGACATCCATGCTACTAACGCCCCAACTCCGATGGTCTCCGATGCCAGAGAGACGGCGCACCAACTCAATTCCTAACCTCCACTCATATTAGAGCTTAAACCTTAAACCACTGGATCATTGCCGCTACAGTGGATGATAAATCCATTTTACATTTTTGTTGAGGTCCCCAGTCTTCCTCCTACCTTCAGCGAAGATCCCGACCTACCCGAGTATACCCATCACCAGAAAAAACCCAAACTTTACATTCCGGTCAACTTTGAATTGCTCACTCAATTCCACACTAAAAATCGTGAATTAACCCTTAAAAATCATGATTTGGAATAGTGATTCAAGTTATATACCTGATCAAAGAACTAAGATATTTGAATTTTTGCATATCTTAAGTTTTTTCCACTGTTCTTTTTAGTTTTCAGATAATATTCTAACTAATTTTATTTAAAAATATTTGTACAACTTAAATCTTGATTAAGCAACCATATTTCATTTAGATCCTAAGAATTTACCACAGGGGTTTACTTCCGTGTTTCAAACATGCACAGCATAAATTATATACATACATGCATATTCACACTCATGCAATCATATTCCACAAACAAACGTCAATACTGATTATATGCAGATCAAAGTGTGTGTGGGTTTAATAGTTTGCTCACCTCAGGATAAAGAATAGAGGAGAATTTTAAGCCTGGAAGTTGATTGAATTTGAAAAACTGGAATATCTGGTTTTGATCTTGACTTTAATCTAACTTGCTTAATTATTTTCTGACTTAAATCTGGAGATGATCATGATGTTGACTTGTTTTGATCTTTTGGTTTCCAGCTTGAATCCACTTTGATTTCCAGGTTGATTGTTTGCCAGGTTTATATGCTTTCAAAACAGGCTTTGATTTTGAACCGCTCTTTGACTTCCAGGTTTTGAAATTTATTTTGATCTGATTCACACATGAAACTGGAACTTGGATTGATCCAGTTTTGAGATGAATTATAGCTTTAGGTTCGAATTTTCTTTTGAATTGCTTTGCTTTATTTTTGATCAGGTTTGTAATTTGATTTTTTTCTTTTTGGTTTGATTTAATATTGAGATAAAATATTTTGTTTCTCAGGTTTGTTTGAAGATGAGGAAAGAATGAGAGAGAGTGTGAACTGAAATGATAACAAAGAATTTTTTTTCTTTCTTTTATACATGTTATTTATGTTTTTAATTTTAAAGAAAAATAGAGTATGACACTTGTTAAATTCATACTATCTTTAAATTACACTTGTACAAACTCATACTATTTTACTTAACTTGTTAATATAAGCAATATTATGTTAAAAAACTTTATTCAATTTTATTTAAAATTTATAGTTTAAACCCTTACTTTATTTAAATTTATTTTTACAAATTTTGTTTTAGACCTTTAGTTAATACATTTACAACTTAGTTCATAAATAATTTTAAAAGAAAGAACTATAAATCTTTTTGTTAAACTTAGCTATTGTGTGTATATATATATATAAATTATACTTACATAACCTTTCAAAATAAATTTATTTGAAATAAAATTATACATTAATAAATAAACACATATATACCCTATATGTACATAAGTTAAAATATAGAACTTAACTTAATTAGCCTTTGAAAAATTATAGAGTATTCAAATTATCTATTTTTAAAATATTCATTCTTGAATTTCAAATCCAAATTCAATTTTATAAAATACTTATTTTTGAATTCCAATTCAGTATCCTATTTATAATAAAATTTTATTTTCAAATATTCTATTCAAAATACATATTTTTCTTTATTCTGGAACTTTCATATAAATTCACAATTAATTTCTCAATTAAATCCAAAATTTTATATTAATTACCAATTATTTCAAAATTAAATCCCAAAGATTAAATTAATTATCAAAATATTCTTAGCTAAAATCCAGGAATGTTACAACAGATGCTACTCGAAGTGTTCCAGGAGCAGGCGAATTTTGTTCTTGGAGAGCCTGTTGATAAATTAGGTCCTGTAGATACTCGTACAACATC
Organism: Allium cepa; assembly: GCA_030765085.1. Taxonomy (NCBI): domain Eukaryota; kingdom Viridiplantae; phylum Streptophyta; class Magnoliopsida; order Asparagales; family Amaryllidaceae; genus Allium; species Allium cepa. The sequence goes on from CM060928.1 coordinate 230,723,229, forward strand.
GCCTATTCATAGATCTATGCCCCTCTGTGCTCTTAGTTAATTGAGTTCTTCCAGCTCTTGCGTAATAAACTGGATCGATCACCTCTTCTATCGATGCAGGGACTGGGGAAGTGCTCACTGGAAAGAATCTCATTTGGATTCTATATTAGATGTCAAAGCTACTGAAAGAATAATAGGAAGTGAGAAAATCGATCCTCAAGTGCAAATTCGTAAGCAAGGACCTTCATAAATGATGTCAGCCGAATCTCTTTCGAATGCCAAGTTGGTCTCTTCTCTATTCGCTCCGCACCTACTCCCTATTTGGATATGATGAACAGCTGGCTACAAAACCTATTTTCCTACGATTATGTGCTTTTTCGAGTATGAAATCCAATCCTGGAAATACAACATCCTACTTTTTTTTACTACCCAAGGCTTTGAGACATTTTGAAACCGAGAAATCTCTACAGGAGCAGGTGCTATCAGGCTCTGATTAGGAAGGTCAAATCAATCATATGGGAGCCATAGCTTCTGTTAAGCCTAAGATTTCAAGCTAATCCATGAATGAAAGAGCTGAATACTTTTCCTATGATTCTTAACCCGAAACGAAATGGCTGAGGAGAGGTTCCTTTTTGAGGGTACTCCCGAGAACAGATCCAGTAGCGGTCGCCTATTAACTGATTAATCGTAGGTTCGAATCCTACTTGATTACAGTAATACACAAAGAAGCTCACTCAGGAAAAGCCACTTATTGGGCTGGAAGAAAGGGCAAAGGCAAAATAATTGTGGAAAATTCTTTGATAAAACAGATTCCTATTTCTCAATGATATTCAACGATCGAGACAATTGGCTTTATCCCATGAAACCATTTCATAGAAGTTCATTAATATCTTCTACGAACACACGATCGTGAACACGGCAGGCAGTAAGGTATCAGCTTATGTCGGACCCCTGGTAGTTGATAGCTAAATTTATCGCATACTTAATTTTAGTAAAATCCAATTTTAGTTTAATAAGCGTTTCCCGGTTGCAACATTTATTTATACCAATTCTCTTCATCAAAACTAAATCACTTTAGACTTATGGAAATGGTAATGGTCAAAATTTCAATATCGTCCATATTTAACTTTATAGTCCAAACACAAAGTCCTTTATCCAATAATAATAATAATAATAATTAACTGAAATGCTCTGACCGAAGACTTTGACTTTGAGTTGACTGTGATACTAGCCCCATACAACCGAGGAGACGAATCCTCTCTTGAATAGTACTTCACTTCCAATACTTCCACTTGACCCTACTATAGTTACTTGATGGATGTCATACCATAATTTGACTATAATCAAAGCAGATCTTTCATATTGAAGATCCATAATATTCTCAAGTTGAGAGAACTATATAGATCAGTCACATCGATTTTTCTGTTTTATCTTAGCTATATTAACCAACAGAAAACTATCGAGTAAGCTATTCCATATTCATCCAATAACTATTAGTACATAACCTCTAGGTGCACCTAGCAGCCATGAATAATACATTGTTCAAGAATGTTACGTACTCTAGTCTTAATGGATACATCGATATCTAGTATTGATGCATCTTTACTAGGAACATTAAAATGATATATTTATGTTTATTGTGATAAATTACTCACGGTTACAATACTTTATAACTACTATCACAAAACATACCATTTATGGATTTTCTATTAAATATACTTTTAATTAAATTAATTAATTAATATAACCACATTATATCAAGTATTATAATAGAAAGAAAACACCTTTATTTCGTATAAGATTGGTTAATGAGTTAGATATATGTAACAAATTACATAACTGCCTTTGGGGCATACCCCTAACTCTATCAAAAACACGATGGGGGCTTGTGCTATTGGGCCCTTATTTGACAGCCCAATGTTTATTGCAAGAAATCCGAGCAACAATTAAGAATTTCTTTAGTAAAGTGGGACTCTAAATTACGAATATGGAATATTATAGTATGTAATTGACAGTTTTTCACAATAGTAATTTGTAGTTAGGAACTTATTTTAGGTGCCTAAAACTAAGTGCCTATCAGACAGAGGCTCATTACCATGTGCACGTTAAATGTGAATCCAAGTATTAAACACTTAAATACACCATATATACATGTGCATGCTAAAAAGGTAGTTGGCTATATTTTTCCTTCCAAAGTTCTAACTATTATATTTTTAGATAAAGGATGTGTTGATTTAAAGAACCATTCATCTGTATATATTATAAGTACAATGCCATGGGATCATGGTAGAACCATAATAAGTAATAGCATACACGCCTAGCTATGTAGCAATTACATGAAAGACACTTGCAAAAACTATCATTGTAAAATATGACCTCCACAATAGTGCAAGTGTCAAATACAAAATACTTCATCATGAAGCATAACCCCTACCATACAAGATGATACATCTACAAATCTGGCTAGTCAGGAATAGGGAGTAACCAAGTATAGTTGGCAGGAATATGGAATTTCAATCCCAAATGACATCACCTAAAATTATGGCACTGTTAGTTCCAACTCACCCTCAATACATAGTATGAGATCAATGTCAATAAGCTTGTAGAATAATCCATCATTTTCATTGTTGATGGAACATTTAGAGAATATATTCCATCTGGCATGGTAATATAAGTCACTTTCCAAGTGGTCCCAATTTTTATCCTATTGACATCAACTAAGAGAATGCCCTTAGAGTCCTCGATCGCCAACTCTTCTAACAAATTTTCAACCTTTATAGGGTTATATATTAAAGAAATTATAAGGCTTATCTTGATGTGGGATATCGAGGACTTAATTTTTAAATAGCCATATCTAGGATAGTGCCTTTGAATAGAGGGTTCAATGAAAACCAAAGTACCATGCGATGAAGTTTAAAAAATCTGACGGTAATACCACTTTGACTATAGAAACATAGAAAGGTGCCCGAACAATATGTTGAAAAAGGGCCTTAACAACATACTGAGGTGTTTCCTGAGGAGGAGCGGTGTATGTAAGGGATTCATGTCATCTTTCACAATCTTAGGAGCTAAAATCAAACATGTTGGACAAGGTCTGTAAAGACTCACCTTTTTGGACGGTTCAAATCGACAATAAACCACACTTGTCAACTCAAACCATTTCAAAGGGAGGATTGTTAATGTGGTAAATAAGAAAATAAGAGAAAAAGAATGAAAAATAAAAATACAAAATCTCTCATTGGAATGAGAAAATATAATAATCAAATAAAAAGTTCGTGAAGTTGTTTACGAATAACATTTTATTACAATTTTACAATACAAATAAGAGTTACACATACATCACGAAAAAATAAATAATGCAATGGAACAATATTATGTAGTGGAATAAATATAATAAAAAGTAGTAATATACTAAATCTTCATCTTCGTCCTCCAATAAAATAGTCTTCAATGTGCTGAAATACTCAAGATGACCCGAGCGTGATGAAAAACTCGAGCGTGATGAAAAACAAAACAATCGAGTCAGAACCAAAAGATCTTATGTAACTTAAATCAAAATTAAATAAATATGAGTGTAATGACTTCGGAGATGTTTATGAGATTTTACATCTCCTATCGAGTGTCTAACATATGCGCAATAACTTAAGAGATGTTCGGGATTCCATCTTCTAAGGATCCATTAAACTATCTACATACAGTACAATACGCTATTATATCATATCTACAGTAAAGTATTAAAATAGCATTAGGTCGTTCCCATATCCCCCTTAACATATTATTATATAAATGTCGTAGTCTATACAGTACTGTAAATTCCACCGTAGACTAGTGGGCTATCAGGGAGCACTTTATAGGTACGACACAAACCAAACTCGTAGTGGGCGCGATAAGGCATATGACGCGGCACGGGAGGAAATACCAGGGTAAGACTCTATCGTTTGCACTCTCGGACTGGTGTAACGCAAAGCAGCTACTACCGCCCATCTCGGAACACACTCCCATAATCAAATCAAGGGGTGACCACCAAATCAATCACAAAGTAATAAATATGGTATCGAAGAAACGTGCCCGATCGAAAGAGCGACCTAACTTGGCCCGGTATAGCTCCTGTTTAGTCATATCAAGCTACCATGGGGGGGGGTCAGGGCTGCGTTCATACCTCATACAGTAGCGTTCGCCAAACCATCATACTTTGTTTTGGATTCTCCACCATGTGCATAGTTGTTAAAGTGGTTTTCGGTGTTGGCTGAGAGTATGACAATATTCGATCTCGGTCTCTTTAACAACCAAATGCTTATTTCACACCGGTTGGTTCTTTTACATTTCCAAAACCAATTCATAATTGATATCAAAATACCATATTTACTTCAAAATCATATCAGTTTCGAAATCATATTCACTTTCGAAATCAAATTCACTTTCAAATTCATATTCACTTTCAAAATCATAACCACAAAATAGGTTAAACCATCATATCAAAACATTCGCATTCAAATCAATTAAATCTAAATCATAATAGTTCCAACTTTAAACCGTTAGGATATTGAAAGTAGTTTATATATTAGAATGGTTATACATTAAAAACAATTTATATTTTAAAAATAGGTTATAGACTAAAATGGTTTATATATTAGAAATAGCTTACATATTAAAATAGGTATATATTAATATATATATATATTAAAAGTTGTTTATAAATTTAAAAGAATATATATTAAATAGTTTATAATTTAAAAATAGGTTATATATTAAAATAATTGATATATTAGAAAAAGATTATATATTAAAATAAGTTATAAATTAAGATTGTTAATGTATTAAAATATTTTATAATAGTTTAAAATAGTTTTATTAGTTTAAAATAGTTTAACAGTTCAATAGTTTAAATAGTTAAGGAATTTAAAAAAATTAAAAAAGTTTAGTCGAAAATGGTTTGATTATTGGAATGGTTTATATAGTAAATAGTTTGAAAATCCAAATAATCTGAACTTTCAAATAATAGATTTTTAAACAGTTTAGATCAAAATAATTAATTTGAAAATAATATCAAATCAAACTATTTCTTCCATTTCAACAAATTTAGACCATATCCAGATTTCAAATCAACAAAACTCAATTTAAATCTTCAATTCAAATTCTTAATAAAACCATTTCAATCTATGTCAATTTCAAATCCATGTTTGAACTGCAAATTTAAACCACTTTAAATTTAATAGAATTCAAAGTTCAAATATTCAAACATTTACAATAACTCATTTTTGATAAATTTCATTTATATTTCAAAATTCAACTTTAAAATTTCAATTAAATTCTGTAAACAATCCATTTAAACCAATTCCAATTTCAACATTTTAAAGCCTAGATTTTGGAAATAATACGTTCATATAGATCTAATTTTATTTGATAAAATCATTTAACTAGATTCAAAATTAAGGATTTAAAATCATTTAATTTAACCAATCCGATGTCCGTGTATAATTTTCTACACCATGGTCAAGTGATATGGATATATATCATTCCAACTCGCAACAAAATTTAATTTTATGAGCATATATCATTTCAATCCGCAATCTCGAGTAAATTTCAAAATCCATAAAATCGCTCGGGTTTATCATTTCAACTCATAACAATTTTTTCCTAATCTATAGATCGTTCGGGTATATATTATTTCAACCCATAGTGATTTCCTAACGATAACTAAGGAACCTTACAGTGTGATAATAACATATAAAATAAATATGATACCCAATCATCCAAATATCAATAATTAAACATCAATCACGATCAACACTCAAATCAACCAATAAATCACTACAAATAAACTAGTGATCATTATCAGGTATTTAACTTGCAATTAAATTCAACATTAATTTAAATGGCAATTCAACTCAAATAAACTCAAATAAAATTTAAATGACAATTTAAAATACCAAACAACAATCAATAAATTTCTAATCACGTCATAAATTTAATTTAACCAACATAAGATGGTTTAGTATTTGTGAGTGGGTTAAATCACCCACCTTTGATTTTTCGTCGTTTTAAAATCCAAATTAGGCACAAAAACCTACCAGTTTCAAAATGTAGCCAAACTAGTTCGATGCTACCTGAAATTTTGATACGAACCCAACAGAGAAAATCACACGTGAATCCGAGCTAGTATGAAAAAATTATGATTATTAGAATGTTTGAAAATCAAATTTTAAATAAAAAATTAAAGAGGAAGCGAGAACTCATAAAAATCGCTTAACACAGAACCTAAATCGATGCGTGCCTGAACCCTAAATGCTAACAAACATCCTTCGTCCTCAGCCGCCGCACTCAACAGGAAAACGCTGTCGCTTACGTTCGACTTCACTCTGATCAGAGGCTATTGCTTTACTCCTCGACCAATTCCGTGCCTTTCAGTGCCCATGCAACTTCCAATGGTCGTGCCTAGTTCAACGCGCCGCCGCTCCCTATTTCAAGAATTCTACTAACTCCGAGCACCTCTAGCATGAACTAACATCACTCCCGAGATGATATATAATTTACAATAAACCACACATGTCAACTCAAACCATTTCAAAGGGAGGATTGTTAATGGGGTAAATAAAAAAATAAGAGAAAAAGAAGGAAAAATAAAACATAGAATCTCACAGTGGAATGACGAATATAATAATAATATAAACAGTTCATGAAGCTGTTTACAAATAAAATTTGATTACACTTTTACAATACAAATCAGAGTTACACATACAACAGGAATAAAAAAATGCAGCAGAACAGCATGATGCAGTGGAATAAATATAATAAATAGTAATAATGTACTAAATATTCGTCTTCATCCTCTAGTAAAATAGTCTTCAGTGTGCTGAAATACTCAGGATGACCCGAGTGTAATGAAGAACAAAACACTCAAGTCAAAACTAAAAGATCTTATGTAGTTAAATCAACAGTAAATATATATGAGTGTAACGGCTTCAGAGATGTTTACGGGATTTTAGATCTCCTATCCAGTGTCTAACGTGCAATAACTTAAGCGATGTTTGGGATTCCATCTCCTAAGGATCCGTTAAACTATCTACATACATAGTACAATGCGCTATTATATTATGTCTAGAGTAAAGTAAAGCATTAAAATAGCGTTAAGGCGTTACCCATATCCCCCTTAACACATTTTTATATAAATGCCGTAGTCTATATAGTACTGTAAACTCCACCGTAAACTAGTGGGCTATTAGGGAGCACTCCATAGGTACGACGCAAATCAAACTCGTAGTGGGCATAATAAGGCATAGGACACGGCACACGAGGCAATGAACTATATTTTGTGAAAATATAATGTTTGTTGTGTTGAAATATCATGTTGTTTTGATGGCATATGATTACAAGTTTGTGGCTGAGCTTGGATTTGTGATTTGGATGTTAAATGATATTTTTGGATATGGATATGTGAATTGTTGGTTATGATATGATGGTGTTGGTTATGATATGATGGTAGTGTGTTATGAAGCAAAAAAAACCAAGTGTATATGATGTAAATGTTGTGAAGTTAGCACCTTTAAATGTCGCAAAGGACTTGAGATCCGATTTGAGAACAAAATCTTGTTTTCTAGTTTTAGATTTAATAAATGTTTTCCAGGTTTTCACCTTTTGTTTAGTTTTTCAAAAATATTCCATTTGTGTTTTAAAATATATAGTAGCTAAAGTTAAAGTGAGGTTTTCGCTTAGAAATCAATTCTAGCAAACTGCACTCATAGCGATAGTCGCTATGGATGCAGTTCGGAAAATTTCACGATTTCAACTTTTAAAATGGTTTCTTTTGGATTGTTTTTGAAAAATCATTTCAAAACAATTAAGTAAGTAATAAGTTAAGTTTTATTATTTAATAATTTATTTACTTAATTAGAGTTAATTATTAATTAATTAATTAGGTTAAGTAATTAGAGTTTAAGAAATGATTAACCAAGTTAATTATTTTAAATTAAGGAGGTTTTAAATAATGTTTAATTAAGATAAAAGGAAATTAATTTTTATTTAATCAATTTTATTTACTTTAATTAATTATATAATTAGAGTTAATGATTAATTAAAGGTTAATTATCCACCTAATTAGAGTTTAATTCTTAAATGAAAGCTATTTAATTAAATTTTAAGTATAACTTTTTTTTAACTAGTTAAGGTTTAAATTATGATTTTGATTTAATTAAGATTAATTAAAGTCTAATTAATTTTTTAACTCATGATTTAATTAAAGTTTATTATTTACAAGAAGTATCTTAAACTCTACTGGTTATTTACTTTAAACCAACTTTCACACTAAAGTAAATTATTTTTAAACCAGAGGATCTCTTGTCCATGCTATTAAGTAGCCAAATGAATTAAATTAGTTGTAATAAAACATTGACATGTTTTATTAAAAGTGAGCAGATTTGTACTTATCACAAATTCCGCACTTCAGGAACATGATGAATACGAGGGAGTTAATTTGGATAAGCGGGTCATGATAATCTAAGCATATGGATGTATGTGCATATGTAAATCTTTACACCCTGATAGTGGAATGGTCCACTATAAACAACTTGACATCTTAAATTATCGAATGTTGGTTTGGAGAGACCGAGATCGAATAGCAGTTGTAGTGAAGGCTTTGAAGTGCAAGGGCTATTTGCTACTAACCCTAAGGGTGATTCCAAAATAGATGTAGTGAAAATAGTGCCTTCGGTTCATTCATCTCCTGAACGACTTGTATGGATGAATGTTGACATTGTATCAACATTTGGAAGGCAATGCTGGGATTCCAAGAGGGAGGTGCAATGTAAAAAGGTAAATACGTAGCCTTAGGCCTCATCAACCGAGAATGACTAAAACAGCAGAGATGAAATAAGCCTAAGTGGGTCATTCCCATTAGGGTAAAGTCACTCTATCTAGAGTCCCTACTATCAACTCATGTATGCTTCGATACGGTTGCTGATCCCAACCAAGGAGTGATCATATTCGGTACTATCTAGCAAGTGGTAGGTCAGTCTTGTGTTGGTAAGGGATCCCGACAAGGTCCTCGGTGCTCCTTTATCTAGAGATGCAACATGATGGCTGGTACCCCAGTAGCGCAGTCATTGTATGGAATCCATTTCCCAATAAGTGACTTTGGTCTTAGTTGTATGACTATTTGCTAGAATATAATTAATGTAACAATTTCGGCTATGTTAATAATTTACTTGAGAACCCTAGACATTATGATAATATCATTGGATTTCTATATAAAGTGTTTTGGTCATCATAAGGTAAAAACATGTTCATGTTTATGTGCGGCGTGGTCTTATGAGGTATTTTTGAATTTTAAGAGTTTTTAAAGTAATAACTCATTTGTTAAAGTTTACTCACACCAGACCCATGTCTGACCCAGAGTTTTATTTCATTTTCCAAAAACTCTTAGGTACTCAAAGTTTTATGAGTAGCCAAATGATCCAGGTTTCCTTACGATTGCATTTTGGAGGAGCTGGAGCAGGTGGCTTCACCGTTAGCTAGTTATTATCTCATTTCCACTGTATATGTATGTATGATCTATGTATTTTGTATAGGCAGGCAATTATAAACATCCAATTAAAAGTGGTAAATGTAATAACTTTGATGTATTATTACTATGGAAATGACTATGTAATATTTTATGTTATATATTATACGTTGTTCTGATTTGTAGTGAGATTTTGTGATTTTGTAGTTTCTTCTTATCTTTCTTTTTCTTCTACCATTCATGACTCTTCTTTTGGAGTAAGAAAGGCAGTTCTTTACATTATCGATCACGACTGCATCCCTTGGATCCTTCTTTACTTTGAGCACTTCCATCGATATTTTTACCAAATCTTCCACCTGTAAGGCTTACACCATGGTCATCCTATCTTCCATCACCATGGTGACTGCCATTGCCCCTCCGTAATAGATCTATAATTATCCATGGTTGATTAAGGTTTAATTGATCCGCCTAGAGAAGTTGCGCTAGGCACATTATTCCTTTCCCTATTTGCATCATCATGTCCATCTTCTCCAGCTCTTTCCATATACGTTCTTTGCCTTTTAGTAGAACTTCCTTCATCAGATTTAGTTGGAGATCTTTCTCTAACTTCTTAATATCTTGAATGAGATACATCTCATTGAAGTGCTTGTTTTATCCTTTCAAAGTATCTAACAAGTATCCCATTATTGTATGTTGCATTGCCTCCATCCTTTGATTCACAACAACCGTCATTTCTTGCAACCCCACTCTAGTGAAAAGATCTGATAGAGGTTGAGAAGATCCATCACTTCTACTAGCAGCTCCAACATTTCATCCACTAGATTCCTCAGTAACTTACATTCCAGGTTTCTTCTTTGGTCCTGTCCTATCAGATATCCTTATAGATTTTATCGAAATCCTAGTAACAATTTAGATCTAGCCTTATCTTTAGGTTCAGTGAAAGCACTAAAAAATGTTAGCCAAAAAATTGGTTTAACGACATCAAATGACTAATTTTTACAGAGATAAAAATTCAAAGTCGTAGAATTATCTCTACTGTTAATAAAGAGAATTCAATGAATAGAATTTTCAAGGCACCTTTTTTGAAATTTTGAATATACCCTCTCATTCGTCAATAGGATCTTACCAATGATTTATAACCTTAAGAACCATTCCCTTTTCGGTCAATCAAGGAATTTCACTATTAATTTATATCCAACACCACTAACATAAAGGTTTGAATTAATGGTGCTGTGACCCCTAAAGCTTTCACATTTATAGAACACACCTGTCCATTAATTATTTTATTGAATAAAAAGTATATTAGTCTAGCTATTAGATGCACGTACGTGCAATATACACTTGTACCTAAAAGTAGTAGATCTAAATGAAAAATACAAAGAATAAAGAAGAATAATTACCAAAGCAAGAGATTGCAAGTTTTATAGTGGTTCAGCTATGCCTACCATAAAGACCCGTAATATTTGGGTCTTCAAATTTGGATATTTAATTAATTTTAATATATGAATCTGAATCTGAACTATAATTAAATTTGTGTTTCAAATAATTGTGTGATGTTGGTGATGTATTTTTAATTTAGTTTATAGTATTTTTCCATAATTTTTAATTTGAAAAATAATTAAATTTTCCTTTGACGTATTTTACGACAAAACATCAGCATTTTTTGGAACTTCGTAGAATTTAATACCAGTGCATTTTTCAAATTTCAAATGTATGGTCAAATCTTGGGATGGGATATTAGTGTGGGTATATAGGTTTATTTGTAAATATTGTTTAACTTGAAGGGTATTGTTTATTTTATGTGTAAAGAAGTGTATTTTACTTTGTTTATATTGATCATATACTAATACTTAAACATTTCATTCCATTTTCATATTCACCTTCTCACTTCCATTTTCAAATCCAGTAAACATACAAAAAATTACCAAACAAGAAAAATATTTAGACACAACTTTCAAATTTTGATCAAACAGTAAGATAATACACACACACCCATATACATACATACATACCATACATGCATACATACATACATACATATTAGTGAGTGTATAGTGTATATATTTGTAAGCATGATGGTATGTGTAGTGTTTGTGGGTTAGCCTAAAGGCAGAGGCTAACTTGGAGCTCATGGAGGAGGCAGCAACAGATATAGGTGGCAGCGCGCTGGCGTAGGGTAATCCAGATGGTGAGTTGTGCATGAAATATAAAGAGAATTATATAAAAGAATGGAGCATTGTTTATTTCACATTGTTTTGCACATAGGTCAACCTAAATATGGACAATTACGCAAGATGAGGGGGGCGTTGTTTGCATGTGTATGGGGTAATTTGTAGGTGGGTATGAATTTCTTCTGGTGGGCCATGACTTATGTGGGCTTTGGGTGAGAATAATTTCTATTTAATTTTTTTTAGTTTGTTTAAAATGTATGTGAACTTAAAATTTTAATATCTCATCTATTTTAAGTCCGATTGATACATGGGTTTTTGTTGGACTCAAAAGTCGAGTACAACGTTGTAGTGTACTTTGTTGGTAGATCCGTAATGTTTAAAAACTATGACATATTAATAGGAACAAAATTTAATTACATTGTTTTATCAACAACATCGTTAAAATTATTCATACATTATCGATGATATCTATTTGTCTAATAAACACCATCAAGCTAAATTAAATCGAATAGATTATTGAAGACACCCATCGAACAGAATAAATCTCCACTCGATGCTTGCCAAGTATAATTAATATAGTGAATAAATGGTGAATTAACTAGTAATTGTTAATTATTGAGTACCGGAAGCTTGGTAGCTTGGTCGTATCGAATATGACATTGACATCTCTACCCTTTTTAGATATAAAAACAAATGGTAGCTTGTTTACGTATCATGGTGGTCGTTAAGCCTCAATCTGAACAATGTTTAAAGTTTATTAATTATCTTAACTGAAATTGCTTTGAAGTTAATTATAATGTATTTATTAATGTTTTACAGTTAATTAATTATTTATTAAATGTTTTAAGGTTAATTAATTATTTATTAAGGAGGTATTAGTTAATTGATTATTCCATCAAAAATGTTTAAAGTTAATACATTATATTAATCAAACTAGTTAAGTTAATTTCTTAATTAATGAGGTTAAAGTTAATTAAGTAATGAAGTTTTAAGTTAATCAATCATTCCAATTAATAGTATTAAGTTATTTAATTATTTTGTTTATGGTAGTTAAGGTTACTTAATTAATTATTTACTAATGAAAATTTAGTTAATTAATGGTATTTAAAAATAATTAATCATTCGATCAATGATGTTTAAGCTAATTAAATTAGTTAATTAATTATGTTTAAGTTAATAAGTGATTTATTAAAGGTATCTATAAATAATATTTTATAAATAAAGGATATGATTTATAAAGGGTATTTTATAAATATAATATAAATGATTTATAAATGATATTTTATAAATAAAGGATGGAATTTAAAAGCTATTCATTAAAAAACAAGTTTAAAGGTTATGGTCCATATAGCGATAGTCGCTAGGGATGCAGTTTTGAAACTCTATGATTTCTTTACAATGAAAAAATGTTATCAACCTTAGAAATTTGGGAACTCCTTTCAAGTACGATTAAAAAAGTTATAAAATCAATGCAACAAGGGTCTAGAATTGTGTATATATGTTAATAATTATTTAGTAGTTTATCAAAGAATTATTTTGAATAGTAGAAAGGAGTCTATAAATATTAAGGAGATTTATGAAAAGGATAAGTGTTTTGTGTTTATAATAAACAATGTTTTAAATGACAGTTGTTTTTGACCTAAGCCAATATGGTTTGGAAAATATCGTATCTTTCTTGGTTTTATGAATATACTTATACCATTGGGATAAGTATATGGTTATAGTTCCTAAGTATAAAAAATATAGTGTTTGTGAATATATTTATTCCGTTGAGATAAGTATACAGAAATGATTTTGGTATATTTACAAGCGTTAAATATAAATGAAAATATTAGTTAAAGAGACTTAGTGGTTTCTTATGTACGTAACCAGGTTTAGTTTCTTAGTAATTTAAATCTGTAATTAATTTTTGTTTGCTCGATAATTAAATATACAACTATAAAATTTTGGCTTTGAAAAAATCCTTCTTAATTTTGGTGGTATGGAAACTCTCTTTCCGTACTTAATACTGAAGGATATAACTCTAGAAATATCTAGAAGAAATATGGGAATCATATGGCACAATCATCTCCAATGATGTTATACTGTGCATATAAATCTCGTTCTGTTCTCCTAGGACAAATGATAGGGAGATCCATCCACCTAAATGGTTAGGGGATGATCCCCACTCATATGTATTTACTGTGTATTTTCAAAAGAACTGTAGTTGAGTTTACTGGAAAAATCATCGACTGGTTTTTGTAGCACCCTGTAAACAAGGGAGTGCACTAATATAAGATGACTCAAAACTGTAACCACTCCAAAACCATAGGCGTGTTCTATTCTTTGGAGGAGTTTCATAACTATTGAGATGTGGTGATCCATGTGTGATTCTGAAATGTTGAGGCGTGGAACACCGTGTGTGATTCTGAAATCTATTGAGATGAGGGAATCTATATGTGATTCTGAGACCTGTTGAGGTATGGGAATCTATGTAGGGTTTCGAGATTTGTTCAAGTGGCAACACGTTCGCTGAAATGCCGAATGTAGCCTCACCAGTGGTAATGACTAATACGAGAGATAGGAGGCATGGCCAGTAGGGTTGGCAAACCCAAAGGGTGTACGCAACCCCCTTCTAGAGATACTTATATGGATGTGCTTGTTGGAGCGATGCACTCGGTCTAGCTATGTTTTTCCTATGGTACATCACTAGGGATATATGATGCTCCGGAAGAATATCTCTGATCTTTATGTAGGAGGATTGTCCCTAGAGGTTCTAAGGGCCCCTCCATGGAATCCTACACACTTAGCGAACACGCCTTAGTGGTTTTTGATTGTAAAACTATTATTGTTGTGATGTACACTCATATACATTGTGTTTCTCATGCTAGTTTTACTAGACCGACACCAATTTACGAGATATTTTTACTAGATTGGCCCCAGTGTACCTTCACAAACATTGTAAACTATCAGTGATGGACAAATCTTAATAGATACTAGTATTTTGAAAGGTTTTTATAACATTAAAAATCCATTTGATTGTGTTTCTCACGTTGGTTTTACCAGACTGGCCCATGCGTTGTTTCCTATAACGCTTAGGTCAGCCCGAGCATATTTTCCAGATTTAGGTGGACACTATGGAACTATCAGGGGACGAGCTAGATACCACCAAGACGTACTCCCATATCTTGCTGTTATTTTTCACGGTTTGTTCTTGTTGCATTTATCAGCAATTGTAAGGGCATATTGTTATAACTGTCCAGGGCGGAAGATATGAAAATTGTAATCTGATTGATGTATGTATATTAAAATTCAGATTTTCTTTTGTAAAGATCATTTGTGCATTATATGTTACTCGTCCCATGTTGAGAGATTTTGTTCTATCTTTTCTTTCTTTCACCCTAAATGATCTGTTATTTTGACATTTGGATGTTTGACATATGAATACCATAGATGTATTAGTGTTGCTTCTGGGGATCGAAAAGGTAGGTTGTTAAACGTACGTCCACTTTGAATGTATTTTATTGCTTATTTCAGTCTAGATTTGAAGGAATTACAAATACCACTTGAAATTTAATCTCAAATTTGATGATGAAAGAGTTTCCCTTTAGATATGAACAAGAAAAGTCTAAAGGTCCTTTTTTATTATAAGTATCCCTTTATTTATAGCTAAATTAGGTTATTGTTAGGCTTCTAGGTCATCAGATTGCAATAAAACTTGTTCAACAGTCAGATCCAAAAGGATAGGAAGATGACTAGATCATCCTTCAAAATATATATAGATTGGTATTGATCCATATGTAGATCGATATGGGTTAATAGATTTCATGGTTTCCTTGAGTTATTGTCCACTATCCTTGAGTCTTATTGCTTTATCCTTGAGTTAATCTTTCCTTGATGCTTCTAAGTTTTTCCCCTTCATGCATTCCATGAAAAAGCTACTTTATAGAGGTAATCTATGGACAAGTATTGATCCATACACTTTCAAAATTATTTATTTTTGCCCTTGTTTATTCACAAAGGATTGGGAGTAAAATATGCAAATTTATGGATAGATATCGATCTAGGGACTTAGTCAACTTTCCCCCTTTCTCTTTAATTGCTAGTTTACTTGATCGTCTTGAAGTCTAGAATTTATTCCTTCATCATTTGGAGTCCAATACATTGGAACATTGATTGTGAAAATTATTAGATAACCATAATATTATCTATTAACTTGGCATGCAATACATTAAAACATTTTATATATTTATAGTTATATAATAAAATATCTAGAACAAAACTTTTTTCCAAAAAATAAAAATAAGGTTTCTTAAATATTTATTACAACCGAAATGTATATATGTTTTGATATAGATATATAAAGTAATTTTTAAAATTATAATTACAAAATCATGTTTGTATTGGAAATAATTATTATATAATGTGTTATTTTATGATCAATTAAAAAGTGAATTTGTATCTTAAGAATAAGGCATTCGATTATTACATCAATCTTCGATGCTTCCTTCTCAAATCTCTTTTCGATCTTAGGAAGGATTACAAAATACTTTCTAGGCTAACCTAGTGATGTTGTTTTATTTTTTGTTGTTTCTACCATGAGATTATGAAATAACGAGCCACATTTACAGGGAGAAAGGGGGCATAATCCCAAAAATATCTTCTTAAAATGAGGAGCACACTTTTAACATAAGTCTAAAATATTGACTATGGTGCGCCAATCTTGCGTTCAGAGTCATGGAGGGGGAAGAATTTCTAAACTATAGTCAATGAATGAATATGGAAGGAATTTGGTAGCGGATTTTACAAAGTAGTAGTAGATTCAAGAAGAAGATGTCTTACTTCATTATTGGGAAAGTAGCATCTATTTCCTTTTGTTATTAGAGGAGTTTACATCTCTTTTATCTTTATGTTTGTTATCTTGTCATTGTTTATATTATTGCAATGGACTATTGTAATCAGTCTTTTGTATAGTGCAATAAAATAAACCGCACTCTTTTTTCCTGTTCAATAATACTCTTATATTGACCAAGTTTTTAACGAGGCGGTGGTACCAATTTTTAAAAATGTATATTACTATACACGTCGAAAACAAAGTTAATCAAAAACTATTATTTTAACCTAATAATATATTTAATATAATAACAAGCATTTTTAAATAAGTATATTATTTATTTAAATTATTTTCAAGTCGTTTTTAAATAAAATTATATTTAAAAATTATATATTTAATTAAATAAATGTTTTTTCTTACTTTTTTTAATATTTATAATAACATTACACCAATTATATGTTTTGTAACATTCATAATTAATAGTTAAGTTATTTTGAACATATTGAAAAATCCATTGTAAGAGTATCGGGTGCGGACTCGGTTCTTAGTTAATATTTAAACAACTTATGTAATAAATCCTGTATGAATTTTCCGAAAGTATATTATTAGGCATGGGTCAGATATTTAAAGATATCTATGTGAAAATCTTATTTTAATCAATTTATAGCATCATCCTTAAGAAATGGCATTGGTGTGTATATTCTTTTCATTATTGTTAAGCTACTAAGATATCTAGTGCTTAGGTCGTGTTAATACTCTAATAATGTCCATAGATAATTGTAAAGTTCAAATTTTTAAAGTCACTTGGTTGAATCCTTGACATTTACTGGTTAACCGAATTTGCATTGGCTGGAGACTTGACTTCAAGTTAACCCCCATTATGTAACACTAAGCTTTTGTATTGAAGGATACAAATCCTCTCTTGAGCAGTGCTTCACTTCATATTTAACACATACCTATAAATGGTTGTAACCCGAACCAATAATACCTGAAACTCCCACAAATAAAGTAAGGCATTTATATAAATGATCCATATAACCCTCAAATCGGAAGACACTACAATCCATCACGTGAGATACTCTATTTGACTTAGATACAATGATCTATAGAGGAATTGTAGCGAGTCTAATCTACAATTATTCGAAATGATTACACGTACATAATAGCTTGGTTCCTCCCACGGTCATGAATAATTCACCATCCATTATGTAGGGAACATTATGTTTAATAGTCTCAACTGGTAAATTAATATACTTTCTCAATGTACCTTGACTAGGAATGTTCAGTGACTTGTGTTTTAATAATTCGACCCAATACTCTTGATTACGAACTCATTCCTAACTACAATCATTCAAACACCTTTCTTAGGGATTTCTATCTATATGTTTTTAGTAGCTAATAAAATTATTTACATATACTAATAAAATACAATAGAAATATAATCGAAACATATTTTTATTTAGGATGAGTTCTGTATAAGAGCTAGGTGTATTCATATATGTATAATTAAATTATATAATTACCCTAGGGCATATGCCTTAACTCTTTTAATCTCCCTTGCACTTGGAGCCAATCACAGTGTCTTATAACCATACCCTTGATCAGTTTTCATAGACAAAACCAAGAAAGATCCTTAATGAATGGATCTTTTATATTATTGTATTGTATTTACTCTTTAGGTCATACTTTTTTTCCATTGATAGATAATTTTGTCATGTGGTATTTACGGAGAACATTCCTCGACCTCTTATTGAGCTATCAATTCCTATTGCAATATGTATCACATCACTAGTATCACATTGCATTATTGGATTCTAAATAACGGGAATCATTCCAAGCTTTCTTATAAATTTGCTCATATATATCGCTTTTATTTTGGCACTATTCAAGGGTTGCGTACTTAACCTTAATAGTTGAATCTTCCACAACCTCTCAGTTGCAATTTTCCAATGTAAAACCCCTTTATTAAGGATAAACATGAGTTTTAGATAAACATACCATTTATCACTTATGAATTTCGAATCTGTACACTCCACTAGGAGTTCGACGTTTCCATACCAATATTTCGTAACTGCTTAAGAATACTCTTAAATGCCATATTTATAGGATGATTTTTTTCAAATACTTATTTTGATGAATGTACCCCTATATTTATAGGCATAGAGGGGTCAATTTAGATCTTTAAATTGAGAGCCGCTCTTTGAAAATATCTAAAATATCTCCATTCTAGATTCATAAATGTAAGGGATATATTAGGGATAGATTTGACTCTGCCCCTGGATCAATTTCGGTTAATAGACATGAATAAATTTTTTTGTCCTTTTTCATATTTCCATTGATATGTCATCACTTCTTAACCTTTTTCCATGTTCCAAATGTTGAATTCACTAAAAATTCACCGAGATTCGAAAACTTTATGGATCGGTACCAATCCATCCAATCAATTGGTATCGATAAATGTAATTTACAAAATTTCCTACCTTTTATCCTGTATTTTCTTACACTCGACCATCTCTGAATATTTAACCATTCCTTCATCACTTCAAAGTCCAATGTTATAAAATCATCGCTTGTTAAAATCACGAATAATAGTAATATCTTCTTCATTTTAGTACATTTCAATAATGGTACTAAGTTATGTTTTCCTTTCATAACACAATGAAAATCTGTTGGTTTGCTTTAGTCATCTGTGTTGTCTGCTATGCACTTTGAAGAGCGTCGAACAATGGAACAATCAAGATTTTGAATGTATTTTAAATATGCTTGACTTGCTTCAATCATGAGAATAACTAGCTTATTATACTCCCCATTTGAATCCTTAAGCCTTTTCAAGATCACCAATATTAAATTAGAATCCATAAAAATCTTAAAGTCATTTGCCTTATCCTAATTAGTATTCAATCACAATATAACATTACATATTAAAAACTATAAGTATCTGCCTTATTGATCTTTTTAATGATACCATACAAAATAGTGCCATTATGTGTAGGATTTATATCCCATACTTGCAAAAAATGTGGCTATTGCACTCGTATTGTTATCTTCTGTTGAAATGGTGCCATCATAGTTTTGAGGGGTGTATATATTTTTCACTCTATAGTAGAGATAACTTTTGACTTCCTACCTTGGACTGCTAACATATTGCCACAACATTGTGTTTATGCATA
Source organism: Allium cepa (assembly GCA_030765085.1). Taxonomy (NCBI): domain Eukaryota; kingdom Viridiplantae; phylum Streptophyta; class Magnoliopsida; order Asparagales; family Amaryllidaceae; genus Allium; species Allium cepa. The sequence continues at coordinate 230,742,858 of CM060928.1, forward strand.
TTTTTTCCAGTAGAAGGCATGAAATGAAAATTTTGATTAGCTGACATAAAAGAAACTAAATTAAAATTTAAGTTTTAAAATAGCATATCTTTTTTTTAACCAACCAATAAATTCATATTGTGTTATCACTTCTATAATTGCGATAACCTTTTTTTACTATGAGAAATGCTTTCAACGGATGAGAAATATGCACTACATATTGAACGTCTTATTATCCAAATACATCATATTTTTCACGGTATAAGTATTAAAAAAAATAGAGAAAATTCATACCTGTAATATCTCTTTTGAGAATATTGATTAGAGCAAGTATCCATCTTCAATTTGAATGTGCTCAACTTAAGCAACATAAAACATATGCCTTCATTAATGGGATGTTCATATATATCATTGCCATCATCTAAAAATGATGTTTCTATGGAATTATTATTTCCATTATATGGGTTCAACATATATTCCATTGCATAACTAATTTTGAAAAAGAATAAGCTTAAATTACCATTCTTTCTGTATAACGTTTATCGTAGGGGTTATTTTTGCATTCTTCAAAGTCCTTAACATGTACACATCATATGAATGTATGTATGTATGTATGCATTGAAAACTAAAATTAATGTACTAATATTCAAAAAATTTACCAAATTAACATTTAAGGATAATATACCACCTTTCGAATGGAAACATCCATATATAGTTTGTAGATCTATAAAAGTAAAGCTTGGTCTATTAGCTTCACCATTAGATAAACACATATAGCTAAAAAAATTATAAGAATATATCATGTTAACACACATAATGTTTAAGAATCTTATCTTTAGTAGCTTAGACATGTTCCAAACTAATCTTTTAAGCATATAAGGGTATATATCCATAATTTTAAATCAATTGACTCTTGGTTTTCTTTACATAACCTTTATTTTTAAGTAACCGCTCAATTTGAATTATAGATCTGCAGATGTATGCTACCACAAAATGGATTTCCTCTTATTCGCAATTTGATGTGGTTTTTAGATAACATGAATTCTGCGACGATTATCTATTGTGACTGTAAATTTTCAATCACGGTAATTATGATTCCAAATGGATAAAACATAAGATAGTGCAATAACCCATAATTATTTACATCCAAAATATATGAAACCATATAGATCCATGGACATCCATGAATATTGGGAAAGTAAACTGATTTAATATTGAAATTATTTCCTCATTTTAGTACTCTATTTCTACTTGAGTTCCTCTCTTATGACGAAAGTTCTGATGTTTATATATATATATATATATATATATATATATATATATATTATTTCCACATTTTAGTATTTAATTTTTACTTGAGTTCCTCTCTTGTGAAGAGAGTTCCGTTATTTTTATTATGTATGTTAGCACCAAAATTGTTCACCAACACTCTTGAATAGAGTTATGTAGAGAGATAATGACGAAAGTAGATTAAAAAAGAGAAATAATACAATTGAGTGCAAAAGGAACAACTGAAACGAGAACACCATATTTATAGTGGTTCAGCGTAATTGCCTACATCCACTTTGATAGAATCTTTATTACTTTTTCGATCACTTGAATACAGATACAATCCGTAAATAAACCACTTGAATACAAGTTTGAATCAAAAAGAGGAGAGTGCAAAAAATGGAAGAGTTTCCTTGGAGTTCTCAAAAAAAGGTCCTTTTAAGTGGACCACTGCCCCTCCATTTATAGACAAAGATAGGCCGGTTCCCTTGTATAGGCCCATGACCAAGATAGCTCGACCCACAAGTGATGGTTCAGGTTAACCGATCCTGGTACATCGACCCTCCACTACTGAACGGTGATTGCCGAACCACTTTGGCCGAACATGGGTTTCCTTGCAGGTGACTCAAAGCAACTTCTTAGGTAACTTGAAGCAAGTGGTGGTTTGACTCGAAGCAAAGAAACGTCGATCGCATCTTTCCATCCTAAACCAAGCAACTTGCCAACTTCCTTAGGGTGCATCGACCTAGGTATGCCGAACCATGGTGGTCGATCTCAAGACGCCGACCTACTTACACCGACCCACCAAAACCAATCCACCGTGGGCCGATCCCCTTAGACCGACCCACCTAGGCCAATCCAACATTGTCGAACCACTCCAACCTAACTACTTTAGCCGACCTGCTTCTACTTCATCTACCTTGACCGATCCATCAAGACCGACCTAACATGGCCGATCCAGCCTTGCTCAACTATCCTGGTCGAGCCACTAATGCCAAACCATTCACGCTAAACCACATTTATATGTCGAACCACATATGAATATGCCGAACCACTCAAGTTCCATCGATCCTTGTATTTACAATCTTTTCTTGGCTCGAGTCCAGTCTAGATCTAACCATAGCCTCTTTAACTATTGCCTTGTAGCCAGGCCAAGTTGCCGGGTAACATTTTCCCCCTAATGTGCGTTGTGTGAATCAACATGATTCACTTTGAATCAGTGTGTATTTCTTGTTTCCAAAAGCCAGTCCGTTCTAAATGATAGTTGAATGTTGCTTTTTCATCGGCCTTCGAAGAAGTTTTATGTCGTCTGATCGTATTAGTTCAGCTTCAGATAAATCCTTGAAATCCTATTTTAATTTTTCAAAAGCTAGAGATTTGCAACATTCCGAAGGCAGAATCGCAATGGGTTTTATAAACCCATGCTTATCCACTTATCCGATAATATTCTCCAAACTATCATCCTTGATCACCATTATATGTGTATACATTCTTACGTATGCATTATATTTTATTATCTATATTCTTATCGTTTTATTATCATTTTCTATGTTTATTTTATTTATTATTTTATTTTTTTGGAAACAAAAAGGTGGATCGGCACACCAATACCGACCTACAAGGTCCGTTCACCTAGCACCGAACGACATTTTTCTTCACCGACCCGTTAAAACGTGTTGACTGGTTCCATAGCGTAATGCATATCCGTCTCCTAATCCCTATAAATAAACTTGTGGCTTCGTTCTTTATCTCCCACTTCTACTTTATCTTTACAAACCTACTGACTTCCTTCCCTTCAAACTTCGCTTACTACTCAAGTCTCCCTTCCTCCCCCTGAATCCTGTATGCCTACCTCGCACTAAACCATTTCTCCACTTCTTTTCAACATCCTCCAAGCATGCTGCATGTGACGCCCCACCTCTATGCTCACAATAACAAAGAGTATTAAAGGAAATACTGTCTGTTATTACGAAGAATAAGGCTGGATAGGAGCGATCATCCGTAGTTAGGCCTTACACTAGTATTGGTTATCTCGATAGGAGTGGTATATATTTTTAATTTTTCATCTCTTATTTATTTACTCCCATCGACATACCCAATTCCAGTATAAAACGAACTACGATGGTTCATAATAGTTTAGGACAATATATATAATATAATAACACAGATAGACTAAATGCGGAACACAGATAACAAAAGTCTCATATATATATATAACTGATGTTAGTTACAATACATGTGATACAGTACATACGATACAACTACAACTGTCGACTCAGGAAGTTACATATACAGGTACATTATCGTGAATAATATACATGAATATACATCCTATACAATGACAACGACTACTCCAAAAGTGTGAAAAGACTTCATAGCTCAAGCAGCAACCCAAAGCAAGATATCTACAACCTGTAATAACTCGGTCTGGCCCGAGTATTACATTCAAAAGAAAATAATACACGGGTCAGTCTAATTCAAACTCAGTTATTAATGCGCAGAAGCAATAATAATTAAATAATCAAATAGACGACAGTCCCAATAAATCTCGTCTATCCAATCTAATAAGAAATCGGATAACGGTAAATATAACACTTAGCAGTGTTAAACAACAAATCAGCAGATTCAAATCATCAACAAAAATAAATGAAAAGATCATCAATAAAGATAATTTAAAAAACATCAGAATTTCCTAAATGGAAATTTACAACAAAATCTAATTATTAAATAAATAAATAGAAACTCATAATCTAATTATCAAATAGATAATTAGACTACAGCAGGATGATCAAATCAAACCAAATCAAAATGCACTTTCAAAACATTGAATTAAACACACAAAACAATTCAAATAATTGAAACGTCAGTTCAAAACATCAATTCTGTGTGGCTGCAGTACACGCACGCGTGTACTGCCTCGCCACTATAGCATATGAAATATGCAAAAGCTCAGGAAATGCACAATGAAAGTACACAAACAAGCACAAGGTCAAACCCAAGCGTTTCAGCTGGATTCAACTCAATGTATAAATCAATGTACAAGTACAACAAACTCATGTCAACTTATATGATTCAGACTGGCTACACAATATCAAATTGCAGACCCAGTTATGACAGGAAATCGAGACTGCAGAGGTCAAGTTATCGACTCAACACAATTGCAAAGCAACTCAACTCGAATGTAAAGCATAAAGGCTCACCTGAAGGTTACACTGCACAGGTCGGGGAAGTGCATCAGTGTGAACATCACTATGAACAAGGAGTGGTACAAACTATAAGGGTAGAGTGAAGGTGAGAGCACCAAAGATATGGCACTACAGCACACAACAAATGAATACAATTGACCAAATGCAAATGAATACAATGCATCAATGCAATGTATCAGACTCGAGCTCAAACAAAGGAAACTGGCATCAACTACATGAATTAATCAGAGGATCCAAACCAACCACAAAGTCAAGAATGAATCAGAAATTACTAACCAAAGGCTAACAGTTTGATCACTGCTACCATATTCATGAATGCAAGCAGTACTCCATAGATGCAATCAGCTACACGCATGCACAAGGGCAAGTGATAACAAATAGATCAGTGAAAGCAAAGGATCAAGTGAACAACATATGTGTACATATGATGCTACAGCCTCAAGTACATAAAAAAGAGGTGATCCCTGAAATTAGGTTTAATATAGAGCTAACATGACTCAAATGAACAAAGCACCAAACTCACAAATGGCCGAGTCAAGAAAAGGTCAAGTTCGAATGCAGATACCCAACAATGTACACAGTGTCAACTGGCAATAACTACGAACCAGCAATATGAAAAAGGCTCAACTTAAGTCAGTGCACAACCAATCTGAGTAATGTACACATGACTGCAACAATGAATTAAAGTGGAGAGGGAAGGCAACTGCAAAATCAAGTCAGATTGAAAACACGATAGGGATAAACACACATGACTGCAAGGAGACGTACAACAAGTGATACTAAGTGCAACTGAAAATCAAAGCAGCAGCTTTGAACAAAGATAGTTAAATGCCGAAGTCAACATAAGTTCGAGTCCAGCTACCACACAAAACAGGCAATGCAAACAGGCTCAGAGGCATCGTAGCAATTTCAAAACAATGATATATAACAAAAATCAAAGAAGTTCATACTATCACAAAATCAAGTGACCAATGTCAAATGCAAGTATCAACTTTGAACAAGACATGACTGCCGAGGTCATGCAACAGCAGGAAGTAGTCAAGTTCAATGCAGACAACAGGTTTTACAATTCAAGTATAGTAATCTCAAAACCCAAATCGCAGTAGAAAATAGAATATCATCACAAATCACCATGGTCGAATTCAAGTGATAAAAAATCAACCTCGTCAAATCAAGTCAAGTCGACGTGAGCAAAGTAATTCAAAGCCGAAGTCACCATATAATGCAACTTAAATCAACTGTCTCAAAATCAACTTAAGTCAAAAAAATATCAACATCGAACATAATCAAATGGCCGAGATAAAAATTTAACAACTTCAAATAACCCAAACGATAAAATCACGAGTTCGAACAAGTCATGAAATCCTCAACGATTTGAATTAGATGTGAGTAAATAAGAATTACTCACCTTGCTTTCGGAGCACGCATCAAAGAATCGATCGAAGAAACCCTAGACGAATCGAAGCAAAGACGACCGATTGACGAAGCAAAGGAACGAGAATCATCTCGAGAGACGCCGATTCGAAAAATCGTGAAGCCCTAATTTGGACAAAAAAGAATGAACGGCAGCCATTTTTATTATTGTTCGAATGTTTTTAGGGTTAGTTTCGAATGAAAGAATCGAGAAGGGGGGTCGGGTCGAACAAAATAAGAAAGGGAACGACACTCTTTTGATAACACGGCAGAAACATGGGCCAAGATAATAAAGCCCATATAATTCTTAAAAAAATTTTAAAAGAATTTTAACCCAATAGAATTCCAATAGAAATTAGCAAACGATTTAATCACCTAGTGACGATAATTAATTGCTATGAATTCCCCGGTTGTTACAGACTCCCCTCCTTATAAAAATTGCGTCCCCGCAATTTTCATAATTAAGGTCGTCAATAACCATTATTATTCTAACACAAACTGTTTAAGCTAGAAAAAATAAAGGTCAAGAACAGAAACGCCAAAGAAATCTTTTAATTTCATAAAAGAAATTAACAAATTCTCAACAAATTTAATTATCAAGTAGATAATCAGAAAACAACAAAACTGGATAAATGCAATTATCATCAATATTCAATTATCAATTAGATAATTAGAATATATAAATCACAAACAACAATATCTAATTATCGATACGATAATTAGAAAACAACAAAATTAGCAATTATCCAATTATCAAAAACGATAATCAGAAATCTCAAATCAACAAATATCTAATAATCAAAAACGATAATCAGAATTTTCAAATCAACAAATATTTAATTATCATAAACGATAATTAAATCAACAAATAACCGATTATCAAAAACGATAATCAGAAGCAACAAATATTCGATTATCAAAAACGATAATCAAAATCAACAAATATTCGATTATCAAAAACGATAATCAGAAGCAACAAATATTCGATTATCAAAAACGATAATCAAATTCAACAAATATCCGATTATCAAAAACGATAATCAGAAGCAACAAATATTCGATTATCAAAAACGATAATCAAAATCAACAAATATCCGATTATCAAAAACGATAATCAATAGCAACAAATATTCGATTATCCAAAACGATAATCAAAATCAACAAATATCCGATTATCAAAAACGATAATCAGAAGCAACAAATATTCGATTATCAAAAACGATAATCAAAATCAACAAATATTCGATTATCAAAAACGATAATCAGAACTCATATCAACAAATATCCAATTATCACAAGCGATAATCAGAAACAAAAAATATCCGATTATCAAAAACGATAATCAGAACACATATCAACAAATATCCAATTATCACAAGCGATAATCAGAAACAATAAATATTCGATTATCAAAAACGATAATCAGAACTCATATCAACAAATATCCAATTTCCTGCAGATAATCGAAAACAACAAATATCGAGAAATCAATGAAGATAATCTAGAAAATCAACATAAAAGGTGGATCGATCCCAACAAATGGCGAGTTTTTAAGCTACGCCGCACGTGCATCAACAAATGGCCGAAGCCTACCAAGTACCGTCAACACAATTTTTGGCGCCCAACAGATGACCCGAAGGTCCAACAAATGATCCGAAGGTCTGGTACTGGTATTGACCCGAAGGTCCAACATATGACCTGATGGTCTGGTACTGGTATTGACCCGAAGGTCCAACATATGACCCGAAGGTCCAACATAGTAGCTCGAAAGCACACGAAAATCATCAAAACAGCAAATATTTCAATTACCGAGTCCGGAATTAACCAAAATAGCAAACGCACATGTCCCATAACCACGAGTTTTACTAAATCATTTAATTCTCTTCATCGTTTCCTTGAAAGTGCAAAATTGTGTATTCCAAAAATAACATTCCACATTCTCAAACGGATAAGTCCGGAATTAAGCGAATCGGTAAAAGAAAGGGGTCATAGTCCTCGATTTTGCTGAAACGTTTAAATCGCTTCCTCATTCTTTTGAAAACGCAAACTGCAAAACTTCTGAAAACAATTTCATTTATTTTATAAAAGCAATAATTTACATTCTCAACCGAACAAGTCCGGAATTAAGCGAATCAGTAAAAGAAATGGGTCATAGTCCTCGATTTTGCTGGAACGTTTAAATCGCTTTCTCATTCTTTTGAAAACGTAAACTGTAAAAAATTTGAAAACAATTTTTATTTTGAAACAATCTTTAAAACACGTGATTAAAATAGCAACATCAGTAGCAACTTTGACAAGGAAATTGCACTTCTTAAAATACCGTAAAAATGGACAACAAAATCAGCATTGCGGGATAACCGCTTGAAAATCCACTTTAAAATATGACGGTCACTGAAGTCAAAGCGACGGTGATTTTTAAACGTCAAAATCTCATCAAAATAATTCGCACTAAAATATAATACCAGTGAATTTTCATTCATTAAAATGTCAACAAAGCACCGTGCTTCAAAAATTTAGCAACGGTGTAAAAATTCCGTTATAAAAATAACGGCACCAAAATACGTTTAAACCAAACATCGGTTCAACGTAAAATTAATGTAGTAACGTGCAACTCAAATCTGCACGTATACCACAAAATGAACAAAGAAATCACTCAAATATATCTTCAATGAAGATAATTCAAAACAGCAGAAATCTCAACAAATTCACATAACTACAATCGCTTCGGATCCTCAAATCGGATTCGAAATTTTCAAAGAAAAAAAATTAAACACAGTTATGTAAACAACAATGAAATTTATTTAAATTTCATATTTTGATTTTGAAATCAAAAAGGATATCAGCTGTACTCAGCGAAGACAATCTCACTGTTTCCGCTGCGCACTCTGATAAACAGAACACAAATCAATCAATCCTCAAAACACAAATTCACTTTTTATTTTTAAATAAAGATCTTTAAAAATTTCATCAAAATTTCAAAACTTTAGTTTTGACTCAAAACACAACTAAAATGTCGACTAATAGTTGTAACACATGTTCCATCTAAGTTATTTTATATTAAGTCCATAAACCCCAAGCTTTGATACCAACTGTGACGCCCCACCTCTATTCTCACAATAACAAAGAGTAATAAAGGAAATACTGTCTGTTATTACGAAGAATAAGGCTGGATAGGAGTGGCCATCCGTAGTTAGGCCTTACACTAGTATTGGTTATCTCGATAGGAGTGGTATATATTTTTAATTTTTCATCTCTTATTTATTTACTCCCATCGACATACCCAATTCCAGTATAAAACGAACTACGATGGTTCATAATAGTTTAGGACAATATATATAATATAATAACACAGATAGACTAAATGCGGAACACAGATAACAAAAGTCTCATATATATATAACTGATGTCAGTTACAATACATGTGATACAGTACATACGATACAACTACAACTGTCGACTCATGAAGTTACATATACAGGTACATTATCGTGAATAATATACATGAATATACAACATCCTATACAATGACAACGACTACTCCAAAAGTATGAAAAGACTTCATAGCTTTAGCAGCAACCCAAAGCAAGATATCTACAACCTGTAATAACTCGGTCTGACCCGAGTATTACATTCAAAAGAAAATAATACACGGGTCAGTCTAATTCAAACTCAGTTATTAATGCGCAGAAGCAATAATAATTAAATAATCAAATAGACGACAGTCCCAATAAATCTCATCTATCCAATCCTTTAATAAGAAATCGGATAACGGTAAATGTAACACTTAACAATGTTAAACAACAAATCAGCAGATTCAAATCATCAACAAAAAGAAATGAAAAGATCATCAATAAAGATAATTTAAAAAACATCAAAATTTCCTAAATGGCAATTTACAACAAAATCTAATTATTAAATAAATAATTATAAACTCGTAATCTAATTATCAAATAGATAATTAGACTACAACAGGATGATCAAATCAAACTAAATCAAAATGCACTTTCGAAACATTGAATTAAACACACAAAACAATTCAAATAATTGAAACATCAGTTCAAAATGTCAATTCTGTGTGGCTGCAGTACACGCACGCGTGGACTGCCTCGCCACTACAGCATATGAAATATGCAAAAGCTCAGGAAATGCACAATGAAAGTACACAAACAAGCACAAGGTCAAACTCAAGCGTTTCAGCTGGATTCAACTCAATGTATAAGTCAATGTACAAGTACAACAAACTCATGTCAACATATATGATTCAGACTGGCTACACAATATCAAATTGCAGACCCAGTTATGACAGGAAATCGAGACTGCAGAGGTCAAGTTATCGGCTCAACACAACTGCAAAGCAACTCAACTCGAATGTAAAGCATAAAGGCTCACCTGAAGGTTACACTGCATAGGTCGGGGAAGTGCATCAGTGTGAACATCACTATGAACAAGGAGTGGTACAAACTATAAGGGTAGAGTGAAGGTGAGAGCACCAAAGATATGGCACTACAGCACACAACAAATGAATACAATTGACCAAATGCAAATGAATACAGTGCATCAATGCAATGTATCAGACTCGAGCTCAAACAAAGGAAACTGGCATCAACTACATCAATGAATCAGAGGATCCAAACCAACCACAAAGTCAGTAATGAATCAGAAATTACTAACCAAAGGCTAACAGTTCGATCACTGCTACCATATTCATGAATGCAAGCAGTACCCCATAGATGCAATCAGCTACACGTATGCACAAGGGCAAGTGATAACAAATAGATCAGTGAAAAGCAAAGGATCAAGTGAACAACATATGTGTACATATGATGCTACAGCCTCAAGTACATAAAATAGAGGTGATCCCCGAAATCAGGTTTAATATAGAGCTAACATGACTCAAATGAACAAAGCACCAAACTCATAAATGGCCGAGTCAAGAAAAGGTCAAGTTCGAATGCAGATACCCAACAATGTACACAGTGTCAACTGGCAATAACTATGAACCAGCAATATGAAAAAGGCTCAACTTAAGTCAGTGCACAACCAATCTGAGTAATGTACACATGACTGCAACAATGAATTAAAGTGGACAGGGAAGGCAACTGCAAAATCAAGTCAGATTGAAAACACGATAGGGATAAACACACATGACTGCAAGGAGACGTACAACAAGTGATACTAAGTGCAACTGAAAATCAAAGCAGCAGCTTTGAACAAAGATAGTTAAATGCCGAAGTCAACATAAGTTCGAGTCCAGCTACCACACAAAACAGGCAATGCAAACAGGCTCAGAGGCATCGTAGCAATTTCAAAACAATGATATATAACAAAAATCAAATAAGTTCATACTATCACAAAATCAAGTGACCAATGTCAAATGCAAGTATCAACTTTAAACGAGACATGACTGCCGAGGTCATGCAACAGCGGGAAGTAGTCAAGTTCAATGCAGACAACAGGTTTTACAATTCAAGTATAGTAATCTCAAAACCCAAATCGCAGTAGAAAATAGAATATCATCACAAATCACCATGGCCGAAGTCAAGTGATAAAAAATCAACCTCGTCAAATCAAGTCAAGTCGACGTGAGCAAAGTAATTCAAAGCCGAAGTCACCATATAATGCAACTTAAATCAACTGTCTCAAAATCAACTTAAGTCAAAAAAATATCAACATCGAACATAATCAAATGGCCGAGATAAAAATTTAACAACTTCAAATAACCCAAACGATAAAATCACGAGTTCGAACAAGTCATGAAATCCTCAATGATTTGAATTAGATGTGAGTAAATAAGAATTATCACCTTGCTTTCCGGAGCATGCATCAAAGAATCGATCGAAGAAACCCTATACGAATCGAAGCAAAGACGACCGATTGACGAAGCAATGGAACGAGAATCATCTCGAGAGACGCCAATTCGAAAAATCGCGAAGCCCTAATTTGGACAAAGAAGAAAGAACGGCAGCCATTTTTATTCTCGTTCGAATGTTTTTAGGGTTAGTTTCGAATGAAAGAATCGAGAAGGGGGGTCGGGTCGAGCAAAATAAGAAAGGGAACGGCACTCTTTTGATAACACGGCAGAAACATGGGCCAAGATAATAAAGCCCATATAATTCTTAAACAAATTTCAAAAGAATTTTACCCCAATAGAATTCCAATAGAAATTAGCAAACGATTTAATCACCTAGTGACGATAATTAATTGCTACGAATTCTCGGGTTGTTACACTGCACCCATCTTCCTCGACTCCAAATCCCTAGAATCACTCGCCCCAACTCCGAATTAACGTATGGGTAAGGGCTTATACTTCACTTAGGCCTTATTAGATTATACCTCCTCGAATCTGAACTATGCCTAAATTGCATAAGCGTATGGATCTTTGTGATGAGTGAGAGTGGAGAAAAAGGGGTGGCGAGTGAATGCATACATCGAAGATGATGGAGGGCTTTTGACATAGGTTTTATTGAGAAGGATGTCGGTTGTTTCTTAGTAGAGAAGCGGGTCGGTATCTTATGAGATGTTGTGGGTCGGTATGTTCCAATAGCAGCCGCTTGGTAGAGGGGATTATAAGGTTGCATCAGTATTCTGAGCAAGGGAGTCATTCAGTATTGAGGGAATGAGTATGGGTCGGTGTCTTGTGTGATGATGTGGGTTGGTAGGAATCTTGAAAAGTGGTTCACTATAGGTTTAGAGAGGCTACTTGATGATTAGAGATAGAGAGAGGAGAATGAGTGGATTTGTTGTTTTGAGGGAGTGTGTGAATCGGTTTTTTGATCTAGAGAGGCGGTCGGTAGTCCATAGGAGAGTGGGTTGGTAATCTAATTTTTAAAGGACGATCGGTGTAGATAGTTTATTGTTTGGATTAGCATAGAGTGTTGGTGTCAGCGTTGGCAATCAAGATCATTTTAACTTGAACACGACACACATTAGGATCATACCTTCCATACTTAGGCATAAGACATTGGACAATGACAAGAACCAAAGCATATTATCATATGGACTTAATTCGGACTAACAATTCAATAGTTAAAGTAATTCTAAACATAAATCTAACTCAACAAAAGCAAATAACAACCTTCAATATATGATGCCAATGTCCGATTCCAAAATCTCTGCTACCGAACATAGGACAAGATGTCGGGAGATGGTCAGTGATGACGATCTTCGAAGATGATAGCTTAAAGCTCAATCATGCTTCACCAGCCTTTAGATCTTCAATTCTTTTATACTCATGCTTGAATGGTTGCACAAGTCCACACACCACACGAGGGGAATATCTTGTTGTTATATCTGATATCTATTATCTTTCAATTATAGCTTAAACACGTATCTATTCCCACCAATCGATTTTTGGAGATGTCCAAAAAAGTAAGCTCTGCTACTGTTTAGGACAAGCCTATGCCAAGTTCTCGATAGGAGGCAGTGAGCACTCTGAACCCATCGTCAGCCCCATACTTAGCATCCTAGATCCACCTGCCATGGTTATAGGCCTGGCTTTCGATGCTGCAGATGAGGCCGTCATTTTGGATGAGCCCATCGACTCTTAAGCCTTAAAATTTGATGAATATTCTCTCCATCAATTATGTTCTATCCATGGAATCTCCTTCGAAGACCTTCTGGTTCCTTCGGCACAAGATCGGCCTCGTTTTCCCCAGTTGGATATACAACGTGCAAAAAATTTATATGCTGGGCCATAAGTGTGCCATCTTCGATTCATTCATCCACGAAGTGTTGCAATATATAGGGATTGCCCCATCACAACTACACCCTAATAGCCCTACATTTATTCATGGTACATGCATTCTTTGGCTGAGCGTCTTACTCAGGCCTCCAACTTCTGAGGATATTCGTTACATTTACCGCTTCAAGAGACGTACCGACAGTCCATCTTACATATTCCTTGAGCCACACCCCAAATGTTAAGTCTTGATGGGTGCGTGGAGCAAATTTTCTCAGTATAAACAAGAATGGTTCTATGTACGCTATCCTTCTGGTTTCGTAAGAAGATGGCTAGAAGGGAGTAAGTCTCATTTTTATCCCAGTCTTTGTCTTAATGCTCAAAGTGCATATTTTATGAACTTCTTTCAACTCTTATAGGTATCCACCCACGGCCCGAAGGCGCCGAGTATTCTGAGGCCATTTGAGCTACTTTAGTGGGAGATTGGGACATTATATCTGTAATTACCAACGAACTGCTCTCAAAGTTCACATTACTAGAAGAGGGCCGCAGGACTAGCCTTCAAATTGGTGCCACCATAGCAAGAACAACTGTAGAAATGGGCAAAGGAAAAGCTAGACCTTCGGTGTCCCCTATCGAAGAGGCCCCCGATACTACCGAGGAAGGCAAGATTAAAGAAACTGAGGTGCCAGTGGCGACTGATGAGAATGTAAGTCCCAGCCAAGCGCCAGTAGTTGATGCACCTGGCACCAACGAACCACCACCTCCTTCGAAAAATAAAAAGATTATAGATTACAGGCTGAAAAAGAAGAAAGTTGGCGGAACTTCAAAGGTTATGATAACTCCGATCGAGAAGAAGTCGTCTTCCCAAAACTTAGAAGGCTACTTAAAGGGCTTTTCTAACCTGACCTTCCCTGATGATATACTGAATTGCAGTTTCAATAACCCTGAGGCTATGGGATTTAATTCACCCAAGAGAAGCGATGAAGGCATTCAGACTCATCATCAGGGAGAGAAAACTCCAATGAGTAAAGCCAAAAACACTGGTCCGTCGGGGGGATGCATTAGGACACACACAAACACTTACATTCCACCATGCACTTAAATTCCATTCATCGTGCAATTCCTACTAACTCATCCTCATTTGACTTTATGTGCAGGTGAATTTGGGCATGCACATGGCATTGACCGCCTTTGCGGATCCTTCATCTTTTACCATTCTGGTCGAGACTTAGGATCAGGAAAACGATGAGACAAGGATGAAAGCGATGATAGAGACTATCGCTTCATAGAGTCGTTGTCTTCCAGAGGAGAACCTACAACCATTCGTTATATCTAAATGATCCTCCCTATCACCTAAAGCATAATGGAGAGACGTCTACCCAAAAGGGATCCCAGTCCGAAGTTCCTTGCAACCAACATTCTGGCTCTTAGATTACCAAGCAATTCCATGAGCCTTATAAGAAATCCATGACTCCGGTTAGGCAGACTCCCCTAACCTCCGCTCACGATCCGTTGATGGTGGAAAAATTAGCTGAGCTCAAGGCTACATTCCCAAAGACATGTTTCGATGGACTGAAAATTCTCCCCACAATCCATCCTATCCCTGGACATGTCAAACAGAGTGCTATAGCCTGCAACAACAATGTATATTTTCCGAATGATGCGTTCGTGCACTTGGTGGGGAAAGTTTCGGAGGTCTTTATTAAACGCCAACATGAGATTGATTGCCTCAAACTCGAAACTATTCATGACAAAGACATCATTAAGAGTCACGTTGAAGAGACATCCTCATACAAATCTCAGCTCGAGACTGCCTAGAAAAAATGATAAGCAGACAGCCAAGATAGTTAGTCGCTTGGAGGCCACTCACAAGAAAGAACTCAATGATGTAATTCAACGCAATGGCGCTCTAGCTTTGGACAAAGACTCCATCCAAAAAGAATAAGACATTCTCGCTCGATGAGTCAAAGAACTAGAGGAATTGCTCTTTAAAGAGAGAGAAGAGAAAATTGTAGCGCAGGAGGAGACATAAAGATATTGCGATGAAATCATCGAAACTTAGCTTCTATAGAAAAAAACCGACGAAGAGCTATCCCGAGTTGAAGCACTAAAAGAAGAATCTCGTTAATAAGGCAAGAAGATGGCGCTTGCAGAGGTTGACACTCAACTCGAGGCTGCTACCAAAGCCGGCATAGAAGAAATCAAATGTATATTACACCCGCTCATTTCCAAGTTCAATGCAAGAGCCCTTATGCACCGTGACTTATCTTTCTTGGGCGAGAGTTATCTCGAGTCACTTTTCGAAGCATGAGATACCTTGATTAGGATTAAAAACATAGAGTTGGGTGTCAATGAGATTAATGAAGAGGTTCTGGTAAGGGGATTGCTTCGAGGCAATGAACCCTTAGATTTATCTACGGCAAAAGCCCTCTTTGGGGAGGCTCTCCTACATCATAGGACAAAGAAGATGCCGCTGGCCATCAGGCTCCAGTCCTAGATTCCTCCCCCCATTGACTCAGCCAAAACTCCATCGCTTAATCACTCCGAGCAACATGAGGGTTACGATCCGAAGAAGCCTGGACTTGGCATCCATATTCTATCCCCAATTCTGGAGGGTGATACTTCGAAGACGACAGAGAGCCATTTGGAAGCTGGTACGTGACCCCTCATCCTAAAGTTCATAGAGTCATCACTCTTAGCGAATAACTATCGTATCTTAATATTTTCTTTTCATGATTTCATGCATGTCATTCTGGCCCTGAACCGACTCCAAGGAGCAATGTCGCCACGGAGCGGGAAGAAAAAGAGACTGAAGTACTCCACACCGACGAAACCCCTTGTCCTGACTCTCAAGTAATAGAAGCGTTTGAGGAAGATAAGCTCGAAGATCCTTCACCTATAGAGGGGCACGACGACGTCAAAATCACAGGCGCTTCTGAGCATACTTCCCAGCTTAGCATGAAGGAACAAATCGAGGAGGAGGAGAAAAAGAAAACCAAAGTTAAGATAGAGTCTTAGGTAGTGGAACTCGATGATCTCCTAAATAGGCCCTTGAAGGTCATTCTTCCCGGTGGGACCATACCTCTGGAAGTTCCCCCTCCTTCCTCGGATACCACGTCACTCGAAAATAGGATGTCCAGGAGAAAACGCTCAACTGAGGAGACTTCGAAGAAGCCGAAGAAGGAAAGAAAGCTGAAGAAGTAGTTATCGTCGGGTCATGCCTTGCTTAGCTTAAATAAGTCAAAATCATGTAGTTGTTTCCCCTTTTTTTTAGCCATCGTAGACAGACTTGGGTTTCTGACTTCGAAGAAGTTGTAATGAAACTTTTTTTTGATTCGTAGATAAAAATTTTCTTCTTTATATTCCTAGACTCTCATCGCATAGCATATAATCTAATCTGTAATTGAAATTCAGAGTCTTGTGGGGCATATAAACTCCTGTCCACTTTCACATGATTTGGAGATTTTTGAATTATTTATACTCTAATCTGCACTTTGGGGACTTTACATTATTGAATCGTTTATAATCTAGTTCATGCTACGGGGACTCAAAGTACTCTAGTCCACACTCTGGGAAATTAGAGATTTTTTGACTTGTTTATAATCTAGTCCGCACTTTGGGAGCTCAAAGTACTCTAGTCTACGCTCCGAGGACTTAGAGATTTTTTTGACTCTTTTATACTCTAGTTCGCACTCCAGGGACTTAGAGTACTCTAGTCCGTGCTTTGGGGACTTAGAGATTTTTTGAATCTCTTACACGCTAGTCCATGCGTTAGGGACTCAAAGTACTCTAGTCCGTGCTATGGGGACTTAGAGATTTTTTGACTGGTTTATACTCTAATCTGCATTCCGGGGACTTAGAGTACTCTAGTCCATGTTCTTGGGACTTAGAGATTTTTTGGATCGTTTATACTCTAGTCCGCGCTCTAGGACTTGGAGTACTCTAGTCCACGCTCTAGGGACTTAGAGATTATTTGACTCATTTATAGTCTAATCCACACTCCGAGGACTCAGAGTACTCTAGTCCAACTCTAGGGACTTAGAGATTGCTTGACTCGTTTATACACTAATCCGCACTTTAGTGACTTAAAGTGCTCTAATCCACGCTCTGAGGACTTAGAGATCTTTTGAATTGCTTATACTCTAGTCCATGCTTTGGGGACTTAGAGTACTCTAGTCCATGCTCATGGATCTTAGAGATTCTTAGAGATTTTTTGACTCCTTTAAACTCTAGTCTGCACTCCGGGGACTCAGAGTACTTTGATCCACACTTTGGGGACTTAGAGATTTTTTGACTCGTTTCTACTCTATTTCGCACTCCTGGGACTCGGAGTACTCAAATCCACGCTCTGGGGACTTAGAGATTTTTTGAATTGTTTATACTCTAGCCCGTGCTCTGGGGACTCAGAGTACTCTAGTCCACGCTCCAGGGACTTAGAGATTTTTTGAAATGTTTATTGATCCACTTTTAATTTTGTGTGTGCGTTCAAACGCCAAACAGATTAATGCAATTTAATTTTTCATGGAATTATAACACATGGAACATCCGTAGTTCATAGAAAAATAGCTTCAAGCCTTTATTGGTTGCATAAAATAAGGACTAAACGAATTGTCTTATTACATGTCGGAAACAGAGAACAACAAAGAAACATATACGGGAAACAATTGCTACTAAAATGCAAAAGAAATAAACTAAGTATAATAATGACGCAAATGCTTGTTGTTCCATGCTTTAGGGAGTGTAACGCCATCAACAGTAGCTAGCTTGAATGTTTCCTCTCCAAGCCTCCGTTCGATGACGTAGGGACCTTCCCATGTGGGATCCATATGTGACGGGATTGGAAAAACTCTCTTTAAAACAAGGTCGTCCACATTGAAAGTCCTTGAATGAACTTCTTCATTATAATATCGGGTGACTCGATGCCGATATCCGACCGCCCTTAGATCAGCTTCTTCACGCTTCTGGTCGACAAAGTCCAATGACTCCAGTAAAAGATCTCGATTCGTTCTAGGATCATAATGAGCCACCTGGTGAGAAGGAACATCAAGTTCCGCAAGTATAACAGCTTCATTGTCGTATGCCAAGGCTAAAGGAGTGTGGCCATTCGTGGACTTATGGGTCCTTCTGTAGGCCCAGAGTGCTGTAGGAAGCTCATTTACGCACTTGCCTCTATCCTTCTCCAAACCTTTTTTCAAGATGGACTTGATTATCTTATTTATGGCTTAAAATTGCCCATTCGCTTTAGGTTGAGCGACTACTGCAAACCTTTTCTCAATGCAATATTTTTGGCAGAACTCTTTGAATTCTCTACTCTCAAATTGAGCTCCATTGTCAGTAATCATAGTCTGTGGGAGGCCAAAGCGGCATATAATGTTTCGCATGACAAAGTTAGTGACCTTTTTGGTGGTGATCGTGCTAATGGCTCCGCTTCTGCCCACTTGATGAAGTAATCGACCGCGACGATTGCATATTTGGCACCACCTTTGGTGATTGGCAAGGAGTCAATTATATTGATCCCCCATATTGTAAATGGCTATGGACTAACCATTTGTGTGAGCTCTGTTGGTGGCTCGCTCAGGATCTTTGCATACATTTGACATTTGTCGCATCTCCTAACATATTTCGCGGCGTCCCGATTCATAGTCGGCCAATATTATCCATAGAGTAGTATCCTTTTGGCTAGTGTCTGCCTCCCATATGGTCACTACATTCTCTTTCATTGACTTCTCTTAAGACCCGCTTTATCTCGTCGTGGGCGATGCATCTAAGCAAGGGAACAGAGAATCCCTTCCGATACATCACTCATCCTGCATTATATACCGTGAGGCCTTGTGAATGACTTGTCGTCTCTCGTTCTTTTTCTCAGGCAAGGTTCCATGTTGCAGGTATTCTATAAACAAGGTTATCCATGAATCCCTTTCAGTTTCCGTCCCTGACACAAGATCTACCTCCATCTCGTTTATACTCGGGGTGCGTAAAGTTTCAACGGGAACCAAGCCTATCTATTGTGCATCACCAGTACTTGCAAATTTTGCCAAGGAGTCGACTTCCCTATTTTTTTCATGTAGAATATGCGAAATATTGTAGTATTCGAGGTCCACCTACAATTATTGTACCCGTGCAAGGTATGGGGCAAGCCTTTGCCCCTTTTCCAGATAGTCTCCCTGTACTTGGTACACCACCAGCTATAAGTCATAAAAGATTTCAATCGATTTCACTTTAAGTTCTTTGGTAAGCTGTAGTCTAGCGATCAATGCTTCATACTCGGCTTCATTGTTTGTAGCGAGGAAATCAAGTTTCAAAGCATAACAAATCGATCGATTCTTGGGAGTTATAAGAATAACAGCAGCCCTAGAAAAATGGTCATTGGATGCCCCATCAGTATATAGCTTCCATCAAACAGCGGAAACCACATCACTTCCACTTGCTCGTCTGATATGGTGAACTCTGCAATGAAATCTGCTAGCGCTTGCCCTTGGATAGCCCTCCATGGCAGGTATGTGATGTCAAACTGACTCAGCTCAATGTTCCATTTGAGTAGCCTTCCTGAAGTTTTCGGTCATTGGAGAACATGCTGCATAGATTGATCGGTATAAATACTGACCGGATGTGCCTGGAAATATGGGAGGAGCTTATGTGATGCGATTACCAACCGGATGTGCCTGGTATAAGTTGGCCAGCTTCTCAATCTTAGGATAATTTCTCTCTGCTTCTGTTAAATGCTTATTAACATAGTACACTGGCTTTTGGATTCGATCCTCCTCACGAACCAGAGCTGCACTAATGGAATGCTGGGATACGACCAAGTAAACATATAATTCCTCATGGTCTACGAGCTTTGATAGAACAAGGGGGCTCGCCATGCGTCTTACCAGAGCTCGGAATGCATCCTTATAATCCAGTGTCCATTCAAAACTTCTTTTCCCTTTACTTATCACATCAAAGAAAGGAATACACTTTCGGTTGCTCTAGATATAAGTCGACTAAACACGATGACTTTCCCATTCAGGCTTTGTACTTGCTTTATAGTTCTGGGTGCCTGTATGTATCGAATAGACTGAATCTTTTTTGGGTTAGCTTCGATCCCCCGTGCGTTGACGATAAAACCCAGAAACTTCCCTGATGCAACGCCAAGGAAACATTTTAGTGGATTGATTTTCATCCATAAAATCTGAGTATATCAAACATCATTTCTAAGTCTCGAATGTGGTCGTTTAACTTTCACGACTTCACGAACATATCGTCCACATAGACTTCCATCGTTCTACCAATCTGGTCTTTTAACATCTGATTCACCCAATGCTGATAAGTTGCCCCTGCATTCTTCAACCTAAAGGCATCGCTATGTAATAGTATAGTCCAACATCCATATAAAAACCGGTATGCTCTTGATCCGGAATGTGCACCAGGATCTGATTGTATCCCGAATATGCATCCATAAATGACAACAATTCATGTCCTGCTGTCAAGTCGACTGGCTGATCAATTCTGGACAAAGGAAAACTATCCTTAGGGCATGCCTTGTTCAGGTCCAAGTAATCAACATAGGTCCTCCACTTCCCATTTTCCTTCCTCACCGGTACAGGATTAGATATCCATTTAGGATAGAGAACGTTGCGGACAAACCCATTGGCTTTTAGTTTATCCACCTCTTCCCTGAGTGCAGCGGACCTCCCAGGTCCATGCCTCTCCTCTTTTGTTTCACTGGCACATCCTTTGAGGCAACGTTCAACACATGACTCGCGATGGCGGGAGAAATCCCACACATATCAGAATGGGTCCAAGAGAAAACATTTAGATTCCCTCTGAGGAAATCAATATGATCCCCTATCATCGAGGGGTTGAGCTATGATCCAATCTTAACCACCCATGACGAGTCAGCATGGTTGACTAGAATGTCAATCGTCAGTTCAGCCGGTGCCGCCTTTGCCTTCTTGGGTTCTTCATCGTCATCTCTTGGATCTATGACTCTATAGATCCGACTGTGTTGCCCAAGCCAAGGCTTAGGCGCTACTTGTCAATTTTTAGCAACATGGATGCGGGAAGGATTGTCCACACCCTAGCCCGTCTCTCTTCATTGAGCCTCTCTCAGTTCAGCCACATATTAAGCATGACAGTTGCTTGATCACCATGCACTACAATAACTCCTCTATCCATTGGAAATTTCAAGGTCAAACACCACGGGGCAATGCTGCCCTAAACTCAGCCATGGCCAGTCGTCCCAGAAAAACATTATACGAGGAAACAACATCCAAAACAACGAATGGTAGGATCTGTACCCTCCTGCGTTCACCTTCTCCAATTTCAACTGGCAATTCAACAAAACCTACAACATCGGTAGCTGCACCATTAAAGCCATGAATGCGGGCTTTAGATGGTTTCAGATCCTTCGCCTCCATCTTCATTTGGTCATACACCTTTTTAAAGATAATATTAACAGAACTCACACAGTCAATCAGTATCCTTTTCACAAGCACTGGTCCAATCGTAGCCGAGATACCCATCCGGTCAATAGTAGGTGCCTCCACCTGATCAGCCACCCTGCTCCTAAATACTATATCATCTGTCATCATTCGCTGCAGTTTTGCTAGAGTCCCGTCTTCTATGTTCGAGCAGCATTCGAAATCCGCATGCTTCAAGGAACTAGCACAGCGTTCCATTTCTTGCCAACTCTTGTATGCCGGATAAGGTCCACTGATTATTGTGTTTAAGACCAGCCTTCCCCCAGTTCGAGCGTGCTCCTCAGATCGATATGAAGCTTTCCTATGATTGGGATCAGACATCTCTGTCCCTCTTCCTGTAGATTCTTAACAAACTGTTGTAACTTCTTCTAGCGAATCAGCTTTTCTATAGCATCATGGAGGTGTCTACGCTCTTAAATATTGTTCCCATAGGTCTCATAAAACCGACAATACTTTCCAGTCTACTTTTATTTCTCAATGGATTCCTTTGGGTGCGACTTTTGGGATTGGAATGTATTACAAGTTGATAGATAAATAGTCTCTAAAGATGTATTCAAAGGAGTATATTCGCTATAAGTTGGGATTCTTAGTTTCCATTTTCCTGCTTCCCTCTTTCGATTGGAATTTCCTCCTCTGTATCCTTTAGATTGCTCCAGATTATTTTGAACATTGACTTGGAACTTGCCAGAGTTTTCGCCAAATTTCTTTACAGCAATGTTGCTTTGCATCGCTTCCTTCCTAGGCCCTAGCGAACTGCTTCGTCTTGACCACCTCGCCTCTTCCCTTATCATGAAATGGTTCGCCTTTGAATAAAAACGTTACTGGTAGTCGGTGGTTTGCCTTCCAGCCAATCACCAAACTCTGAGTCTGGATCTACTCCTTGCAGCACGACTATAAGGATAGCACGATCATTCGGATTGCTAACTTTGGTAGCAGCAACGTGAAATCTTTGCAAATAATCCTTTAACGACTCCTCTGAAGCTTGGATCAAGCTGGATAAAGACATAACATCCGTTGAGCAAGTGGGATGGATCCTAAACTGCTTCATAAATTTCTTCGCTAACTCATTAAACCCAGAGATCAATTGCGGGGGAAGTCTGGTGAACCACATGGTAGCGATTCTGGATAGGGTTATTGGGGAGCATTTGCTTTTGATCGCATCATTTTCCCTAGCCGAGTCCATCATCTACTAGTATCTCATTATTTATTGTCGGGGACCAGTCTTCCCTTCATAAGCTAGAATAGTCGGCATGCGGAATTTTAGGGGGTACTCATCTTATAGGATGGTATCTGTGAATGGAGTATGGCTCCTAGATATGTCCCAATCATCGTTGATTAAGCCCTGATTCTCCCTCATCAGTTGCCTGACCATAGCTGATAAATCCGGAGTCTGGATGGGAGGTGGCAAATCGGTATCCATCCTGTACGATTGTTCCGGCTGGTGCCTCCTCGGTAGGCGATCTCCTAAGTGCGCGTCCCGAGGACCTGCTTTGCTACGACCCTGGCGAGGTTGTGGACCAGCTCCCACATATTCTCCAAATCCTAAATATCTCACTCAAGGTTAAGAGCGAATCCCTAGGTGTAGACGAGGGGCCACGGTTCCAAGTAAGGAATCTAACCATTCCTATTGGTTTGCTCTTGGCGAGTCGTCACCAGTTCTCTGTTGCACCAGTTTTTGTCATCCCGATCCTATGACGTCTATGCCTGGGGTGTTCATCTGACGAAGCGGAGCTGTCGGAAGATAAGTAGCAAGTAGAGCTTCCTCTAGCGTTCTGACGTTGCTGTTAAGTGATCTAGGTCATCAAGTTGGCATTTGTTTGAATCTTCTTGTTAAGTTGTTTCCTACTTTCCACGAGCTCCTTCAAAAACTCATTGAACTATGCCTCAATGAAAACTTCTGGTTTGTTTGGGATGGTGGTAGGATCTACACCTGCATTAGCTTGTTGATTGTTGGGTCCCACTTACTAGACGCTGGCGGTCTTATTAACATCCGCGTTGTGGGAGGCAGATCCGGTACGTAGTCTTGCCATCTTAGAGTTATCCGTGGGAACTCTAAGTAGAATCTATGAACTCTTGGGAATAAACTTGGATCTCTTTTGGGGGATTTCCTCAATCCAGTAGTGACAAAGTAGATCCTAACAGCCTAAGAATGCACGCTCTCGGTGAATGCACCAAAATTTAGCACCAAAAGTGGTCACCAACACCCTTGAACAGAGTTATGTAGAAAGATTAATGAAGAAAGTAAATTAAAAAAAAGAAATAACACGATTGAGTGCACAAAGAACGTCTAAAACGAGGACACCATATCTGTAGTGGTTCGGCGTAATTGCCTACGTCCACTTTAAATAGAATCTTTATTACTTTTCCAATCACTTGAGTACAGATGTGATCCGTAAACAAACCACCTGAATACAAGTTTGAATCGAAAATAGGAGAGCAAAAAAAAGGCAGGGTTTCCCTAGAGTTCTCAAAAAAAGGTCCTTTTAATTGGACCCCTGCCCTCTATTCATAGACAAAGATAGGCTGGTTTTCCTATGTAGGTCCATGACCAAGACAGCTCGACCTACAAGTGATGGTTCAGGTCGATCGATCTAGGTACGCCGAACCTCCATTACCAAATGGGATTGCCGAACCACTTTGGCCAGACTTGGGTTTCCTTGCAAGTGACTCGAAGCAAATTCTCAAGTAATTCGAAGCAAGTGGTGGTGTGACTCGAAGCAAAGAAATGTCGGTCTCTTCACTCCATCCTAGGCCAAGCAACTTGCCAACTTCCTTAGGGTGCACCGACCTAGGTATATCGAACCATGGTGATCGATCCTAAGACGCCGACCTACTTATGTCGACCTACCTAAACCGATCCATCATGACCGATCCCCTTGGGACAACCCACCTAGGCCAACCCAACATTGCTGAACCACTCCGACCTAACTACTTTGGTCGACCCACTTCTACTTCATCTACCTTGACCGATCCATCAAGACCCACCCAATATGGTCGATCTAGTCCTGCTCAACTATCCTGACTGAGCTACTAAAGCCGAACCATTCGCGCCGAACCATATTTATAGGCCAAAGCACATGTGAATATACCAAACCGCTCAAGTTGCATTGATCCTTATATTTACAATCTTTTCTTGGCTTGAGTCCAGTTTAGATCTAACCATAGCCTCTGTAACTATTGCCTTGTAGCAAGGCCAAGTTTTCAGGTAATAATGTATATTTGCTTTTAATATATATATGTATATACATACATATATCTGTGTGTGTAATATGATAAAAATATATATATTTATGTATGTATGTATGCGTGTGTGTGTGTATACATATATAAGCGCGTACTAGGATCAATTATACCTTTTATTTGGCACTACTTGTAGCTGCTTGATACTGGCCACAAATTTATATTTAAATATCTAGTTGGTGAGAGAAAGAATAAATATTAAAATAGAAACTTAGGGCTAATATCAAAATGCTACAAAATTATGCTAAACAAAAGATGCTACCGTTCTTATATATATTCATTATTAAAAAATTGTGTTGAAATTTTTAATTCAAAACCATTTATATATATACATATATATATATATATTAATTTAGCTTTAAATTTTATAAATCAATCAAAAATAACAAAACAAAATGAAATAGAATTATTTTCTCGGCCTTCATTATTAACCCTTGCTGTAGACTTGTTTTCACCCTAGAGGGGGGTGAATAGGATGATACTAATAATAATAAAATTTAATTCGAAAATAAAAATATAAACAGAAAATAATGCAGAAGAGATCACATACAAATTTACCCAGCTTCAAAAAAACTGTGCCTACGTGCTGCCCCCAAGGTTTCTACTTGAAGTTAAGTAGTCAGACGCTTACACACGTAAACTTGCGATACCCGCTAATGGCTAACCTAACTGTTTGCTTAAAATCCCGCCACAATTCAGCCACTGAGTTGAGAGTTCTCGAACTACACCATCGTTGTTCGTAACCTAGTTACACAACTAGAAGATTCGTAATATCTAAAAAACGAACTACAAATTAAAAAAAAACCTTTTAAACACTTAAGCCCTAAAATAAATTAGAAAGCTGACACAAAGTGAATTAATTTGTGCTCTCACCCTTAATATTTCTTTGACCCAATATGAAACGAGATAACTTCCCTTTTACAATACTTCGACCAACTTTTTTATTTGCTTCGTGAGTCCAATGGCTTCTTCGTTTCTCGTCAAAAATAAGGACTTGTTGATTGAGGTGCCGCTACTAATTGTTGGTCGTTCCTATTTCTTTGATTAAGCTTGCGGTCGCTTCGGAATTGAGTTCGAAGGCTATAAATATGGTATGTGATGTTTGCCGTTTAATTTCTCTGTTGTTTTGCTTTGGTTCAAACCTGATTTGAGTTATTGATTTAGATTTTAATTTAAATCTTGGATCGCGATTTTGGTTAAACTCGAATACCATTTTTCGATGTTGATGTTGGGATTTTATAGGGAACGAAACCCCTAAATATGCGTTCGTATTTTTTATTTGAATTCTTCATTGATTTTCACTTGTCCGTTCAATTTTTCTTGAGCGCTTGTGATTTATTTTTTCTTGAGCGCTTGTGATTTATTTTGATTGGTTCATCCCATACGTGTTGCTCTATGACTTTGAATTTACTTCGTTTATTTCGTCTATGACTTCGGCTTCTTAATTTTTGAGATAATTATCAGTTTACTGACTATGTTCCATTCTTTTATGACGTGTTAATGTCAAATCCCCTACGACATTATTTTGTTTGAACTGCTGCATATCATTTCTCTTTGAACCATGACCTGATTCTCTCTATGACTATATTCACATTTCTATTGCTAATAACTCTGCACATATAAATATGTATATACATACATGTATGTATGTGTATGTATATGTATATGTATATGTATAATTGTTGTGCCTATCTATGTGAACTTGTTGCTTTGTGATTTGTGTGCTTATGCACTTGATTGCCTTGATGTCCCATTGTTGTTGCATTTGCTGCTTGACTGGTTTGAGTTTACTATCATATAATTTCTTGTTGCATATCACTGTGCCCTGAGTTTGGGTTGGAGTCTCTTATCACGTGATCTTGTTTTGTTCATCTTGCTCATCCATGCTTGAAATGTGACTAGTTGACACTCATGTCTGGTCTTCATTTGCTTTGAGCTCAATTGTACTGATTTGTTGGCCTCTTTGTTGTTGCCTCCTTACTTTCATATGTTTGTCACTTTGATTTGTGCACTTGGTTGCACTGTCCACTTTATTGCATATGTTTGGTGCAAATGAGTCAAGTTATAGAGGTTGCTATGTTAAGTCTTCATGTTTTATATGTATTCTGTACATTTTATGGTGGATGTGGTTCCATTAGCATGTATTGAGTCTTCACTGCACTTTGGTTGTTCATTTTGGAGTCTTCACTTGGATCTGTCTGCAATACTGGTTCTGGTTGTATAGATTTATATGTTGTTTCTACTTGAGTCATCGTGTGTACTCGAGTGCTTGTGAAGTCGGGTTGTAGTGATGGTTTCATTTAGGTTGATTTATGTCTTATTTGGTCTGATATGAACTCTATTTGGTTGGACCTATATCGGTTCAAGTTCTACTGTGTAGTTTGGTTCATGTGACTTGGTTGCATGAGTCTGGCCATTGTATTGAACTTTTATTCATGGTGGCTGATCATTGAAACTCATACTTGACCATTCTATTTTTGTTTATTTTGTATTGCACCTGAGTCAAATCCAACTTATGCATGGGGTTGACCATGTGCTCACATGTCCTTGCGATTTTAACAAGCAAGCGTATATCGGTGTGCATGGCCTTGTGACATGTATAGTATTACACTGTGCATGTTACAAGCTGTTCGTGTAAGATGAGTTCAAAAGAAAAATGATGACGAATAACCTAAATAACTAAGGCAAATAACATTTTCAAAACGCACATTTCATTATACACTGCAAAAATATTTCTTTTTCAATTTTAATGCGTTAGTGTTTATTTTGCAGATAATTTAGATGCTGGATTTAGACTAGAACGAAGTTGAAGATCAAATACTAGTTTTGAGTGAATATGTAGTGAGGTGTAACATATATGAAAAATTGTAAAGTGAAATTGTGTTGTAATTGAAATTGTGCAAATGTAGTGAGAGCTCAAGTTTGTACTATTCGAATTGGTAATAAAATATTTGTTCGAATAAAATATTTGTTTGAATATGAATTCTGTGTTATTTATTTTATTCAACAAATATTTCTTTAATTATGTGAAAAATAAAATAGTACACTGAAAAATATATTTAAACGAATATATATGTATATGTATATGTTTGTTATCATTAAATAAAAATCATAGGCTATCATATTCTACACTTGCATATACCATGCACAACATTAACTTGCTACCTCTTATCAATGTTAAGCAACCTAGCATGGTTGACTTGATGAAGAAGCTCAGCAGTAGCATAACGACCCTATTAGCACATAACAAGTTAGGCATTAGAATTAAGGTTTAAAAGATAGCATCGGACATGGATCTACGAGCATGGTTGGGATTATCTCAGGAAAGGGATCTCGAAGGCGACGACGACGACATGTTTGATGATGTAAGGCGGTTGGAAAATTTAAAGTTAGTGAATTATTAGGTAGCTTGGGTCTCGGATACATTGATTTTATTTAAAAGTTATTATTGAATATAAAATTATATTTTAGCCCTTAAATATTCAAATCCAAATAATTGTCCGGTGCAAATTCTATTTTTCATGTAATTTGAGTTATTGAGTTCATAGTACAATTCAAAACACATTGTAATTATTAAATTGTACATAGCACAACTTATATTTGACATCAAAAATAAGATATAAACATATTAAATATTAGTAAACAATTGTTTATTAACACCATTAATATGAAATTTATTTACATTGTGATATTATTGTCTTATTCGGATATTTAATATTCGAAGTTAAAATACATACATACAATACACACACAGATATATATATCATTATTTATGAACATTATTCTATAATTTAAATTTAAATTAAACAAATGTTATTTAGATTGATAATAAGTTATTTTGTTAAGCTTTATTTTTAAAAAATGAAAACTTTATAAATAAAATTAATATTGTTAATATAACTTAAATTAAGTTCACATCAAATCCATCCAATAGAAACACTAAATATGGTAGTGTTAACAATTTCATGATAACACTATAAAAGATCTTGTAATGAAATAAGAAGGAAGTTTTTTGAAATTTGCTATTTTCACCTCGCTGCCCAACGCACCTGATCCAATAATGGTATCATAGCCCGCATTGTGTTATCATGAATAATGCATTTGCGATTTAAAATTATATTAAATTCAAATTTACAAATTTTATGAATAAACTTAAAATTGTTTTTAATTCATATTCATAACAGTCATAAATAAAATAACTAAAATTCTTAAAATAAAATTGAAATTTATCTTAGTTGTGAACAAAATTTAAATTTATTTTGAATTTGTATTCATAAAGGTTATAAGCAAAAAAAATTAAAACTTGATTAAATTTATGTTTATAAAAGTTATGAATAAATTTAAAATTGTTTTAAATTTCAAATTGTAAAATTTATAAATAAATAAATAAATAAATTCAAAATAATTTAAACTATAATATAAATGATAAATGTTATAGATTATAAAAGGTTATAATAAAACTATAATATTAACTAATTGGTAATTGATAATAATGTATACCAAAATATAATATTTAATATTATATTCTAGATATTATATCAAAATAACAGAATCTTATATAATGCATATAAAAATAAAACAATAGAATTTTAAAAGTTAAAATTAGAATAAAAAACACAACGATTATAAGGAATAAATATATATGTATATATAATGACAAATGATGTCATTGAGTATTATAAATACTCATTTTTCCTTATAGAAGATAATGCTCATTATTGTTATTTAAGGTTATGAAATTGAGTATTATACATATTTATGGTTGTCGAGCATCGTCAAGCCATAAAATATTAGTAGTGATATTTATATTATCCCTAGATTGGTAAGAACATTTTATAACTTTATTGATCACCCTTAAGGGTTACAAAATTTTTCTTAGCAATCAACAAATAATGGGCTACGAGTACCTAATGTGCTTTGTGATTTATCAATCACCCTCAAGGTTATAAAGATGATTGTAACAAATAATGTACAATTAGGATTTATATACAAGGTATAACTAATTACTTATTATTTACTATTCATGTGGATGATAATAATTTGAGCACCCTTAAGGTTGTACTAACATGATAAATGGGTCCTAACACCTACCAGGGGAATTTATGAAATTCTCGCATCTCATTTAGGATTTTTAATAGATATAATATCTATTGTGAGCTTAGGAATTATATAATAAACCATTCTAATAAGCATAAGAACATATGTATTATTACAATAATGTACTTTAATATATTTGCATAGATAATGCGATTGATGAAACTATTTATAAATTAAATTATACTAAAGGGACTAAATTAAAGATCAATAATAAAATGCAAAAGTTACCTACAAATAAATTAATCTTTTCGCATGTAGTCGCTTTGGGACCCATGCAAGACCGAATAATCCAACTATTCAGACTTCAAGTCTTGGCTACTTAAGTGTGTATTTTCCCTAGATTATGTATTGTCTTATATGTTTTAAGCTGTAGTATGGATATTTAGTCTAAATTGGATTACATGCAAAAGTTGTATGGTGAACAATCGTGTTCCGTAATATACATAATTTTGATGAAATTGTTTCATTTGAAAACAGCAGAGTAAACCATAGCATAAGATTGTATAATCAATAAGATTAAATCAATAAAGATCTTGTTGTGTTGGAAACAAACAACACTACACCAAGGACTATAGAAAAACCTAAAAATTCGATCGCTAAAATGTTGCTTGGATTTGTTTACTTAAGCACAACTTATTCAATCTCCTTGATGTGTTAAGGATGGCCGAATGCATTTTTTGTTAAAAAATCTTGTGCATTCTTGTTCTATAGGGTTTCTCTTTTAAACGGTTCAATTGTTTACAAGAGAAAGCAAAAGTCTCAGAGTGGATGTAACATAGGTATAGTTAGGATGAAAAGAGCCTGAATGAACTACTCTACTTCATGAAGAAACGTTAAAAAAATGTATAAAATATTAGTAGATGCTTAATTAGGAATAAAAAATATGATTTTTATTTCAAATGTGTTTTTCTTATATAAAATTGTAAGCTAGTTATAAAAAAAGAAATAAATAGCCCATAGTAATTGACTGAATTGATCTTCGTATTTCAAATATTATTATTGTAATAACGGAAATAGTAGGAGCATACCAATTACCAATGGATGCATCAAGTTTGGAATAATAACTTTCATGTGTGCCAAAAACTATTTATGAAATAATAACTAATTTTGGTTTTCAGCAGAATTAAATACAGCTTTGCTTAAAAAGGATACCATTAATATTCATTATAAAACAAAACTTTTTTGGTATATCGATGATGATATTTGTGTCCATAAGAATAGGATGTGAGCTATAGAAAATATAAGAATATCTAAAGTATTAACAATATTTTTTGGAATCATAGATGAAGCCATTTTTTGAGATATTAGAAATTATTTTTGGAATCATAAACTAAGCCATATTTTTGAGAAAATTTTCTTCAATCATATGATTACTGATCATATGGTAATTGTGAATTATATCTCATGGAAACCAATGGCAAAGCACCCTTTCAGTAGAGAAACAAAAGAGTTACTGAACTCTTTAGATTTATACATGCAAATGCATGTAATCTAAGGTCTAACGATACCAACAGCGGATCTATATAGGCCGTTAGATTCACTGATGAATTTTCTAAGGTATGAACAAGTGTATTTGATACACACGTTGGATATCTATGATAAGTTCATTTAATAACAAACAAACGTAGAAAAATATAATATATCAAATAATTAAAAAAATTGCCTTATGCGAATTAATGAGTATCTTGGATAAGAGTTACAAGAGTATCTATGAAATTGGAGTTAAGAAGTTTTATTATGGAGAAAGAGAATGATAAAGTGTCGGCGACGGCTTAAGATCTGTATGAAAAGAATGAGGGGGGTAGCCACTTATATATTGTTGCTTGGATATGTCAGGATCGTTGGATTGACAATATTTTAAAACATTGAACTCAGACCATTCGGGCGAGGGCAAAATTGGGGAAAATCTAGCTATCTGAACATTTACCGGTCCATCAGCCACCCTTGGACGGTCGACCACTAGCAATCAAATGGTTCTTATGAGCGGTTGATCGGTTTTGGTCATGGTTGTGTTTAACATGAATGTTGTTGTTTATATATGTTTGTTTTCTAGTTTTTAATTTTAATATTAATGATTATCGTTTCTTTAACATTGATTTTAATATTATTTATTGCCTTAATTAGTTTTGTATTCTTTTCGATTTGAAATTTCAAATATCAGTAACTTCTTCATTTGAACTCCGATGCAAAGCTCTATATTTGAAAATTGCTTAAAAAATTCCGAGAATACAATGCTACAAGTATCGTGGCCAAATTCTAACACTTGTAAATTTTCATTTTAGCGTTATCATTAATTGATTGGTTTTTCTTAATTTTTCTGCCTATTAGTTTTACGGGGTGTTACACTTAGGTTCTTTCTCAAATTAAAAATCTTTCACTCGATACAAGTTACCCACTACATTAGATCCTTCACCCCATCATAGTGGGTGTGCTAATAAAGTGTGGATGCTTCCATAGTGCACCGTTATCCATTGTGGAGATGTGGATGCATTTTTTATGCAACCTTGTTCATCATGACAATGCCTTCATTCTCATCTTGTATCCATATTACTAGGTTCTCCATGATAAGTGTGAGAGTTGCTATGAGGATCATCATGAGCACTATCTCCTTGAACATGACCAATCTAATCTATGTGATAGTACCTTTTCATATAATTTTGATTGTTTTCCCTAGAGCGGTTATGGTCGAGTTCCATATGGGGTTACAATTGAGTCCCTTATATGCTGTCTAATCGAGTCCCTCGTAGGGGTTGTGATCATGCCCTCGACATGGATTAATTATTTTCTTACAATCACTCTTGACTTATTCCAAGCAAGAAGCAACTCAAATTAGCATTAATGGCAATAGTCAAACAATAATTATTTCTTGATTGATTTTGGTTAATCTCCATATTAACAATCATGGTTCTTTCACAAATTGATTAACTCACGTCGACTTCAAATTGAGTACAAAACACCCCTTGCAAATAAAGCACTATAACAACTCTTCTACCATAGGCATGTGGGATTGTTCTTTTCTACCAATCCTCCGTTGGAAGTTTTTAAGCATTTCATTCAATTTTCACATATGACCACATTAGGAAGTAGATAATAAGGCCTTTAATTTCTAGATTTATTCCTTAAACCCACATCAATAGAGGCATTACTATTTGCTCCAGTTGCTCTCTCTGTTATCTCAAAAGGATCTAAATTTTATATCACTATAGATTACAATTATTTTTAAATCATTATAAAAAATTAGTGGTTATGATATAGAAGCAAAGAATATTTTCTTGAAATGATATCTAAATTTATAATGAAAAGTGGTTTTTCATTCTTTTATTCATATTTTGGGTAATAAAAAAGTTAGTTGCTATGAAGATAATAAGAAAACCATAAATAACTAACAACCAAAAGATTAAAATAAATCACACATAACATTTTTATAGTGATTCAAAAATAATTATAACCTATGTCAATCTTACATACTATGATTGATTTTTGTTTAATACAATAATATAAAAAATTACAATATGATCCTTGGTTCAAAATTTGGGATTACGGATTTAAAATTTTGGACGTCACTTTATGGGAGAGAGAAAGAAAAGGACTCTTCCCTTATTTACTTCTTATATTTATAGCGGTAGGTTCTTGAAAATATCAACACAATATCTTCTAAAATCTGATGAAATATATTAATATGAAATTAGATTTATTTTAGATCAAACTTGAGCTAATTTTTCGGAAGAAATTATCTATGAGTTTGTGGTTGGGACTTGGTGTTCGAGCTAATTTACAGATTGCTTTGGTTAATTCTTACTATTCGTATAACTATAACAACCCAAATATCCACACAATTCAAGCTGATAATAAGCCACGCATGTCCATTCAAATTGAACAGAAAGACGGATAGTTATGGGCAAGAAAGAAGAAAGAAAAGGGGAAAAGAAGAAAAAGAAACTAAAAACAACACATAATCTCACTATCACAACAGAACAATATATAATATAATATTAATGATCTTTATAAAGAGAAACTGTAATATATATACATCCATCAGAGTATAACAACACATCAAAATCATCAGCTTGGAAAGTTATAACAACATGTCCTCAAAAATGCTGATAATTTCAACAATAATACAACAGAAAAATAAAAATAAGGGAATATGTCATGAAGACCTCCAACCCGTCTCCTGAGCTCCAATGCATCCAAAACAATCTATAAATATGCTTGGTCTGACCCGAGCATTATAGTAGAACAACACCCGAGCTAGTTTGGAAAACTAGTATGAGAAAATACAGCAACTTGATTTTAGAGTTATAAAAAACTTTTGAAAATCGAAAGTATCTCGTAAGACCACGCCGCACATAAACACGGATGGGTTTTTACCCTACGATAACCAAACCTGAAATTCTTTGATATTATAATAGTGTCTAAGAAACAAATACTTATTAATCATAGCTGAAATTGTTACATTAATTAAACTCTACCATAATAGGTATAAAACTAAAACCATAAAGGCTCTTATTAGAGAATGGATTCCATACAATGACTGTTGCTACTAGGGCACCGCCCGTCACGGTGCATCTCTACATAAAATAACACTGAGGACCTCATCAGGATCTCCTTGGGAACCCAAAACCTGCCTACCACTTGACTAGTAGTACCGAATATGATCACCCCTCTATTAATGGGCCCCAAAGTATACAAATGAGAGATAATATTGACTCTAGATAGGGATGATCATACCATACTATGGAGCAACCCACTTAGCCCTGCTGCATCTTCTATGTTTTAGTCATTCCTGATTGATGAGGCTTGAGGCTACATTTTATCTTTTATATGCACTTCCCACTTGGAATGCTAACGCTGCCCTCTAAGCAACAAATACAATGCCAACATTCATCCATAAAAGTTCATTCTAGGACCGAATGAAATGCTTAAGAACTCTGTCTACAGTTCCATCATCTTCAAGATGTCTTTACTTCAAAAAACATTTGTTGGGTCAAAGTGGTTTTCGGATAACATATCCGATCCTAATCTCTTCAAAACAGCATTCGATAATTTTCGATAAACACAACCCCCATTCTTTAGAAAATAAACTATCAAAGATAAGAGCGCATATCACTTTATAACTGTTAGTGGATGGATTTCCTTCTCATTGTCTAAGGAGAACAAAAGGATATTTATACGCACAGTATAGCATCATTGAAGATAACTGTGCCATATAACTCACGTGTTTCTCCTAGATATTTTCAAAGTTACATTTTGGATCCAAATCAATAGTCGGTTATTTAACTACCTATATACACACATCAAAATTAGAATTTTATCCATAGGGAAAATCAACACTGGTTAAGCACATAAGCAACCCTAGCCTCTTTTAAATAAATCTTTTCATTAAGTAAAATCATTTTATAAGTATTTGTACCAAAATACTTTTACAAAGATTCATTCACAACCCTTATATTTTCAATACTTGAAAAATATCCATATACTTATCTCAACTGTATAAGTATATTCAAAAAACAGAGAAAGATTTCCTTTTACACACACCTAGGGCAAATTATAAATTCTTCTATAAATCTCTAAAACCTATTTATAACCCCATTCATTAATCTCCAAAATCATTTATAAAGTCCACATCTGTTTATAGAATCCTATTCAAAACCTTGAAAACATTTATGAATAAATTCTAATCTTTTACTTTAAAACATTATTATATAATAATAAACATTATAAATAAATAATAATAATTTCAAAACATTTTAAAAATAATAATTAATAATTTTAAA
This sequence comes from Allium cepa, assembly GCA_030765085.1. Taxonomy (NCBI): domain Eukaryota; kingdom Viridiplantae; phylum Streptophyta; class Magnoliopsida; order Asparagales; family Amaryllidaceae; genus Allium; species Allium cepa. The sequence goes on from CM060928.1 coordinate 230,778,982, forward strand.
GTATTCCTAATAAAACAATAATATGTCCTTGATGATAGATTAGCCCGATCAGTTTATTTAGTACCCATCTTTCCAGGTTTATCTCGTCCAAGTATTCTAAGAATTATCTTGCTATGTCTAGATAATAAGACATGGGTAATAGAAGCAAATGAAGTAGGCGAGAAGGTAGCACTACAACTACAAATAGTCGAACCCCAAATCCTGGAGGAGTTTGGATTACCGAAGAGGGAGCACCAGAGCAACCAAGGGTGAATTTCGCAACCTTATGCAAGGATTACACAAAGCTCGGAGGGAAACCATTTAAAGGAACCGAGTCTATCATGAAAGTGCAAGCCTGGTTGCGGTCTTGCGAAAGGTTTTTTAAATGTCTTGGTTTATCAGATGAATAGAAAAGGTTTTTAGTAGCATGACAATTGCAAGAGGGAGCATCAGCTTGGTGGGAGTCCCTTTATTGAAATATTTCGGAAGAAGATTTCCATGGGCCCAATTTAAAGATGTTTCTGAGGACCAATTCTTGCCAATAGAAGGAAGGATGAGGGCGCACGCAACTTCATGGACTTGAAACAAGAGGATCTGTCTGTTGTAGAATACGAGGCGAAATTTAACGAGTTATCTTGTTTTGGACGAGAATTGATCAACACCCCATTAAAGAAAAATGAGATGTTAGTTTTGGTATAAAGGAAGAATACCATGGGAAATGACCGCTCACGCTACTTTTATGGATTTAATTGATATGGCTCTACGAGGCCTTGGAAAAGAAGAAGCCTATTCCAGTAGCATCTAATGGAAATACCAATGGAAACAGCTCTAACAAGAAGAAGTTTAATCCAAATTCGAAGAATAAAGGAAAAGGGGAATGGGGAGAAGGTCAAGGAGGCAAGCCTAAGGATAGTGGTTACTATATTTGCAAACAGAAATGACATATTGCCAGGTATTGTCTGAATTGTGAAGTTCCTAAGCAGCAAGATGGACCCATCTCTTCGACGGTTCAGAAGACTCTTTATTTTAATTTCCATCAGTCTAGGAAATGGTAAAGGATTGCCCATTCATGAAGAAGATGCAATAGCCCAAGGTGTACGCCGTTAAGAATGAACCTTCTATTTCAACGGATGTGAAAGGAAAAGGTGTCCTTGAAGGTACCATACTGATTATTGGTATTTTTGTTCGAGCATTATTTGATACTGGTGCCACTCATAGTTTTATCTCTTGTGAATCAATAGGAAAATTTTCATCTTATTCGTAGTATTGTAGAAAACTCTATATGTGTGTCTAACGATGTAACCTATTTGAATAAGATTTAAAGAATTTGACATTATTCTTAGTATTGACCGGTTATCGAAATATGGAGCTAGATTGTAATGAAAGAACTGTATCATTAGTAACTAATTTGGAAAGAGTTGCTAAAGCATCATGTAAGGAACCTGATATTCATATGTGTAGTTTCTTATATGCCCTAGAGGCATCCCAAGAGAAATCTAGGGTTTACTGAAGTTGTTTAGAATTTTCTCGATGTTTTTGAAGAGGTTAAAAGTTTACTCCCACACTGAGAGATAGAATTCTGCATTAATTTGGTCCCTGGTGCAAGGCCTGTGATTCAACCTAAGAAAAGAATGGCTCCGAGGGGGAGAGAGGAGTTGGTAATTCAAACCTAGAACCTGTTAAGGAGAGGATTAACTAGGCCTAGCCGTTTGAGTTGGGAATCTGCTCTAGTGTTTGCGGCCAAGTCTGATGGATCTTTAAGGTTGTGCGTGGATTATAGGGAGTTGAATAAGCTGACTATTAGGAAAAAGTATCCCTTACCCCGCATTGATGATCTTTTTGACCAACTTCATGGAGCTACTGTATTTTCTCAGATGGTTCTAACTACCAGATTCCATCAATTGAGGGTTGCTGAAGTTAGTATACCCTTAACTGCTTTTAGAGGACCTGATTGTTTCTTTGAGTGGTTGTTTATGCCTTTCGGACTACCTAATGCACCTTAATTTGTAGATCTCACGAACCATATTTTCCAAGATGTTCTTAAAAAGTTTGTGTTAGTTTTCATCATTGACATTCTTATCAACTCCAAATCCAAGGATGAGTACAAACATCATTTGGAAGTGGTGTTGGAGACATGTCCTGGAGGAAAAAATTTTAAGTGCCATTTTTGAAAATCAGAAGTAAGATTCTTAGGACATATTGTGACAGGAGAAGGTATTTCGGTAGGTCCAGTGAAGGTGGAAGCTGTTTAGGAATGGAAGCGACCACGAACTCATACCGAGGTTCGTAGTTTCCTAGGTTTGGCTAGATACTACATGAGGTTTACTAAAGATTATTCCAAGATTTCCTCCCATATAACTAAGCTGACTAAGAAGGAGGAGAAGTTTATATGACCTCCAAAGTGTGAAGAAGCATTTCTTGAATTGAAGAAGAGATTGACCGATGTACCAGTTTTGGCCGCTCTAGGTGGAAATAGTGGATTCTCGGTTTACATAGATGCTTGTGGAGTAGGACTTGGTGCTGTTGTGATGCATCATGGTAGAGTGATTGCATATGCAAGTAGGTAGTTGAAGCCTCATGAGAAGAACTATGCTACACATGGCCTGGAGTTGCTGGCAATTGTCTTTGCATTGAAAATGTGGAGACCCTACTTGCTGGGTATGGATCCTTCTATTCCTCTTAGTTCTTTCTAATCTTTAGAGATTTTAGGAGAAAATTTCTTTCTTAAATTAGGTGAAAATTTTGAGCTCTTCACGGATCATAAATCCTTGAAGTAACTTTTTACTTAGAAGGATCTGAAGTTGAGACAATAGAGGTGGTTAAAGTTTCCGATGGCTTATGACTTGGATATTCTTTAAACGTCACAAAAGGCTAAGTGTCGGCAGATGCCTTAAGCAGGAATTTCATTTTGATTCTTTTAGAGGTTACCCTGATAGTCTTAAAAAGAATAGCAAACAAGCAAAGAGAGGACAGAAGCTTAGCGGCGATCATCGGGAAGGTTGAGTTGGAGCAGTGTATAAATTTTAAAATTGATAGCCGAGGAGCTTTGAGGATGAATGGACGAATCTGTGTATTGAATATCAATCGTTCTAAGTTGAGTATCCCTATCTTTGAGGATGAAGCAGATGTTTTGTGGAAGGGAATGAAGAGGGATATCCCTATCTTTGTTAGCAGGTGTTCATACTATCAAGAAATCAAATGTGATCATCAGAAAACAGCTGGATTATTAAAAGCCTTGGAAATACCTAATTGAAAATGGAAAATGTTATCAATGAATTTTATCAATATTTTACCTAGGACCAAAAAAGGAAATGAAGGAGCGTGGCTTGGATTGGCTACCTAAGAGCACATAATTTATTCCGGTAAAACCAACAATTAGTGCTGCTTCTTTAGCTGAAATTTTTATGAGAGAGATAGTTAGGTTGCATGGAGTTCCTATAAGTATTGTAAGCGATCGAGACCCCATATTTACTAGTCAATTTTGGGGAGCATTGCAAACAACCCTTGGAACAAAGTTGAGCTTAAGCACAACATACTACCCCCAACCGATGGATAGATGGAGAGGGTGAATTGAATTCTAGAGGATCTCTTGAGAGCGTGCATTCTGGATTTTGGTGGATAATGGAAGGATCGTCTATATTTAGTTGACTTCTCCTACAATAATAGTTTCAGGCGAGCATCGGAATGGCATCTCATGAAGCCCTATATGGAAGACCGTGCAAGTCCCCAACATGTTTGGTTGAGATGGGTGATGGATTAGTGTTTGGACCGGACATGATTCGAAAGGCTACTGAAAAAGTTGTAGTGATTAAGAAAAGAATGAAGGAGGCTCAAGATCACCAAAAGGGTTATGCTAATAGGAGGCGAAGGAATCTAAAATTTAGGGTTGGAGACTTGGTGTTTGTAAAGATTTCACCAATAATAGGAGATGTTAGATTTGGGAAAGTTGGGAAGTTAGCTCCTAGGTATGTTGGACCCTTCCGTATTCTTGAGAGGATCAGCTTGGTTGCTTATAAGGTCAAGTTGCAAGAGAGATTGGCGGCAGTTCATAATATATTCCACATGTCTCATTTGAGGAAGTATGTTCATGACCCATCTTTGATTTCGGAGCCATCGGTTCAAGAGGAACTAGAAATAGACCCAAATCTGATAGTAGTCAGACATCTAGATTATGTTGTGGATCAGGATGAAAAGAGATTGCGTAATAAGGTGGCATGACTAGTTAAGATTTAGTTGAGTAAGGATCCAAGAGACTGCACTTGGGAGACTGTAGATCGTACGAAAGAAGCTATCATGAGTTGATGTTAGGATAGCTAGTCATAAGTTGTATGTATAGTGTATGTTTGTTTGCTATGGATGCTTAGTGTATGTATCTTATGATATGAATATATGGCTTTTTGCATAGTTTGAATTATCTCCTTGATTTCTAATTTCTGAACGAAATTCTTTTAAGGCGATTAAATTCTGAGAGTGTAACGATCCAAATTTAATCACTATTTAAATGAATATTTAATTTTATTTTTAAATAATTAATAAATGGAATTTTATTAACAAATAAAACTATTTTAAATAAAACTATTTAATTGCCTTAAAAAAAATTCTTCCCGAAATTAGAAATCAAAGAGATAATTCAAATACATACACTAAGCATCCATAGCAAATAATCATACACTATACATACAACCTATGACTAGCTATCCTAACATCAACTCGGGATAGGCTTCTTTCGTACGATCCGTATTCTCCCAAGTGCAATCTCTTAGATACTCGCTCCATAAAATCTTAACAAGTTGCACTACCTTATTACGCGATCTCTTTTCACCTTGATCTATAACATAAACTAGATGTCTAACTATTGTCGGATTCAGTTCTATTTCCAATTCCTCTTGAACCAATAGCTCCACAATCAAAGATGGGTCATGAACCTACTTCCTCAAATGAGACATGTGGAACACATTATGAACTGCTACCAATCTCTCTGGCAGCTCGACCTTATAAGCAAGCAATCTGATCCACTCAAGAATACAGAAGGTCTAACATATATAGGAGCTAACTTTCCAGCTTTTTCAAATCTAACAGCTCCTCTTATTGGTGAAATCATTACGACTACTAAGTCTCGAACCATAAATTCCAAATCCCTTCGCCTCCTATCAAGATAACTTTTTTGGCGATCGTAAGCCTTATTCATTCTTTTCTTAATCATTGCAACTTTTTCTATAGCCTCTTAGATCATGACCGATCCAAACACTAATCTATCTCCCATCTCAACCTAATATGCTACTGACTTGCATGGTTTTCCATATAGGGCTTCATGAGATGCCATTCTGATGCTCACTTAGAAACTGTTGTTGTAGAAGAACTCAGCTAAATGCAGATGATCCTCCCATGATCCACCAAAATCCAGAAAGCACGCTCTGAAGAATCCGATTCACCTGCTCCGTCTGTCCGTTGGTTTGTTGTGGTGTGCTATGCTTAAGCTCAACTTTGTTCCAAGGGTTGTTTGCAATGCTCCCTAAAATTGACAAGTAAATATGGGGTCTAGATCTCTCACAATACTCCCAGAAACTATGTGCAACTTGACTATCTCTCTCACAAAAATTTCAGCTAAAGAAGTAGTGGTCATTGTTGGTTTTACCAAAATAAAGTGTGCGCCCTTTGTTAGCAGATCCACGACAACCCACACTCCTTCATTTTCTTTTTTTGTTCTGGGTAAGCCATCGATAAAATCCATTGATATCATTTCCCATTTCAAATTAGGCATTTCCAAAGGTTGTAATAATCCGGCTTTCTACTAATGATCACCTTTGATTTGTTGACAGCATGAACATCTGCTAACAAAGAAAGAGATATCCCTTTTTACTCCCTTTCAGCAAAACATCCGCTTCATTTTCCTACGCATCTTTGAGACATATGGATGGATACTCAACTTAGAACGATAGCATTCTGACAAAACTTCCTGTCTAAGACCGTTGACATTCGGTACACAGATCCGTCCATTCATCCTCAATACTCCTTGGTAATCAATCTAAAAACTTGTACACTACCCCTCCTCAACCTTCCTAATGATCGCCACTAAGCTTTTGTCCTCTTTTTGTTTGTTCGTTATTCTTTTTAGGGCTGTCGGGGTAACCTCTAAAAGAATCAAAATGGAATTCCTTTTTAAGGAATCCGCCACCACATTAGCCTTCCCTTGTGTATAAAGCATATCCAAATCATAAGCCGTTGGAAACTCTAACCAGATCCATTATCTCAGGTTCAGTTCCTTATGAGTAAAAGATACTTCGGGGATTTATGATCCATAAAGAGCTCAAAATTTTCACCTAATTTAAGAAAGAAATTTACTCCTAAAATCTCTAAAGATTAGAAAGAACTAAGAGGAATAGAAGGATCCATGCCTAGCAAGTAGTGTCTCTACATTTTCAATGCAAAGACAATTGCCAACAACTCCAGGTCATGCGTAGCGTATTTCTTCTTGTGAGGCTTTAATTGCCTGCTTGCAAACACAATCACTCTAGCATGCTGCATCACAACAGCACCAAGCCGTACTCCACAAGCGTCTGTGTAATCGTGAATCCACTATTTCCATCTGGAACAGCCAAAACCGGTGCACTAGTCAATCTCTTCTTCAATTCAAGAAATGCTTCTTCACACTTTGGAGTCCGTACAAACTTCTCCTCCTTCTTAGTCAGCTTAGTCAGATAGAGGTCCACGGTTGCTTCCTTTCCTGAATAGCTTCCATCCTCACTGGATCTACTGAAATACCAACTCCCATCATAATATGTCTTAAGAATCTTACTTTCGATTTCCAAAAATGGCACTTAGAAAATTTCACCTTCAGGACATGTCTTCTCAATGTCTCCAACACCACTTATAAATAATGTTTATGCTCCTCCCCTGATTTGGAGTAAATAAGGATGTCATTGACGAAAACTAACACAAACTTGTTAAGAACATCTCGAAAAACATGGTTTATGAGATCAACAAAATATGCAGGTGCATTGATCAGCCTGAAAGGCATAACCAACCACCCAATGAAACAATCAAGGACTCCAAAAGAAGTTAAGGGTATACTATCTTCAGCAATCCTCTGTTGATGGAATCCAGTAGCTAGATCCATCTAAGAAAATACCATAGCTCCATGAAGTTGGTCAAAAAGATCATCGATGCAGGGTAAGGGATACTTGTTCCTAATGGTCAGCTTATTCGACTCCCTATAATCCACGCACAACCTTAAAGATCCATCAGACTTAGTCGCAAATACCACAGCGGATCCCCAACTCGATCGGCTAGGCCTAGTCAATCCTTTCCATAACATGTCCTAGGTTTGACTTACCAACTCCTCTCTTCCTTTGAGCCATCCTTCGCTTAAGTTGAACCACATGCCTTGCACCAAGGACTAAATCAATGTGGAACTCTATCTGTCGGTGTGGGGGTAAACTTTTGTCCTCTTCTAAAACATCGGGAAAATTATTGAAAACTTCAATAGACCCTAGGTTTTCTTAGGACGCCTCCAGGGCATACAAGAAACTACACATACGAACATCGGGTTCCTTAAATGATACTTTAGCAACTCTTCCAAAATCAGTTACTAATGATACAGTTCTTTCGTTACAATCTAAAATAGCTCCATATTTCGATAATTAATCCATACCAAGAATAATGTCAAATCTTTAAAGTTTAAGACATACGGGTCATAGGAAAAGTAACGAGTAAAGTAGGAAATTGGCACATCTTCACAAATCATATTCAAATGGGTTACACCATTAGACGCACACATAGGGTTTTCTACAATACTAGAAATAAGATGACATTTACCAACTGATTCACATGAGATAATACTATAAGAGGCACCAGTATCAAATAATTCTCGAACAAAAATAACATTAATCGATAATGTATCTTCAAGGACGCATTTCCCCTTAACATCCGTTGAAGTCGGTGGTTCATTCTTAATGGCATACACCTTGGGCTGCTGCATCTTCTTCACGAGTGGGCAATCCTTTACCGTTTTCCCTATCTCATGGCAATTAAAACAAAGAGTCTTCTGGGCCATCGGAGAGATGGGTCTACCTTGCTGCTTTGGAACTTCACGATTCTGACAATATTTGGCAATATGTCCTTTCTACCTACAAATATCACAACCACTATCCTTGGGCTTGCCTCCTTGACCTTTTCCCTATTTCACTTTTCCATCGTTCTTCCAATTTGGATTGAACTTCCTCTTGTTAGAACCATTTCCATCGGTATTTCCACTAGGTGCTACTGGAGTTGGCTTCTTCTTTTCCAAGGCCTCGTATTTTAGAGCCATATCAACTAAATCTAAAAAGTATTTTTAACATAATTAATCATTTTCTCATGGTACTCTTCTTTCATACCAAAACAAACATCTCATTTTTCTTTAATGAGGTGTTGATCAATTCTGGTCCAAAACAAGATAACTCGTTGAACTTCTTCTTATATTCTGCTGAAAACAGATCCCTTTGTTTCAAGTCCATGAAGTTTCAGTACATCCTCGTCCTTCCTGCTATTGTCAAGAATTGGTCCTCAAAAACTTCTTTAAATCAGGCCACGAAAACTCTTTTCCTGGAATATTTGTAGTAAGGGAGTCCTACCAAGCTGTTGCTCCCTTTTGTAATAGTTATGTTGCTAAAATCCTTTTCTATTCATCGGATAAACCAGGAGCTTTAAAAATCTTTTGCACGGTTGCAACTAGGCATGCACTTCCATGATAGACTCGGTTCCTTTAAATGGTTTCCCTATGAGGTTAGTGCAATCCTTGCATAAGGTTGCGAAATTCAATCTTGGCTGCTCTGGCCTATATTTTTGGCAATCTGAACTCCTTCAGGATTTGGGGTTTGACCATTTGTAGTTGTAGTGCTACTGCAACCCTACCTCATCTGTCTCTACTACTCATGTCTTACTACCTAGACAAAGTAATTATTAGAATAATTGGATGAGATAAATCTTTAGAGAAGGATACTACCCATTAAGCTGATTTATCTATCAAAGGCGAATACACACACACGAATGAAAATTACAAATATGCACTCTCGAAGTTGACCCTAACCCAACATCCAAGTGTTTGCTTAACCATACCAAAATTGTAACGACCTCCTTTCTTGCACCAAAAAACGAGCCATTAAGATAGAAGAAAGAGAAAGATAAGAAGAAACTACACAATCATAGAATCTCACCATGAATCAGAACAATATATAATAGATAACATATGATATTACATTGTTATTTCCATAATAATAATACGTCAAAGTTAATACATTACAAATTTTAACTGGACAATTATAACTATCCGCCCATCACAAAATACATAGATCAAACAGAAACATGGAGGAATAGATAATAACAAGCTAATGGTGAAGCCACCTGCTCCGGTTCTTTCAAAATGCTTCCATAAGAAATCTAGATCACTTGGTTACTCGTACAAATTTGAGTACCTAAGAGTTTTAGAAAAAGAAAATAAAACTTTGGCTCAGACATGGGTCTGTGTGAGTAAACTCAAGGCAAAGTAAAATTTTCTTTTATAAAACGCTTTGAAAATCATAGGTATCTCGTTAGACCATGCCACACATAAACACGGATGGTTTTTACCTTATGATACGAGAAATACTTTATATAGAAATCCAATTATTTTATCATAATGTCCAGGGTTTTCAAATAAATAATTCACATAGCCGAAATTGTTACATTGATTAAATTCCAGCATAATAGGTATACAACTAAGGCCGAAGGCACTTATTAGGGAATTGATTCCATACAATGATTGGGGTACCGCCCATCATGGGGCATCTCTAGATAAAATAACACCGAGGACCTCGTTTGGATCCCCTGCCAACACAAGACCGTTCTACCCCTTGCTGGATAGTAATGAATAAGATCATCCCTCGGTTTGGATCAGCAACCGTACCGAAACATACATGAGTTAATAGTAGGGACTCTAGATAGGGATGACCTTACCATAATGGAAGTGGCCCACTTAGCTTTGCTGCATCTCCCATGTTTTAGTCATTCCCGATTGATGACGCCTAAGGCTACGTCTTTACCTTTTCTGTAGCATTGCCACTTGGAATGCTAACATTGCCTTTCAGATATTGACACAATGTCAGCACTTATCCATACAAATCATTCAGGAGATGAATGAACCGAAGGCACTATCTCCACTACACCTATTTTGGAATCACCCTCAGGGTAAGTAGAAAATAGCCTTTGCATTTCAAAGTCATCATCTTGGACCTTGCCTTTACTATTTCCAATTCAAATGTTTGCATTAGTTTGAAGTGGTTTTCGAAAACAACTGATATCTTATCCCAGTCTCTCTAAACCAGTGTTCGATAATTTTAAGGGGTCAAGTTGTTTATAGTCGACCAGTCCACTATCAGGGTATAAATATTTACATATGAACATACATTCCATATGCTTAGATTATCATGACTCGCTTGTCGAAATTAACCCCCTTTGTATTTATTACGTTCCCGAAGTGCTGTATTTATGATAAGTATAAGTCGACTTACTTTCAATAAAACGTGTCAATGTTTTATTACAGTTACATTAATTTGTTTGGCTGCTTAATAGCATGGACAAGAGATCCTTGGTTTTAAAACAATTTACTTAAGAAGAAAGTTGGTCGAAATTAAATAACTGATAGAGTTTAAAAAGGAACTTTAAAATAAATAATCCTTAATTAACTTAAATTATTCATATTTAAACTTTAATTTAAATAACATTCATTTAAGAAATTAAACCCTAATTAAGTGGATAATTAAGCCTTAGTTAAATAATAATTAACTAGTAACTAACTCTAATTAAAAATTAATTAAAGTAATTTAAAATTAATTTATTTAAAATTAATTTCCTTTTATCTTAATTAGTCATATTTAAACTTCCCTAACTAAAAGTAATTGACTTGGTTAAAAATTTCTTAAACTCTAATTACTTAACCTAATTACTTAATTAGTTAATTAAATAATAATTACCCTAATTAATAAATTGAATAAATAAATTATTAAATTATTAAAAATTAAAGTTTTGACTTAATTAATTAATTTGAAATGAGTTTTCAAAAACAATCCAAAAGAAAACTTGAAATTGTTAAATTTTCAAAACTGCGTTCATAGCAACTATTGTTATGAGTGTAGTTTGCTAGAATTGATTTCTAGATGAAAACTTTACTTTAACTCTAGTTATAACATATTTGAAAACACAAATAGAATATTTTTTGAACTTAAAACAAAGGTGAAAACTTAGAAAACATTTACCAAGTTGAAAAACTAGAAAGTAAGCTTCTGTTTCCAAATCGGATCTCAAGTCCTTTGTGACTTTTCAAGGTGCTAACTTCACCACATTTACATCACATACACATGGTTTTGTTTCATAAACATACTACCATCATATCATAACTAATGAATCACATATCCATATCCAAACATACAATTTAACCACTAAATCACAAATCCAAGCTCAAAAACAATCATATAATCTGTGCTATCAAAACAACATGATAATTCAACAAGACAACCGCTATATTTTCACAACATATAGTTCATCAAAGTCAAGTTAATTTCTTTTCCAAAAACAAAATTTTTAGTCACTGAAACTTTTATTAAATCAAGATGAACTTTTGCTGAAACCTGAAAACGCTTTAGAAACTTGCAAAATATGAAACTTTTGGTTACTCGAACACTTGAAATGGCTCAGCCAAGTGGGCTTGGCTTGGCCTAGGCCTTGTAGGGTATGGCCATGAGGTGCATGGGTGTTTGAGTGCCTGCTACTTGGAAGAGAGGTGTTGTAGAAGATATAGAAATGTTTTTATCAACTTAGGAAGAGGTTTAAAGCAAAATGAAGTGGATTTTTCTCAAATAGAGGATAAGAAGAGAAGCCATGGATGAGACTGCTTAAGCTTTTAGGAATTTAAAAGTAGAGATGAGATTGTAAAATGAGAAAAATGGAAGTTAGGGGGTAAATATAGGCTTAGGAAATTATTTAAAAATATATACAAGTGCTTAATTAAAATATATACATGCACAACCATATTCCTCCCCCCTAAATCCATCCACACTTGCACCTCCCTCTACTTGCATTATTCAAGCCCGCTCTTCTGTACTTGTGTTGAAAAGGAGCGTTTGTATATATGTTATGTGTGTGTATATATTTATTGAACAAAATATTATTTTAACTTAAATTTTTAATACGTTTACATGAGTATATAGGTACATGTATATGTACATGTGCACACCATATTAAAATGGTTTATATTGTGTGCATATGTTTTTACAATAGTGTTATGGTATTTCGAATAACTTTTAACCGATGCAAATCAATATTTCAAAAAATAATTTTCGATCACATTTACTATTTCTCTATGAACTATATATATTGATAAATAAATTCTGAAAACACTTTTACCATCGTTAGCTATTATTTAAAATAGCTTTATTTTTTAATGAAAATCTATTATCAATTATTTAAAAATAAAATATTCATTTAAACATCGATTAAATTCTAGGTCGTTACGGGCTAGTACTCCTTAAGAATACCAAAATCACATTCTAATGTTAAGTTAAATCACAATTGGCCTTATCTCCTTAGTTCCCAATTGTGTTAGAATTGATTAGTTTTTGCATCCAATCGAGTTCCCCACACTAAGTTTTATTAGTTTTATGTACCTAAATGTATGTCTATCCCATATGATCAAATCACCTTCATTCCATGTGATCAAGTCTAACTTGTGCCATGCGATCGAGAGACATTGCGTCATTCGATTACTCCATTTTTGGTCGAGTCAAATAGAAATAATATGATCAAGTTACTTCATGCTCCACTACTCAAGTATTTATCAAATGTATAAAGTCTTCTTAATTCCATTAGATCATGTTCTTCGATTGTAAAAAATCACCCATAGGAAAAATTACAATCAGATTATCCATCAAATTGACCTTCATAAAAACACAATCCTCTTTATTGAACTTTAGAGTAAGATATGGCTACATCTATTAGCCCTTTATTAATTTCCTTTCCTACACTAGCTTAAATTAAAAAATATTTTCCTTCTACATTTCATACAATAACATGTTTTCTTCCTTTCCAATCTTATATCTCAATGGAAAAATAACTGAATATTCCATGTTTATATGCAATTCCTTTCAATAAAACCCATTTAAAGAATATTTTTAACATGTTTCATTAATGCCAACAATTTTTTATCTCAAGGATCAAACTAATTTGAAAAAATTCTAAGCATGGTTCATTAATGCCAACAATTGAGCGAAACCCGTTGGCAAACCATTTGAATGAAATTTCAATCCAATTCGGCAAATTCTAAACATTGATGAGCTAATTTTAATAAAATTAAGACTATTTTAAATTTAAAACCTAAATGAACTATTTTATTATTGATGTAATTTCTTTACAATGTTTTTTTTAGCATAGATCTAATGGTAAAAGTTGTAGGTAAATATTAGCTTCAACTATCATGAATTAAAAAAGAAGAAAGCACAAAGGAGGAAATGAATATGAGAGAAATTAAAAGAAGAAAAACGATAAAATCGGTATAAATTTGGGCAAATAAATAAAATTATGGGTTGTTATTATTTCTTACAACATTTTAGGGAAGGAAAAGAAAATTATTAGGTGTTAATAGATTTAGCTAAAAGATAAATTATTGCAAATAAAAATTGAAATAAGTGGACCTCCTTATATCATCATGTATATAAGAGAAATCCTATGATCACTACCACAGAAAACTATATTTGGCTACATGGGTGCCAGCACACCCCCTACGAATTTCGAGGCCACATAAATGAGACTTAGGAATTAGCTAAGCATTGCTATCACTATGTATATTTTTATTTTTTATTAGTTAACAAATGCGGTATTGGCTATGTGTGGGAAATTTCCTACATGCTATTTATGCGGTATTCTTTTTTATTTATCTTTTGATTAAGTCAAGGCATTGAGGGAGTGTGGGGAATTCCATATACCTTGCCAACATCACTGTCTTTTTTACTTATATAAGATGACATCATCATGGCATAGGGGATTCCCTATGCAATTTTGATCCATATATTTTTCCCTTTTTATATAACACTTGATATAAGCAAGATAACATTGACAAAGCGTGGGGTAGTGCCTAAGTTATACGGACATCTATTCTATTTTTCATTTTTTAACCTTTCTGATCAACTATCTTAAAATTGTCTACATTTTGTACATTTCTCTTTTTATGGTGTAATTGAGTCGAGCATCCTAAATTTGAAATAATAATTCAACTTGAGTAATTTTTTCGGATAAATTTAACCTAAATGCCTGTTGCGTAAAGATAATCTAACAATTTTGCATTGAAGATGATGTTATTGTAATAACAAAAGAAGTGGGAAACAACCATAAAGTGTTAGCTGATTGGCACATTTTAGTTTTGAATAATTTTTGTTATGTCTCGAATTTTATTTGTGAAATAATAATATCTATTTTAAGTTTGAAGTTGATATACCTTTATTTTTAGTAAAAATATTATGAAAATTCATTATGAAAACAAAAAATTGTTTATTTTTACAATTTAAATGATGGTATTTATTAAAAATAATGATGTGTTGGTTGTTGAAAATATGGAAGTGATTAAATCAATGATTACTACCATTGGCTTTAAATTACATCATGTAAATGAGAAATGATTTTGCAAATTAGGAAACGAATAGCATATTTCTTTTTCTGACTTAGAATCGTTAGATACTTATGAATCATGTGGCAAAGGAAAAATGGCTAAATATTTATTTAATGGGAGCGGGTGTATGAGCTAAATGTCTACAGTTACCAAATGTGGAACTGCTTATTTCATTACATTCACCAATGATTTATTTGATTACCGGTATGCTTACCTTATGGGACATAAGTCTACGGTCTATGATAAGTTCGTCGAACATATACCAAAAGTAGAAAATTAATGATTCTTATTGTATTATATCAATAACCTAAGAAATACAGGCAAAACCACTATGATTGTAGTTGATATTTAAACCTGTTGATACAAATAATACCAATAGTTCAGCTTATTAAAGAATTTGCATCGATTAATAATATATTGGTTTTTGAAAAGAGACTGAATTTTGAAATTAGACACGAAAAATATCACGATATTTGAGGAAATAAAATTTTAGAAGATATAACGTTGAAGCTATAATTGAAATAAAATACCTAATCGACATCGAATGTTATTGTAGATTAGATTTACTCCTTGTTTAAGTGGGGAACTTTGTATTTTCTTTGCAAAAAAAATAAAAATTGTTTGGCCCCATTTTAAGTAAAAGGGCTTTCTTTTATTATTTTTTCTTCATTGATTACTTTATATCCAAGGTTAAACCTAATCCCTCCACCCCCACAATGCAAAAAAAGAGGAAGATCGGGAACATCATAGATATGCGAAACCATTTTGTGCATTGTATACAAACAAATGGTGGGATAGAAAATAAATTGATATATTTTTTTAAACTCACCCCGTAACGACCCGAAATTTTCGACCTCGAAAATTCGACACTAATACGTTCACTGTAGAAGTGCTGAACAATCGAACGCCGGAAATCCTAGATTGTCAGGGAAAGGAGAAAAGAGGAAGAAACAGAAAACAACATCATCTCACATTCGCAACAGATTAAATATAATATCAAGTAATAGCGTTTATACAAGAAAGCTGTATTTGACAGTTTACATTAATATATCAGAGTACAACCATTACAGATAGACTAGACGGTTATATCAATCTATCCCAGACTACTATCAATATAATTAGAATACTCAGCGGAATAAACTCCATACGTTCATGCCATCTAGCTCGCCTTCTGAGCTCCAGAACATCCCAAACTGAAAAATCTGTAATACTCGGTCTCACCCGAGCATTACAATAAAGTAACACCCGGGTCAGGCTAGAAACCAGCGTGAGTAAACTCATAAAATTTGAACATACTAAGGTAAAACTTATTTGAATACAAGGGTAACTCGTACCTTCCTACGAGTTCTTAAAGTCCATCACTTATTACAAACAATGTCAAAGAACTATCGCTCAATTAAAGGCCAAGTTACTTAATTTATTCCAATTCCATTTTGTTTGGTTCTAAACTCAAATCTATAAAGAATCGAAGTGGTTTCGGGTATTTTCTGATACCCAACCCTAGCCTCTTCGAATCCAGTGTCCTCTTAATTCAAGTTGTTTAAGTGAAAACAATTCAATTCTTTAAGCATGATGTCAGTTTACACGACATTTCATCACAGATAGATAACTTACATTATCACGGTTCAACAAGCATTGCATATCACATAGCATCACACATTAATCAATTCAATCATTCAATACAATTTAATCATCCATAAGCAAGACCAATTAATCCCATAATTATAATTAATTTAATTAACTCAAATTAAAGTAATCACTTAAGAATTAATCACCTAACCCTACTTAATTAATCATTAACTAATCACAAACCATTTGAATTAATTAATCATCCTTTAATTACTTTTCAAATTAATTAATTAATTTTTTTACTGATTAATTATCCTTTAATTATGAATTAACTATTCCTTAATCAATAATTAATTAGCCCTAATTATAAATAAATAAATCCTTAATTATTAATCAATTAATTTTTAATTACAAATTAATTAATCTCTAATCACTAAATTTATTAATCCTTAATTACAAATTAATTAATCTATATTTAATATCTCTTTAATCACTTCATTAATTTAATTAATCTATAATTACCAAAGATCTTAATTAACTTTAAGATAAACCATTTTATATTTATTAATTAATTAATTATTATCAACGCATATAAATTTAAAAAAATTTCCTTTAATTAGCTACTTAATCACATTTTTAAATTAAGTTTAAACTAACTTAAGAATATAACTTAACTAATTTAAGTAAAATAAATCACACAACTTTCTTAAACCAATCATTAAAAAACATTTATTATATAAAAGAATTTACTTAAGAAATAATTTAAATTTGATTTATTTAAAATCTTAAAAACTTGCTTTTCTAAAACTTTAAAACTGTTATAAATCATTTACTTCGGGTTCAACCCAGTAAGTACTTGAGCCGAGACCCGAGGCTTCCCTTTTCTTTTTTTTTTAAAAAAACTTGTTAAAGCTTTAAATTGTAAACATGAAATACCACGTATGCTCACCCGAAGCCATACTCGAGACACAACCCAACTACCCTGAGTTCCTCCCCGAGAAACATCCATCTTTCCTAAATAAATCAACAACCCAGACACCCAAATGCACACGTGCACGTGCATGACCACCCTGACCATCTCCGATCGTCGCCGAGATCACCCGCAAATCCCCGATGATCATCACACCCCAAACAACCACCCAGATCAATGATTCCATCAAGAAATCAAAATCGAGCCAATCGATTCTTCCTGGAACCCAACCTATTGACCTAAAATCAACTCGCTCTGACGATCTCGTCCACCGAAACCCACGCCGACCAACCCAAAACTGCTTCACGTCTCCATGCTCTGATCCCCCTATATGTGATCGCCTCTTGTTCGCCCACGTTGACGCAATTACCTCGACTACCATCTTTACCAAAACTGGGCATTAAACCCTAGATTGTCGTCGTCTAGCCATCACATTTGTATGAAATCCAGCAAGCGTTTTTGCCAGAAACCTTGATACTCGAGCACCTCAGCCACGATCCCGACCAGCTACGTTGCTCCGATCACCAAAAAATGCCAGAAAACCCAATTCCATTCAACCATGAATTCCTCACTCCATGCTATACTAAAAGCCCTGAATTTATTTTTAAAAATCATGTTTTTCGAAGTCGAACCAGATGATGTAAGTGCAACTTGTAATCATGACACTCGAATTTGACATGCTTTTGAATTTCCACTGTAAATTTAAGTTTTCCAAATAATCTTAAACTAATTGTTCTTAAAAATATTTTTAAAACTCAAATCATGTTAATTTAAACACTTTTTGTTTAAATATTAAAGCCTATTAGAGAATAGGTGAGGAGATTTTGATTTTTGAATTTGGTTTAACCCTGTAAACCTGGAACAGAGATATATGTTCTTGAACCCAGACATGCACACATCATTTACATGTATATATGTATGTATGTATATATATATACATGCAGGCAAACAACTATACAAACATTTCACAATCATACTACAAGCATTTATCGCTGGCAAATCAAGATATATATTTATATATATATATATTTAAGAGTTTACTCCCCTTCTATATTTGAAAACAGAGAAAGCTTGTATATTTGTTTTAAAAACTTAGATCTGGAATTTGAACTTGATGTTGATCTGATCTGCTTTTTGTTTTGAAATGAATTTTAACTGAGCTTAATGATCTTTGAACTGCTTTGATTTATTTTTTTTGCTTTTAGGATGAACTTTGTGAAGATTATTTGCTGGTTTTTGTTTTGATTTCTTTTCCTGGTTTGAGTTACCAGGTTCCTCTTTTTTTCTTTTAGTTTTTTTGTATAAGCCTGGTTTAAAACTTTGTTATTTATTTACATTTTCAAGTTTAAAAGGAAGTTGAGATATGCCACTTGTAATTTCCAAGGCCTGTACAAACTATACATGTAATATGCATGTTTCCTTTAACTTATATTTGTAAAACACAATTATATTTTAATACTTTCCTATTTTTATTAATATATGTATCATGTTTACATATATTTTTAATATAATTCTATATTATATTTCTAATTTAGTTCAATATATTTCTTTTATCTATATTTATAAAATCTTTTAAAGAAAATAATATAAAATTATTTATATATACTAATAAAAATAATATGAGTATATTTTAAATTCAATTTATTTTAATATATTTATCTTTTGAATTTGAATTTGAATTTGAATCAACACACATACATATACATATATAAATAACACATATTTTATTTGTTTTTTAAATAATTTGACAATTTTAAATAAGTTATAAAAGAAGATTATCACATTTTCATTGCCTAAAATACCAGGATATCACATTCCTCCCCCCTTTAAATCTTTTCGTCCTCGAAAAGAAACGAAGCCAGAATTTACTAAAATGCTTATTATCAGCATAAACTACTCTTTGATCATTTTCAACCATAAACTCTTTTATTAATTTTTAAAACATTTTAAAATCTACCCACCATTTCCAAAATAGCTTTACAAAAATATTTTTATAACTCGATGCCTCAACAAGTCCATCCTTGTTCTCCTAGAAATTCGGTCATACGTTGATCAGGCGTAGGACTGAAAATCTATAAGTACTTAGCAGACCCGTTTTCAACACCTAGTGAAAATACTTAGAAAACATTTTTGAAAATATAGAAAACATGTTTGAAAAATAGAGGAATCATTTTTGGTGAGAATGCTCTGGAAATCATCACCCCCTCCATGGTCGCAGTTAACCTGATGATTACGTCGCCATCCCGGCAAAACCATAGATAACAGTAGGCACTCCGTGCCCCTCGATTATGCCATGGAACCCGCCACAGATCGTAGCTACGCCTAGGTTTTACGTCCCCATCATGGCAAAAACCCATGTAACTGTAGGCATCAGTGCCCTCGAATTTCCCTGCTAAATGAAACTTCACCACTCCTGCATAATCGCAGACTACATCAGTCGAGTCCCAATGCATCCTGTGGGCACTCACTACCACACGACTTTCACTATGTCTTCATAGATCGCAGTCTACCGATGTTACGTTGCCATCACAGCAAAATCAAACGTAGACTGTTGGCTCTCACGGGCACACGACTTTCGCTATGGTCCGCAGTAGATCGTAGTGACATCGAGTTACATTGTCGCCATAGCATAACCCAAATGTATCTGTAGGCATCAGCGTCCTCGACTTTCGCAATCCACACACACAATCCTCAGGAACTTCAGTTAGTCCGGACTTTCTCCAGGATCAAATTTAGAGCTTCCCCCTTATGGCTCAAGGCAGAACCACCCCGTAGATCTCCTATGCAGTTCATTTCAAGGGAGCACCTTTTTCCCCAGAGCCAATCTCAAAACATTTAATATGATACACATATAGTATCTTTCAAATCATACTCTTTATGATTCACATAAAAAAAATTCCCTTTACACAAAATCGATGTCTCAAATCGATAGTTCCAAACTTGGCTTCCCAAATCTCCAAAATTGATTTTTCTCAAAAATCAAAAGCCTTTCCAAAATCCATAGGTTCCAAAATCTTTTTCCAAAATCATTCTCATAAAATCATTTATATACATGAAGATATATATAATCTTGAAAAATCTTGGATCACTTCATACTTATATAAATTCTCTTTTATACTTCAAATCTTTTCAAAAATCTTTTCTTCTGGCTATGGATTCAACAAGGACGGTTATCAAATAAAACAAATATATATACATATATGTATGTATGTATATCTAAATTACTTATGCCAATATAACATTAAAATACGATTATTTTCCACATTACTACTTTTCATAAAATGAGTTCCAATTATAGTGATATCCAAGCTTCCTCTTTTATTCATCATATATTTTTCAAAATATACTTTCCATTCAAAATCATTTTTATTTTCTTTCAAAATCTCCAATATCTATTTCATTCAAGCACGTATGATGTTCATATACCATTCATATGCAATATCAAATATGATCGCTCACTCGATCACACAATTTCATTTTCGAACTAGTATCGTTCACCCGACTTCCTAATGCGGACTCAGATCTGGTTTCTTGATCAAAAACCGTTACTCTCCTTGCATATCCCTAACTATGATAGAGAATTTCCAGAATCAAATCAAAAATCCATACTCAGGGTTCGCTATCAAAAATCGAGTGAAAAATCCCAACTCGGATCGATATATAATCTCGAAATCCTATGCTCAAATCTGGATCAAATCATTATGCGAGTAGAATAATATACGTACATCCTACGTATTTACCTTCATTGATATCAGCTAAATCAATTTTTTTTTACTTCACATTCATTTAGATTTCTATTCAGTTATTCACAATTGCTCAATTCCTATTTGAGTTAGCACTTCAATTCTAAACAGTTTGTACTCTGACCAACTTAAATTTTGAAAATAGCTTGAAATAGTTTAAAATGGATAAGTAATTGTAAAATAGTTATTAGTTGTAAAATAACTGTAAATAGTTATTAGTTGTAAAATAACTGTAAAATAGTTAAGTAGTTATAAATAGTTGTAAAGTAATTAAATATTTGTAGAATAGTTAGATAGTTGTAAAAATAATTATAAAACAAAAATTAGTATGTAAAACAGATGTAAAATAGTAATTAGTTTCAAAATAGTTGTAAAATAAGTAAAATAGTTTAGGTTTAAAAGAAAGGTTGTACAGTAAATAGCTAGGAAAAATAGATTTAAACAGTTTATATTAAAATAATTTATTCGAAAAATAGTTTCAAAGTCAAGCTGTACAATTTCCCAATCTCCACTTCCAACCAATCTTCAATTTCCAATCCATTAAATTGATTCAGTTTTAATTAATTCAAACCCAAATTAGTTTGAACTGATTTCAACTCCAATTCCATTAAATTGATTCTTATTTCAATTCCAAGCTGAACTTGAGTTAACTTCAATTTCTATCCAAATTCAAATAAATTACAATTTGGATTTAAACTTATTCAACTTCAATCTCTCTTCCAATTAATTTAACTCAAATTTTCCATTTGAATTTATCTCCACTCCCATCTTAATTTTTAATAAATTTGAGTTAATTTTTAAATGTTGATTTAATCCCTTAAATCAAATTAACCTTTACTTTTAAATTAACAACTTAAATCTTTAAACCATATAATTCAGAGTCCATATTTCAAATTTCCATTTTAAATTACCTTCACAAAACTTATTTCAAAGTTCAAATAAGAGTTCAAAACTTTTTAAACAATTTAATCTTCAGAATCCAATTTATTATCTAATTTTAACTTCTAACTTAAAAACCAATTCTTAAACAATTTCAGTTTACAAGTTCTTTTTAAAATTTAAATCTTAAGTTTAAAATGATTCCATTTCCATAATCTCAAATTTTATTTCTAAAAAAATAAAATCATTTAATTAAAGTTTTATTTCTAAGTAATTTAAGTAATGGATATATATTATCTCAACTAAACAATCCATTTTACAGTTCCATGGATTATTAATAACAATAGGATGATATCACATTAAGCCAAGGTAAATAAACATCCAAACTATCAAATTTTATTTCTAATTAATTTAATTCAATTTCAAATTTCAATTAATTCATTACAATTCCACCTTTGAATTAATTCCAATTCAATTTTCAAATAAATAAGTAATTTTATATTAGATTGTACGGCCATAAAATATTCCATACATTGATAGACTACACACTAGTAGCTCAAACATTACATCCATTTATCCAAAATAAGAGTCTTACAGAAGTCATAAATCTAGATGCCTTCTCTATTACCTAGGGTTTTGGAAAAGAATAGAGCCTTAGTATTCTTACAAGAATCCTTTATATGGATTTCCTTCCAAAGGGCAAAGCCTGAACATACACTTTTCAGCAGGATGTCCCCGCTTATAACATTTACCACAAAAGGTTTCTACCCTCCCATCAATCTAGATAACCTTCACGCCTCCTATAGGACGTTCCACAACCTTATTCTTCTTCCGTCTCTCGAGACAATTCCTAGCGATGTGTCCCGACTCCTTACAGTGACAGCAAATAGTCGACTCGTTGACAAGTTCTATAGGTTTACACTTCACCTTTCTTACTTCAAGGCAACGGTTTAGGAAATCTCCTTTCTTATGACACTTAAAGCACATGATCTCTTAGCGAAACTGTTGGAATGTACCCTTCAATTCCTTCCTGTTTTACTGCACTTGGCTGCGTAATGACCCTTATTGAAACATCTGTAGCAGGTGACATTATCATAAGGCCCTGGTCCAGCCCTTTCCTTAACTTGTTTCTCATACTTTTGAATTGCTTCTTCTCGATCCTTACATGCAACTACTCTTCGCTTTTTGCGTCTAGCCTTCCATTCTTCACTCTTTGCCATCTTCCTCTGAGACTAGATTAATTGAACTTCCTAACCTATATTAGACTTAATTAGTAGAATCCCAACCTATATTCTTATTATCTTATTCAATTTCAATAACCAACAACCAATTTCTTAATATTATATAATAATTAGAAAAAACCATTGCTTTATATCAAAATATAAGTTTATAAAAACTAATTTTAAAAGCCATTTAAAATCTTTATATAAGAAAATAACAAATACGCTCTCATATATAATATTCTCAACTCATTCTAGGGTAAACCGACCATATCCTTAATGAGTAACCCATAGAGCCAAGGTTCTCGCTTAACCTTCTACTATGATACCAAAATGTAACAACCTAAAATTTTCCACCCCAAAAATTCGACACTAATACGTTCACTGTAGGAGTGCCGAGCAATCGAATGCCGGAAATCCCAGATTGTCATGGAAAGGGGAAAAGAGGAAGAAGAAGAAACAGAAAACAACAGCATCTCACATTCAAAGCAGATTAAATATAATATCAAGTAGTAGCATTTATACAAGAAAGCAGTATTTGACAGTTTACATTCAATATATCAGAGTACAACCATTACAGATAGACTGGACAGTTATATCAATCTGTCCTAGACTACTATCAATATAATTACAATACTCAGCGGAATAAACTTCATACATTCCTGCCATCCAGCTCGCCTCTTGAGCTCCAGAACGTCCCAACCAAAAAAATCTGTAATACTCGGATTGACCCGAACATTACAATAAAGTAACACTCGGGTCAGGCTGGAAACCAGCAGGAGTAAACCCATAAAATTTGAAAATACTAAGATAAAACTTATTTGAATACAAGGGTAACTTGTACCTTCCTACGAGTTCTTAAAGCCCATCACTTATTACAAACAATATCTAAGAACTATTGCTCAGTTAAAGGCCAAGTTACTTAATTTATTCCAATTCCAGCCTGTTTAGTTCTAAACTCAAATCTATAAAGAATCGAAGTGGTTTCGGGTATTTTCTCATACCCGACCTAGACCGCTTCGAATCCAATGTCCTCTTAATTCAAGTTGTTTAAGTGAAAACAATTCAATTCTTTAAATAAGATGTCAGTTTACACAACATTACATCACAGATAGATAACTTACATTGTCACAGTTCAACCAAGCATTGCATATCACAGAGCATCACACATTAATCAATTCAATAATTCAATCTAATTTAATCATACATAAGCAAAACTAATTAATCCTATAATTATAATTAATTTAATTAACTCAAATTAAATTAATCACTTAGGAATTAATCACCTAACCCTACTTAATTAATCATTAATTAATTACAAACCATTTGAATTAATTAATCATCCTTTAATTACTTTTCAAATTAATTAATTAATTTTTTTATTACTGATTAGTTATCCTTTAATTATGAATTAACTAATCCTTAATCAATAATTAATTAACCCTAATTATAAATAAATAAATCTTTAATTACTAATTAATTAATTTTTAATTACAAATTAATTAATCTCCAATCACTTAATTTATTAATCCTTAATTACAAATTAATTAATCTATAATTAATTTCTCTTTAAACACTTCATTAATTTAATTAATTTGTAATTACCAAAGATCTTAATTAATTTTAAGACAAACCATTTTATCTTTATTAATTACTTAATTATCTTTAACACATATAAATTTAAAACATTTTCCTTTAATTAGCTACATAATCACAATTTTAAATTAAGTTTGAAATAACTTACGAATTTAATTTAACTAATTTAAGTAAAATAAATCACACAACTTTCTTAAAATAATCATTTAAAAACATTTGTTATATAAGAGAATTTACTTAAGAAATAGTTTAAATTTGATTTATTTAAAATCTTAAAAACTTGCTTTTATAAAACTTTAAAGCTGTTATAAATCATTTACTTCGGGTTCAACCCAGTAAGTACTCGAACCCAGACCCGAGGCTTCCCTTTTCTTTTCTTTTTTTTAAAAAACTTGTTAAAGCTTTAAACTATTAACATGAAACACCACTCACGCTTACGTGAAGCCATACTCGAGACACAACCCAACTACCCCGAGTTCCTCCCCGAGAAACATCCATCTTTCCCAAATAAATCAATAACCCAGACACCCAAATGCACGTGTGCACGTGCACGACCACCCTGACCATCTCCGATCGTCGCCGAGATCACCCGCAAATCCTCGATGATCACCTCACCCTAAACAACTACCCAGATCAACGACTCCATCAAGAAATCAAAATCGAGCCAATCGATTCTTTCTGGAACCCAACCCATCGACTTAAAATCATCTCGCTCCAACGATCTCGTCCATTGGAACCCACGCCGACCAACCCAAAACTACTTCACTTCTCCACGCTCCGATCCCCCCATATGTGATCGCCTCTAGTTCGCTCACGTTGATGCAGTCACCTCGACCAAAACAGGGAAATATACCCTAGATTTCCTTCATCGGGCCATCACGGTTGTTTGAAACCCCAGCGAGCATTTTTGCCAGAAACCTTGACACTCCAGCAAACCTCAGCCACGATCCCGACCAGCTACGTTACTCCAATCACCACAAAATGCCAAAAAACCCAATTCCGTTCAACCATGAATTCCTCACTCTATACTATACTAAAAACCCTGAATTTATTTTTAAAACTCATGTTTTTCGAAGTCGAACCAGATGATGTAAGTGCAACTTGTAATCATGACACTTGAATTTGACATGCTTTTGAATTTCCACTGTAATTTAATTTTCTAGATAATCTTAAACTAATTATTCTTAAAAATATTTTTAAAACTCAAATCATGTTAATTTAAACATTTATTGTTTAAATATTAAAGCCTATTAGAGAATAGGCGAGGAGATTTTGATTTTTGAATTTGGTTTAACCCTGTAAACCTGGAACAGAGATATATATTCTTGAACCCAGACACGCACACATCATTTACATGTATATATATATATATATATATATATATACATGCAGGCGAACTTGCAACTATACAAACATTTCAAAATCATACTACAAGCATTTATCACAGGCAAATCAATATGTGTGTGTGTGTATAGATTTAAGAGTTTACTCACTTTTATATTTGAAAACAGAGAAAGCCTGTATATTTGTTTTGAAAACTTTGATCTGGAATTTGAACTTGATGTTGATATGATTTGCTTTGCATTTTGAAATGAATTTGAACTCAGCTTGATGATCTTTGAACTGCTTCGATTTTTTTTTTCGCTTTTAGGATGAACTTTGTGAAGATTATTTGCTGGTTTTTGTTTTGATTTCTTTTCCTGGTTTGAGTTACCAGGTTCCTCTTTTTTCTTTTAGTTTTTTTATAAGCCTGGTTTAAAACTTTGTTATTTATTTACATTTTCAAGTTTAAAAGGTAGATGAGATATGCCACTTGTAATTTCCAAGGCATGTACAAACTACACATGTAATATGCATGTATCCTTTAACTTACATTTATTAAAAACAATTGTATTTTAATACTTTCTTATGTTTATAAATATATGTATCATATTTACATATGTTTTTAATATAATTCTGTATTATATTTCCCACTTAGTTTGATATATTTATTTTATCTATATTTATAAAATCTTTCAAAGAAAATAATATAAAACTAATTATATACTAATAAAACTCATATATAAATATATATTAAATCCAATTTATTTTAATATATCTATCTTTTGAATTCGAATTTGAATCAACACACACAGATATATATATATATATACAAATATAAATAACAAATATTTTATTTGTTTTTTAAAAGGATAATTTGCCAATTTTAAATAATTTATAAAAGAAGATTATCACATTTTTATTGCCTGAAATACCGAGAATATCACACACCCTTATTTTATTAGTAGTTAAATGTAAATTAGAGATGAGCATTCAATCAATTTGTTTGATTTTACCATAATATTTTTAAATAAAGTAAAAATAAATTGATAATCAAATGAACAAATAATTTCGATCGATTTTTCAGCTACAACCAAGCTAAAATTAAATGAATCACCTTGTAAATAAAATATCTGATATATTTAATAGGAAAATATACGTTAGGATTAAAATGTTTTTACTTTGTATTTTTATGATTTTTGTGGGTAACGTTGATTGATTGGTTATAATGCATAAAGATTATCCTAATTGCAAGTTTGATGAAATTTTGATCATGCTTTAAAACCATGGTTTGTTTGATTAAGCAGTATCCAAATTTCTATGATTCAACAAGAAACAAATTTATTTTAGTATCAACAAAAATGAATCAGTTAAGTTGGTTTATCGTATTTTGATCAAATATTGCTAATCCTTTTGATGGAGATAGCACTAACAAATAGTCAGCCAAGAGTAATAAGGTACCATTCACATACTGAAAATTTGAAAGTGTAGAATCCTCATTTTAAGTAAAACTGCAGACGTTCGCGGTTTCTAAAATTGCAAATATTTGCCTTTTTCAAATTTTGTTAAAGTAGGTTAATTTTTTTCATATTACCTTTGACCAAGTGAAAATTTGATTTATAAAAAAATACAATTGTTGAAAATATTTTTAGAAAGTAATTTAAACCCATTATTGAGAAACAAGGGGAAAAATCCCTGTTTCTATAACTTCATTTATCTCTAGTGTTCATAAGCATTAATTCAATCCAACAATTACTGAAGCAAGCTTTAGTTATGGACTTGCTCATCCGTTCTAATTGCACATTAACATTCTTTAAAACACTAGGGAAATTTTATTTATATCTACCATATTAGTCAACTAATCCACTATACCTTTGAAGAAAACTTGACTTTTTAAATATGTTCGATATAACCACCACTATTTTATTTTTCAAGTACGTCTTCTTCTTTCTTCACCTTAACTTCTTTAGCATAAATAAATACTACCTGTAGATTTAAACTTTAATTTTAAATCACTCCAACATCTAAGGAATCCATGGATGGCAACCTAATCATCTTCCTCCTACGATCTAGTGCTCACTTGTGGAATTACTTCTCCATTGTTAGCCATGGTTTGAAATTCAACTTAATTTTTTTTTATATGGTTAATGAAAAACATAAAAGCATCCATTATGTAGGCTTCTAAACTATTGGAAACGGGACAAGCATCATTGTCCCGGTGGTTGAGTGATTCGACTTTGGTAAAATAGGTCACAAGTTCGAAACTTGCGTAGTATGATTTGAATGTTTATTGACATGTGATATGTTGTCACGGTGACATGTTGTATATAAAGTATCGTTTCCAAAAAAATATTGGATACAGATTTAAATAGAGCCATATTTGTATTCATATCGAAATCATTTTCGACTATTAAATATCCATATCCCGAATGTGGATGGATATTAGATATTCGTCGACCAATTCACAAATAATAAATTTAAACAAATAAATAGAAAATTTTGATTCGTTATAAATCCACATCAGTATTAAAAATATAAAAAATAATAAATATACTAAGAAAAGCAATTTTGAGCAGCAAATATTGATTTTTATGCACATACTAATTTTTTTATCTGGATAAAATAGTAAATTACAATCATTTCATGTACTAAAATACACAAAAAATAACTGCAATCTTAATAAAAACCTGATTAATAATTATTGGATGAGGATATGGCCATATCTACATCTGTATCCATTTTTCGAATATCAAATTATTTTAGATATGGAAGGATTTAGATTTTTCAAGTACTCATTGACAACCCTACAAGTATGCAAAGTGATATTATTTCCAATAGTTGATTCTTCTTATTTTGCTTTCGATAGTTGATTCTCCTTAATGCGTTGTTTTTTCTAGCATGGATGATCAACATGAGTATTTTGTTCATCTGCTATCATTAATAGCAGAATTAGAATTTTAACTTTGTATTTTGGTCGTTTACATATATTTAGATCTACAACTCAATAACATACATACATAATCATTTAGTTGAAGGATGCTGTTACTTCCCATTCCATAAACTTTGGCGATAAACATCCATTATCCAACATGCAGTTTGT
The DNA here is from genome assembly GCA_030765085.1 of Allium cepa. Classification (NCBI taxonomy): domain Eukaryota; kingdom Viridiplantae; phylum Streptophyta; class Magnoliopsida; order Asparagales; family Amaryllidaceae; genus Allium; species Allium cepa. The sequence goes on from CM060928.1 coordinate 230,808,029, forward strand.
TGATCAATACATATTGAAAATGTCACTCAAATCTTATCTATATATAGATGAAAAAGAAAATAAATCAATTGATTTAATTAATTGATAAAATATACAACAGCAGGAAATGAATACGTGCATTAAAGCTAATGAAAACCAAATCTTGGTTAAATATAAATAGGAGGAGATAAATATTTAAATTAAGTCAAAAACAGCTTAAATCTTGGGGAAAATGGAAATGTTTTCAAAATGTACATGAAATTGAGTGCCTGCTTTCCTAATCAATTTCATTTCTTCCTAAAATTAAACTTAATTCCACTCCTATTTAAAAAGGCCTCAAGTTACTAGAAAAGTATCTCATTCTTCGAAGATAACGGTTTGCCTACAACGCTATTTGTAAATTAGTGATAGAGATAAGATTTCTCCGTTTGAAGAAATTACTAAAATTTTGTTATCTCTCCTCTCTAAATTGGTGAAGTAATAAATTTGTTGGGTCTTTTTGAATATGGGTATGTCGAACTATGTTAAATTTCTGTATTGCTATTTTTCTTCTTCTTTTCTTGTGATTGCTGATCGTATTTAAATTTTTCTTCTATCTTCTTTTGTGAAGTCAACCAATAGTTTATCCATAGACTAGATTCAATATTTCTATTGTAGAACAATTATTTTTATAACAGTATCATTCAAACTCATGTTATCATCATGTAACATGTGTAAATTTGATTAATTAGTGTTGACGCTGCAACGATCCACCTTTTTGGATAGTGTAAATCGACAATAAACCTCATATGTCAAACTCAAACCATTCAAATGGGAGGACTGTTATGAGTAAATAAGAAAAAGCAAGGAAAGAGAAAAACAAATACGGAATCTCGCAGCGGAATGACAAAATATAATAATCAAATAAACAGATCATGAAGCTGTTTTACAAATAACATTTGGTTACACTTTTACAATACAAATCAGAGTTACATACAACAGAATTAAATAAGTAATGCAGCGGAACAATATGATGCAGTGGAAATAATATAATAAATAATAATAGTATTAAATCTTCGTCTTCGTCTTGCAGAAAGCAGTCTTCGATAAATTGAAAAGCTTAGACTGAACCGAGTGAATTGAAAAGACAAAATATCCGAGTCAGAACTAAAAGATCTTATGTAAGTAAAATCAATAGTAAATAAATATGAGTGTAACGACGTTGGGGATGTCCACGGGACTTGACGTCTCCTGTCCAGTGTCAAACGTGAGTGCAATAACTTAGAAGATGTTCGGGATTCCATCTCTTAAGAATCTGCTAAACTATCTACATACATACTACAATACGCTATTATAATAGTGTGTACGGTAAAGTATTAAAATAGCGTTAAGGCGTTACCCATATCCCCTCAACGCATTTTATATATTCCCATAATTTATACAGTACCGTAAGCTTCTCCATGAACTCAAAGGGCACTCCATAGGTATGGTACAAACCAAACTCGTAGAAGGCGCGATACAGCATGTGAACACGACACTCGAGGCAATGCCAAGGCAGGATCCTACCATTTGCACTATTGGACTGGTGGTGACGTATAGCAGCTACTACCGCCCACCTCAGAACACACTCTCATAATCAAAATCGAGGGGTGGCCACCAAATCAATCACAAAGTAATAGTGTAGTATCGAAGAAATGTGCCCGATCGGAGAAATGACCTCACTTGGCTCGGTATACCTCCTGTTTTAGTCACATCTAAGCTGACTCTCGGGAGTCCGGCTACGTAAATACCTCACATAGAATCGTACACCAAACCACCCTACTTCATTCTGGAATCTCCACTACGTTCACAGTTGTTAAGGTGGTTTTCAGTATTGATATAGAGTATGACAATATCCGATCCCGGTCTCTTTAACAACCAAACGCTTATTTCATACCGGATGGTTGTTCTAAAACTGATTCATAATTGATATCAAAATATCATATTCAATTCAACCATATAACTTTCAAAAATCATATTCACTGTCGAAATTATATCGACAAATTGGGTAAAATCCTCATTTCAAATCATCATATTTATTTAAATATGACATTTGAATCCAACTTTGGTTATAATACCATTTAACCATTCGCGTAATATTAATCATCCCACTTTACACAGTTTGAATTTTAAATAGGTCAAAATAGATTAAAAATAGTTTAATAGTGTAGAAATAGATTAAAATAGTTGAAATGGATTTAAGATAGTTTTAAAATAGATTAAAATACATTAAATAGATTTAAATAGATTAAAACGGATAAATACGGGTCAAATAGTTAAAAATAGGATAAATAGATTTAAATTGGGTAAATAGATTAAGTAAATTAAAATAGTTTAAATTGGTTAAAATGGGTTAAAATAATTTAAAATAGATTAATTTAGTTTAATAGTTCAAAATTTCGATAATTAGAATTTAAAATAATATTTTAACTGTTCGTATTAAGAAATAATTTTGAAATTAACATCAAATTCAACTATTTCTTTCATTTCAACAAATCTGGACCATATCTAGATTTCAAATCAAAACCCACTTTTACATCTTGAAATATAAATTTAAGTTCTTCCAATTTTAAAAGATTTCAAAGTTACAAATTTTCAATGTTTCGATAAAGTAGTGTCGGTAAATTTCTTTTATATTTCAAAATCAACTTTAGAATTTTGATTTAAACCAATTTTTCAATTTCCAACTTTTAAAACTTGGATTTTCAAAGTAATTCAACTTATATAAATCAATTTCCTTCAAAATATCATTTAACCCAATCCAAGATTTAATGGTTTTAAAAATCATTTAATATAACCAATCCGGTGTCCGTATATAATTTTCTACCCTATGGTCAAGTGATATGGACATACATCATTTCATCCGCAAATATTTTAAATTTACGGATATATATCATTTCAACCCGCAGTCCTGAATTAAAATAAAATCCATAAAATCGCTAGAGTCTATCATTTCATCCCATAACGATTTCCCCCTAGTCTATCAGATCGTTCGGGTATGTATCATTTCAACCCATAGGGAACTTGCAGTATTATAACAATATAAAAATATAACATCCATCCATCCAATATCAACAATCAAACATCCATCGCAATCATAATTAACATCAACTTACTAATTATCATCAGCAGATATTCAATTGAGAATTAAATTCAATATTAAATTAAACGATGATTAAATGCAATAAAAGTCAAATTTAACTAGAATGACAATTTAAATATACCAAACATCGACCAATCAATTCCAGATCACATCATAAATTTAATTTAGCTAATATAAGATAAATTAGTAATTGTGAGTGCGTTAAAACACTCACCTCTGATTTCAAATCGATTTGAAATCCAAAATATGGCACAAATTTGAATAGTCTTAGAATTTGTCCAAACTTGATCCATAATGTCTGGAATTTCGATACCATTGCAGCGGAAAAACCGCACATGAATCAGACCACGTAAAAGTTCTTAACATTAGAAGTTAAACAATATATAAATAAATAAAATTAAGGTTGTACATGTCGCCTTCGTTCCTTATCTCAGAGAAACCCTAAACCAACAGCGCTCGATCAACCCACCGCCAGCTTATTGACCAGAGCACACACCTCATGTCCAGCAGTGCCTGTGACCATCGCCTGTTGCCACCACTCACGCCACCTCCCTAAGACCTCTCGACCAACAACGACACCGAAACCTCATCATCATTCACGAAAACTGTAGACAGTCGCCATTCGAACACATAACCCTAGTCAAATTGTTATCATCGATCAAGCCATCAAAAGCCCAAACGAACCACACAGATGCGCTCCACTGCAAATCTCTATGCAACGTCCAATCAACGATCCGTTGAAGTTGATCAATGCGTGATGAATGGTCGAGATTAGTTCACCCAATTTTTGACAAACAATGATCCGAATAGAAAAACAGATCATTGCAGTAGAATGCGTTCGTCAAGAGCTTCGAATCGATATATAATATGATAAAGTTTGAGGAGTTTTAATTTTTTGATTTAATTTTGATTTGCAATTGAATTTGGAAATTAGGGTTTCAGCCATTAGGAAGGAAGGAGCAGATAGAATTGTATGTACAAAGATAAGAAAATAAACGTCTGCTAGGGTTTGAAGAGATCTATTTATACGAAGAAGCCCGATAAGAAAATGAACACAAATTGAAGTTGTACAAACGACGAATAACTACCCAAAAAGCCCGGTTCACTTCCGAAACGAAAGTGGGTCATCTCATATATCAAAACATTTGTTTTCGATGTTTCTAAATCCAATGGAATAGATTTCAAGTACTAATTCCTTCCTATGAAGAAGTTAGCTTTAAAATCAATTTATTTCAAATTGATTTCAATTAAATTTATTACCACGTGTTTCTGGCCAGTACGATCAAACGACTAGTCTGATTGCTATAAAACTTGAATTCCTATAATAAATCACTGTTACATATTCGATGAAACTGGCTTCGCCGAAATCCAAGACCGTGGCCAAAATGGCTATTTCTATGTTAGTTAAACAAAGGGGATTTTAGGTTTAGGAAAAAAGTTGGAGAAAAATTTAGTTTCAGGGACAAGAAGTTTGCCTTTTAGGCCGAAATACAATTTTTAGTGTAAATCACAGAATGATAGTTGCAACTATCATTTTCCGTCACACTGTACAATGTCATTCAGACTAAAAAACAAACTTGATATCCCTGCGACTAAATTTTTTTGCAACTTCTTTCCTCTGTCTATTTTTCTGTTAAATAAATTAATATTAAATTGATTAAATCACCTTTTTAATTTCAAATTTATTAACTAACAATTTTCATCATTTTTTATTACTTGGACACTTACAATAATTCAAAACAAATGTACATATCAATTCAGTGTTGACTATCACACTAAATACAGTGTTCCGTTTCAACTGCAAATAAATCTAATTAATTATATTTTAATTCCAATAAATTAATCTAATTTGTTTCAATCTTTTTATTTAATCAATCATTACTTTATGGACATATTTAACATTGGTTTATATCTTATTACATCAAAATCTACCATTACCATTTTTTACCACATTAATTGCAATATTCCAATTATATTGAATTTTTGTCGATTTTCACATTAGTTATAATTTAAAGTCCCAATAAATTCATTTATCTTAGTTTCACTCTTTTTATTAAATAAATTATTTCCTTAAGAATATAATTGACGTTTCTGTACATTTTATTACCTTCACATTTTACAGTTATCGTCTTAACTCATATTACAGTAATATTTAATAACATTTAATTGCAATTGATTTCCAACTTAAATCAACATATTAAATAAATTGGTAACAAGTAACAATTATTACCTTTTCTTAATTTAATCACATTTTTAAGTTTGTTATCTACTCACAAATGTTATAGCTATTAACACAATACAAATTTTATCCAATTTCAATTTACTACATGTTATTTCATCATTTAATATAACATTTAAATTTATTTCCGTAATTTAAAATTTATAGCCAATTATAACTTACAATTATTACAATTACTTGAGATTACATTCAAATAGTCATATATTACATTAATTTACATTTATAAACTTCATTCTAGTTAGTTTTCTTATTCCTACATCACAAATTTTATTTTCTTCCAACGTTAAATTATAAAACCTTATTTAATTCAATATTTTAATTATCAGAAAAATGCGGGTCGTTACACTTTCGTCCTCAAAAAGGGAAAAGAAGGGATAAGGAATTAATATATCTTATTCAATATATTAAATTTATAACAATTATTTACATAATTATATAATTTAAATAAAATATCAATTTATAAGAAATTAAACTATTTTATATTCAAGTTAATAAAGTTCGAAAAACATTTCACAAAAAAAATTGAAGTCCAAAATTCACAGAAAATTTCGACAGAGTCTCCTTTGTATGGAGAGGGCTGGGAGAAATAATAATATCAATAATAACAATATATATCATATATTTCAAAATAAAATATCCCAAACCATGGGAAAAACAATATAATATCGCTATAAAATCGTAATCGGAAAACGTACCTATTTGTCGGACAAACAATGCTTATTTATGAAACTTAAAGCAGTAGTTATTGCTTCCATAAACCTGTATTTCACTTATACATTCCAAAGAGATTAATAATTAAGTGAAAGAGAAATATTTAAGTTGTTTCAACTAATAACAAAAAAACAATCATAATATAATAATAATCATTTATAAACAAACAGTATAAACATATTTCCAACAAAGAAAACAATTATCCATCCATAGCAACCAAAACAAATGGTTTGTTCAGATTCAAAAACTTTTAATCGTATAAAATGATAAATAAACTACTAAGTACATCATACACTCAACCGTCTTAGATAAACTCAATGGATTATTTGCACATTTTTATATAGTTAGGGGTATCCTTTCCCAACCATCCCATAAGCCTAAAGAAACAATAATTTCAAGTATCGTTAAGTTCATTCTTATAAATCTCTTTTCATGTTACTTATTGTTCATCGGTTTCATTCATTCATACAATTTTTATTTTTATCAGTTTACATTCATCACTTACAAAATTCATTTCCTATTCGTTTATACAATGCCATTTTCTCCTTTCATTACTTTGCATTCATTGCTTATATAAGTTATTTCCATTTCAATTATTAGATTATCCATTATTATGTAAGTCTCTTTATAATTTAATTCATCATTAATAGATTATTTCCTTTTCACATTCATTCTTCCATATATAGTATTATTGAATATTAAATCCATTTCTAAATCATTTCAATGTTTTCTGAAGTTATAATCATTCAATTAATATAGTACCCACTTTAATTATAAATGGCTTCAATGTTAACTTAAGTTTATAACATTTTATAACATCAAAATCTTTATTTACTGAAATAATTCTACTAAACACTTTTATTACGTTAAGTTTAATTGTATAATATTCTGCCACATTTTGGTAAGTAATATATGTTTTTTAAATTGTAATTGAATGTTACACAAGTTTATCTTATTCATTTAGTAAATAAAATGTTCAATAGTTAGGTTTTCTTATTTTCACATCTACAAGTTATAGATTTTCAATTTTTATATATTTCATTTATCGCTTGACATCAATTCTAAATTTCACATTTTAGAAGTTTTCATTTATTAATATAGGTAAGATTACATTCCACTACAATAATTGAAAACTACTAATTATCAAAAAAAAAATAAGAATTAAACTCCGAGTTTCTTTCAAATCATTTAAAGCAAAATATATATACAATCATATCCTTCCTATCCAAATCATATTTAGAAATAAAATTAAGATTTGTTTATCAAACGAATGTGCAGTAAGACTACTACAACTGTCTTCCCATAAACAGAATGTCAATGATGCATGCACTCATCACCGAAGTTATTTTTCAGCGATAGAGAGGGGAGTACCGAACTTATTTCTTTTCAAAATTTCTTTAAAACCTTCTTTCAACTGATAATGAAATATTTATATCAGAATATTATTAAATACTATTAATACTATATTCCAACTCTTTTAAAAACAAATTTCAATAACTCCGGAATTTAAGTTCTAAAATTTCTAATTTATATTTACTTTATTTGTAAATTTCATTTTTCAATCAATATTTATAAATTTAAAATCCTAACAAACAAACATATCACATCCAACTATATTTTAATAAATTTTATACTTTTATATACAAAATATAATATTAGGTAAAATTATTTCATTTACCCATATTTCAAAATCATATTGTGTTGGTCTGTCTTATTAAGTGTTTAAAAATCCCTATCGATGTCATAGCGTCCTATGTACTCACCAGAATTTGTAAATACTAAACAAATCAAATAAACACAATAAACCTTCTATAACACTAACAAATACGCTCTTCCATATATATACATTCAGCGATACATTCTAGGGTATTACTACCCTATTTTATATGAGTCGGACCCTACAATGCTAAGGTTATCGTTAAACCAATGCTCTGATACCAAATGTAATGACCCACCTTTTTAGACAGTTTAAATCTACAATAAACCTCACTGTCTAAATAAAACCATTCAAAAGGGAGGATTGTTATGGGGTAAATAAGCAAAAGCAGGGAAAGAAAGAAAAACAAATAAAGAATCTCGCAACGGGATGACAAAATATAATAATCAAATAAACAGTTCATAAATCTGTTTTACAAATATTATTTGATTATACTTTTACAATATAGATCAGAGTTGCATACAATAGAAATAAATAAATAATGCAGCGGAATAATATGATGAAGTGGAAATAATATAATAATTAATAATAGTATTAAATCTTCGTATTCGTCCTCCAAAAAGCAGTCTTTGATAAACTTAGACTCTCAGACTGACCCGAGCGAATTGAAAAGGCGAAACATCCGAGTCAGAACTAAAAGGTCTTATGTAAGTTAAAGCAACAGTAAATAAATATGAGTGTATCGGCGTCGGAGATATTTACGGGATTTGACATCTCCTGTCCAGTGTCAAACGTTAGTGCAATAACTTAGGAGACGTTTGGGATTCCATCTCCTAAGGATCCGTTAAATTATCTACATATATAGTGCAATACGCTATTATAATAGTGTCTACGGTAAAGTAAAGTATCAAAATAGCGTTAAGGCGTTACCCATATCCCCCTTAACATATTTTATTTATTCACATAGTCTATACAGTACCATAAGCTCCTCCGTGAGGTTTACTCAAAGGGCACTCCATAGGTACGGTACAAACCAAACTCGTAGAAGGCACGATACGGCATGTGAACACGGCACTCGAGGCAATGTCACGGTAGTATTCTACCATTTACACTCCCAGACTGGTGGTAACACATTACAGCTATTACCACCCACCTCAGAACACACTCCCATAATAAAAATCGAGGGGTGGCCACCAAATCAATCACAAAGTAATAGTATGGTATCAAAGAAATGTGCCCGATCAGAGGAATGAACTCACTTAGCCCGGTATTGCTCCTGTTTTAGTGACATCTAAGCTGACACACGGGAGGCATGGTTACATAAATACCTTATACAGAATCGTACACCAAACCACCCTACTTCATTCTGGAATCTCTACCATGTACACAGTTGTTAAAGTGGTTTTCGGTATGGGCAGATAGTATGAAAATATTCGATCCCGATCTCTTTAACAACCAAACGCTTATTTCACATCGGATGGTCCTTTTAAATTTCTAAAACAGTTTCATAATTAATATCAAAATATCGTATTCAATTCAGCCATTTCACTTTCAAAAATCATATTCACTTTCGAAACCATATCGACAAAATAGGTAAAATCCTCATTTCATAAGCATCATATTTATTTAAATATGTCATTTAAATCCAACTTTGGTTATAATATCAACCATATTCGCTTAATATAAATCATCCCACTTTACACAGTTTGAATTTTAAATAGGTTAAAATAAATTAAAAATATTTTAATAGTATAGAAATAGATCAAAATAGTTGAAATGGATTTAAGATAGTTTTAAGATAGATTAAAATACTATAAATAGATTTAAAATAGATTAAAATAGATAAATATGGGTTAATTTGTTTAAAATAGGATAAATAGATTTAAATTGGATTAAATAGATTAAAATGGGTTAAAATAATTAAAAATAGATTAATTTAGTTTAATAGTTGAAAATTTTAATAATTAGAATTTAAAATAATATTTTAACAGTTCGTATTAAGAAATAATTTGAAATTAACATCAAATTTAACTATTTCTTTCATTTCAACAAATTTGGACCATGTCCAGATTTCAAATCAAAACCCAATTTTACACCTTGAAATACAATTTAAGCTCTTCCATTTCAATAGATTTCAAATTTGCAAATTTTCAATGTTTTCGATAAATCAATTTAGATAAATTTCATTTATACTTCAAAATCAACTTTAGAATTTTGATTTAAACCAATTTCCAATTTCCAACTTTTAAAACTTGGATTTTCATAATAATTCAACTTATATAAATCAATTTCCTTCAAAATATCATTTTATCCAATTCAAGATTTAAGTGTTTTAAAAATCGTTTAATTTAACTAATCCGGTGTCCGTCTATAATTTTCTACCCTATGCTCAAGTGATATGGACATATATCCCTTCAATCCGCAAATATTTTAAATTTATGGGTATATATCATTTCAACCTACAATCTCGAATTAAAATAAAATCTATAAAATCGCTCGAGTCTATCCTTTCAACCCATAACGATTTTTCCCTAATCCATCAGATCATTCAAGTATGTATCATTTTAACGCATAGGGAACTTGCAGTATTATGACAATATAAAAATATAACATCTAGTCATTCAATATCAACAATCAAACATCTATCACAATCATCACTTAATAAACTAATGATTAACATCAATTTACTGTCAACGGGTATTCAATTGACAATTAAATTCAATATTAAATTAAATGATGGTTAAATGCAATAAAGTCAAATTTAACTAGAATGACAATTTAAATATACCAAACATCAACAATCAATTCCAGATCACATCATAAATTTAATTTAACTAACATAAGATAATTTAGTAATTGTGAGTGGGTTAAAACACTCGCCTTTAGACTTCAAATCGATTTGAAGTCCAAAATAAGGCCCAAATTTAAACAGTCTCAGAATTCTTTCAAACCTATTTCATAATGTCCGGAATTTTGATACGGTCGCAGCGGAGTAAATCACGCATGAATCGGACATCGTACGTAAAAGTTATTAACATTAGAAGTTAAACAGTATATAATTTAAACAAATAAATAAAATTAAGGTTGTACATGTCACCTTCATTCCTTATCTCAGAGAAACTTTAGAGCAACGGTGCTCGATCAACCCGCTGCCACCTGATTGACCAAAGCATGTGCCTCACGTCCAACAGCGCCTATGACCATTGCCTGTTGCCACCACTCATGCCACCTCTCCAAGACCTCTCGACCACCAACGACGCTGAAACCACATCATCGTTAACGAAAGACAAAGACAGCCGCTGTTCGAACACATAACCCTAGTCCAATTGTTCTCGTCGCTCAAGCCATCGAAAACCTAAACGAACCACATAAATGCGCTCCATTTGCAAATCTCCACGCAACTGTATCCTCCAATCGACGATCCATCGATTTCGATCAACGCGCGATGAACAGCCGAGATTAAATCTTCCAATTCTGGAAAAATGATGATTTGGATCAAAAAAAATCATTGCACTAGAATGTGCTCGCCAAGAGCTTCAAATCGATATATAATATGATATAGATTGAGGGGTTTTAATTTTTCGATATGATTTGATTTGCAATTGAATTCGAAAATTATGGTTTCTGCCATTGGGAAGGAAGGAGTAGATAGAATTGTATGTATGGAGATAAGAAAATAAACGGCTGCTAGGGTTTGGAGAGATCTATTTATATGAACGAAGCCTGATAAGAAAATTAACACAAATTGAAGTTGTGCGAATGACGAATAGCGACCCAAATAGCTTGTTTTGCTTCTGAAACGAAAGTGAGTCTTTCCATATATCAAAGTATATATTTTCGATATTTCTAAATCCAATGGAACAGATTTCAAGACCTAATTTCATAGTGTAACAACCCGCATATTTATCGAGTTTACATTTAAATATTTTTATTTAAATATTAAATCGTTAATCGGATTTTGGTCCGAAAAACTACTTTTTGCAAACGGTCAAATTAGGACTCGAGACCACTTCCATTGAGTTCGAAATGTCGTTTACAACTTTTTAAGTATAAACATCGATAGGTTTGGAGTTAGTGAAATTTCACTAACTTTTCCCGCTTTGGACTTTGGGTTAGTTTAGCCTATTAAGCCCAAGTTCCAACCCTCTTCTCCTCACTCTTCATAAATTTCCTAACTAACTCAAGCTTTAGCATTAATGGTGAAGAGAATGGGAAATTAAAACTCCAAGCTCAAATTCAATTGCAACTCCATCATTCAACTCCAAATTCAAGTAGAAGATATTGGATTCAAGCTTTGGATTGCTTCTCCTTGCTTTCAAGCTTCATCTTCATAAATTTTAGTGCAAAGGTGAGATTTTTATCTCACAATTCTAGTCTATAACTATATTGGACTGTTGGGAATGATTCCCTATCACTTTAGCATGCATATTTGCTTTTGGTTTGGATTGGATTGGCGAAAAACTCCGATTTTTGGTGTTTGGGAGAAATTTCTGCATTTAGGTCGTTCTGGCCGTTTTTAGCTCGCTCGGAGTTAGGTCGTGTGGACCTTAGGTCGTAGGTCGCGTACGAGTTAACCCCTAGGTCGTTCTAGCCATTTTTGCTCACTCGCAGTTAGGTCGCTCACGACCTAGGACTTAGGTCGCTTGGAGTTAGGTCGTAGGTCGGCAGGTCTTCAGCTCGCACGCGTTGAAAAGGCACGTCTGGAGTTAGGTCGTTCGCGAGTTAACGTTAGGTCGTTTGCGAGTTAGCGCCCTAGGTCACTCGCGTATAGCTCGTTCGGAGTTAGGTCGTTAGGCCTTAGCTCGTATGGCCTATGCAATTTGGTTAGGTCGTCCAACCTCAACACCTTAGGTCGTAAGACCTTAGGTCGTACCCCTTAGGTCGTTAGACCTTAAGCCTTCACTATTGGAACTCGTTAGGTCGTAGCAACCATAGGTCGTAGGTCGCTCACACGGAGTTAAGTCGTAGGTCGTCTCCGACCTTATATCGCTCAGCCAGGTTTCACTTTAAGTCGTTAGGTCGTTTGGACCTTGTTTCCAGTTAGGTCGCAAGACCCTTAAACCGTTAGGTCACTAGGTCGCGATGTTTTAGGTCGCTGTACCCTATGCCTCTATAGGTCGTTCGACCTTGCTAACTTTTAGGTCGCGAGTTTTATAAGTCGCTCGCCTCCCTTAGGTCTTCACTAGGTCGCGATGTTTTAGGTCGCTGCACCCTATGCCTCTATAGGTCGTTCGACCTTGCTAACTTTTAGGTCGCGAGTTTTATAGGTCGCTCGACCCTATTCCCCTTAGGTCGTTAGACCTCATTTTGTCTTCACTAGGTCGTACCGTTTTGGTCGGGGCGCTGCCCCGCACCCCGCACCCCGCCGGGGGCGCTGCCCCCTGGACCCCCCGCGACCTGACCGGGCAGGTCGAACCCCGTAAGCGGTGGCGTTGCCCCCGCACCCCCACCTTGGGGGGTTGCCACCCCCCCTGGACCCCCCCTCCGTAGGGGATCTTATCTGAAAAATATTGAGCTGATTTCCTTGGATTTTATTCGCATCTCCGTATGCGATCTTTGTGACTGATTGTTTCTACACTTGCTTATGTGTTTTGTCACTTTATAATATAAAGGTTTCAATACTAGTAGTAAATATCAAAACTCTTTTAACAAACAATTTCAACTCTATTTTTAATAACAAAGCTCTTTTCTTAAACCGTTTTCCAATCTATTAGTATATACAAGCCTTTACCTCACTCGGATGAGAAATCTAATTAAACGACTTAGTAAAACAAGTGGTATGAAACGCTTGCGTTCACTTCGTCGGTTAATTCTTGGACTTGTTCGATTGAACCTCTTGTGACAATTTTATTAGTGAAGATTTACAGTTTGTTCGTAAATATTTAAGTTAAGCAAGTGGTTATGGGACATGAAGCTAAACTTCTATATTTACTAGCTTAGTGTAATTGACACTTCTCGTTGATCTTGATGATCGCTTTATGAATTAGACTAGCAATTGCGCGATGTCTCTTTCATTGCAAGGTTAGACTGGACACCACTTGTGTGATTCCATTCACACATACCTTTCTGCTTTTTGGTTAGTCTTGACCTCATTCTGTGTGATTCCACTCACACATGTGGGGTAGCTCCCCATGGTCTTCGGACCGTCATGTGATAGGCCTCTTTCCCTTTTTATGATTTCTGGATTTCTCGTGTTGATTTCTAGAATTTATGTCATTGACTTGTTATGAGTACAAGTTTAGGGTATGATGCCCCCTTCGAATCTTTGAGAAGATTCTTGTGATATTGATTATCTCTTATTGATTGATCTTCTGTTGATCATTATTTACATACTTATAGTGGTATGTCGTTATGGATGTTTATGTTTATGTCATATCTTTTATGTTATATCATGTCATCTGATATTTATAGCTAGACTGATCCGTTTATTATTTTCTTAAATAATACTCAGATCAGACCGAGATGTTACAGGTGCTTCTGCTTGACTTCTTCCCAGGGATTCATCACTCTGACTTTTGGCTAACTGTTTAGATTAGCAGTTTTTGTTGTATACACTTGAGATATAGACTCATAGTTGTATTCTTTTGTATAGCACGTGTTGCTATTCTTTTGTATTATCGTGGATCTTATTGACCACTACTCTGATGTACACTTTCATGTGTTAGTTATATATTCATATCTTCTTCCGCCTTTGTGATATGGATATCTGTGACTGATTTGTGATATGATTATTTCTATGTTTGTTTCCGAAGATTATTTATAGCCACCGTGTGATAAGCAATTACATGGATGGTCGCTCCTCAACAGCCTTATTCTCCGTGCTAGTTGACAGCACTTCTCCGGAGTGTTCTTGGCTAGCGTGGGTATAGAGGTGGGGCGTCACACATAGTATAAAGAAGTTAACTTTAAAATTAACTTATTTCACATTGATCTCAATTAAATTGATTTCTACGTGTTTCAGATCCGTAAGATCGAACGACAAGTCTGATTGCTATGAAACTTGAAATCCTACAATAATTCATGGTTATGGATCTGATGAAACTGGTTTCATCAAAATCCGAGATCGTAGCCAAAATGGCTATTTCTATGTTAATTAAATAAATTAATATTAAATTGATTAAATCACCTTTTTAATTTCAAATTTAATAACTAACAATTTTCATCATTTTTTATTACTTGGATATTTACAATAATTTATAACAAATTTACATATCGATTCAGTGTTGACTATTACACTAATTACAGTGTTTAAGTTTTAACTGCACTTAAATTCAATTAATTATATTTTAATTCCAATAAATTGATTTAATTTGATTTAAAATTTTTTACTCAATCAATCATTACTTTGTGGACATATTTAACATTGGTTTATATCTTATTACATCAAAATCTACCATTAACATCTTTTACCACATTAATTGCAATATTCCAATTATATTGAATTTTTGTCGACTTTCACATTAATTGTAATTTAAAGTTCCAATAAATTCATTTATCTTAGTTTCACTCTTTTTATTAAATTATTGCCTTAAGAATATAACTGACATTTCTATACATTTTATTACATTCACATTTTACAGTTATCGCCTTAACTCATATAAATATAATTTATAATTACATTAATTGCAATTTATTTCCAACTTAATTCAACACATTAAATAAATTGGTAACAAATAACAATTGTTACCTTTTCTTAATTTAATCGCATTTTTAATTTTGTTATCTATACACAAATGTTATAACTACTAACATAACAAATTTTATCATAATTTCAATTTATTGCATATTATTTCATCAATTAATTTAACATTTAAATTAATTTCCTTAATTTAAAATTTATAACTAATTATAACTTACAATTATTACAATTACTTGAGATTACATTAAAATAATCATCTATTACATTAATTTACATTATCAAACTTCATTCTAGTTAGTTTTCTCATTCCTTCATCATAAATTTTATTTTCTTCCAACATTAAATTACAAAACCTTATTTAATTCAATATTTTAATTATCGAAAAAATACAGGTCGTTGCAGATGCCAAAAATGGCACCAATACCTAAATATCAGATAAAAGCAATAGTTCTATTGAAAATCCAAATCAAACAAAAGAGAATAACAAGAAAGTAAAGAAAACACAAGAATTTTTATAGTGGTTTGGCAAACTCTGGCCTATATTCACTTTATATTTTGTTATTAATTGTCTTCTCTTTGGATTATGATGAATTATATCAAATTTGACCATAATCTAATGGATCTCGGATTTACCGTAGAATTTCTAAAGTGTTTTGGAGTCACCAGTACAAGAGATTTTCTGATCTAAGTCCTAAAACAGCAAATAATAGCTTACTAGGTGACTCTAATTGAGGAGAGGTAAAAGGTGAAGAAGAAGTTTCCAATGCCAAAGAGTCTAGTCCGAAGAAGAAGAAAAATATCCTTTTTTGGTTGCCATAAGACTAATATTTATAAAGAAACACTTGCATATAGCCAGAAGCCCACTTGAGTCAAAGCCTAGAAGAAAGCTTAGCCTTGCACACGTGAGCATATGGGACCACGTGCCATAAATTCCTCTCGGTACCGAGAGGTTTACTAAGTTGCAAAATCTTAACTTTTCCTTTATTGTTCTTCCATCTTTGATCCGATGCATTCCAAACTCTTTTTCATGAAGGTTGAGTTGATCCCAACGACTTCTTTGATAACACTTTTTTTGTCCAGCTTTCATTGCTTTTTTTCTTATTAACCTTTGAAGTTGCTTATCCAATCTCTGAGAAAAGCACTTGGTGATGACTTGTTGAAGCAGTGTATCAATTATAAGGAATTTGAGGGTATTAAGTGGAGGAAATTCCTCTCGGTATCGAGAGGTCCATTTAGCTCAAATTCCTTAAGTCCATCCTCCTAGCCTTTCTAAGCATGTTTTCAAGTTCGTGGCTCGTCTCATCTTCATTTTTGTCTTCTAATTCTGATTGAAATCTTCTTTGGTCAAATAAAGGATTAACACTTTCTCTCCAAAGTATGTCTTTCAAATGTAAGGTGTGCTTTGTTTAAGAATAAGTTTCAGCAGTAGTCAATATTCGATAACTGGGCTCTTCGGTCATCCATCGATCCCGAGCCTAGTGAATCATCCAGTTCCTTTAGATTTTTTTTGCAAATCAAGGTTGTTTCAAACCTATTATAGCTAAGGACTCCCACCCTTGCTTAATTGTTAGCCATATATCATAATCAGTTTGATTTTATTCGAAGTTATACATCAACGATCAAACTCATCCAGCGTCCATCATCAAATCATCCAACGTTCATCCAAGATTTATTTATTTTACTCTAATTACAAGTCATTCAAATCCTTTTATCAAATCTGCATCTGTTTTGAGGTTCGACCTCTTCGAATCGCTTTACATTCAATTTAGCGTCGATTTCTCTGGATTTTTTTGTTGGATCATAGGTTTTGATTGCTGACATGAAACAATAGTTCACGAATCTACGACTACGACAGCATCCGGACTCAACAACTCGAAGTATCGTTCATATAGTTTTATATTTTTTAAGAAGAGTTATCAAATATGTATATAAAGTCTAGTTTAGTGCTTTGTTAAAATATCTCCTCAAGAATCATCATTCACATTCAAATAAACTTGCATGCATATTTTAAAATCAAGTTTTCAAAAAAATGCATGGAGCGGGGCTCAAACCTAGGTCACTAGTTTAGAAGGCAAGTGCTCTGACCAAATGAGCTATGGTGATTTTTGATTTTCAACAGAATTCAGTCGACTAAACAAATTATTCAGTCGAATGAATATCTATAAACAGCCTACTAAACTTGTGTAAACTGTGCATATTACACAGATTTTACCAGGTCAGTCGACTGACCCAGAGGCTCAGTCGACTGACCCAGAAAACTCTGTGCAACATACACAGGTGCACATAAATATGTTTTTAAATTTTAAATTAGTTTGAATATTCAGTTGACTGACCCTAAAGCCCAGTCGACTGAATTTCTATAATAGCCATATTTTTGAATGGACACGGCTTTTGTGAAGAGTTGTGAACCTTTAACGAAAAGATTCGGATGCAACACTTCGATCAAAACTCTTCACCAACAGTCGTAGCTTTCTAACACTTATAAATACAAACTCCAAACTCATTTCAAATCACTTAATCACAATCGATTTCTTTTATTCTTTGATCTAACTTTCTAAAATATATTTTCTATCATACTCCCAATTATTCTGCATAAAAGCAATAATATACCTTTCTATTCTTCATATACTTCAAATATAAACATTTATACTTGAGGAGAAGATTATAGAAAGGGTGTACTGCAAGTGACAAATCAGTGTTATCAGAACACACATTAGTCAAACTATTTTCTATATTAGTTGAAGTCCTATTCTACTTCTCGGGCAAGTGAAGTCCTCTTCGGCTATTGAGGCGAAATCCTGTTCTGCTGCTCAGGTCCATATTCGGCTGCTAAGGAGTTGTATAGACTTGTTCCTCCGGGTTAAGTGAGGGTTGTTGTTTTAGTAAAATTCTAGAAGGAGTCTGGGACTGGACGTAGGACGGTGCTCCAAACCAATATAAAAATCTCTGGTGTCATTTTACTATATTGTTTTTATATTTCGCACTATTTACAGTATTATTATCATCAGTATACTCCGCATTATCATATATCCATATTACACGATCCACACTGCACTTTCATTTGGTATCAAAACCTGAAATTCTATTGATCGTCACAACATCATAGAATAATGACTAGAAAACGATCCAGTCCAAATACGACAGGCAAAATCCCTGTCAAAACCACCAGTGAGGACTACAAAAAGGTACTGTCTGATTTACAAATTTTAGGAAAAGATAATAATGAATTATTTAGTATAAGTAATAAGATTTCAAAGCTTAATTTTATTATTTTAGAAAAGTCGAAATATGTTGAACTTGAAAATGAGAAATTGAAAAATGAGAAGTTAGATTTAGAAAATCAACTTGGTGTTTTAAAGAACAATTTTGAGGCTCTTAAAGATTTTTTTGATGAACAAAACACCATATTTGAAAAAGAGAGAGAAATTTTCAAAAGAAATTTTTGGTTTGAAAAGACAAAATGATTTATTACAATCCTCAGAATCTCAAAATTTTCTTCTCAAAAATGAGAACTATGCATTAAAAAACGAGAATTCTAAATTAAACAAGCAGATTGATATTTTGAAAAACAGTCATATTTCTTTTAAAAATAATAATTGTGACTTTAAAGCTAAATTTGATAAACTTAACGCTGAAGTCATAAAATTTAATAAATGTCAAAACGATTTAAACATGATTTTATCTAGTTCTAGACCTTTACATAATAAACGTGGTTTAGGATATAATAAACAGATCGTAAAAATAGCATACTTTCATTTGCTGATCGTAGAAATAGCACTAGATATGCTTTCATGTATAGTAAAAATATTAGTGCTACTACTAAATTTCGAGTAAAATCGAAATCCAATTTTTATAGAAATTTAAATACTGCTATGACCAATAATGTTTCTTATTTCTTTAGAAGTACAAAATCATTGATGGGAAATATGAATAAAAATTATCTAAGTATTTGGGTCCCTGTTAATTGAAAAACAGAGAAAAATACATTGATGACTATTTTGATATGGTAGTTAATAATGAAAATTATATTTATAAAGGTTCAACCACACCCAAATGGGTATGGTTTCTAAAAATTAGAAAATTATAAGAACCTTGGGCATCGCATGCTTTAAATGTTAAATTTTTTGTGATACCTTACATTATAAGTAGTAGTTATTTTGTTTTATATTGTTCTATGTTAAACACTTATGTAGAATATAATTTATGTCATCATATACACTCTTCTTTTTGTCAATGACAAAGGGGGGGGGGGGGAATATTGCTCTAACCCTATTTGCAGGAATTAAACGATGCAAGCACAGATTAAGGATGAGAAAAGATTGATTATTTACAGGAATATATTGCATAGATTCAGGGGGAGAAATATGTCAACAAAGCTTGTCGAAGATTCGTCCGTAACAAATAAAGTTGTCATCATCAAAATGGGGGACAATGTTGGATCATAGGTTTTGGCTGCTGACATGAAACAATAGTTTACGAATCTACGACTACGACTACGACAGCATCCGGACTCAACGACTCAAAGTATGGTTCATATAATTTTATATTTTTTAAGAAAAGCCATCAAATATGTATATAAAGTCTAGTTTAGTGCTTTGTTAAAATCTCTACTCAAGAATCATCATTCACATTCAAATAAACTTGCATGCATATTTTAAAATCAAGTTTTCAAAAAATGCATGGAGCGGGGCTCGAACTTGGGTCACTAGTTTAAAAGGCAAGTGCTCTAACCAAATGAACTATGGTGATTTTTGATAATCAACAGGATTCAGTCGACTGAACAAGTTATTCAGTCGATTGAATATCTATAAACAACCTACTAAACTTGTGTAAACTGTGCATATCACACAGATTTTACCAGGTCAGTCGACTGACCCAGAAAACTCTATGCAACATGCACAGGTGCACAGAAATACGTTTTTAAATTTTAAATTAGTTTGAATATTCAGTCGACTGACCCTAAAGCCCAGTCGACTGAATTTCTATAACATCCATATTTTTGAAAGGACACGACTTTTGTGAAGAGTTGCGAACCTTTAACGAAAAGATTCGGATGCAACACTTCGATCAAAACTCTTCACCAACAGTCGTAGCTTTCTAACACTTATAAATACAAACTCCAAACTCATTTCTAATCACTTAATCACAATCGATTTCTTTTATTCTTTGATCTAACTTTCTGAAATCTATTTGCTATCATACTCTCAATTATTCTGCATAAAAGCAATACTATACCTTTCTATTCTTCATATACTTCGAATACAAACGTTTATACTCGAGGAGAAGATTATAGGAAGGGTGTACTATAAGTGACAAATCAGTGTTATCAGAACACACATTAGTCAAACTATTTTCTATATTAGTTGAAGTCCTGTTCTACTTCTCAAGCAAGTGAAGTCCTCTTCGGTTGTTGAGGCGAAATCCTGTTCTGCTGCTCAGGTCCCTGTTCGGCTGCTTAGGGGTTGTATAGACATGTTCCTCCGGATTAAGTGAGGGTTGTTGTTTTAGTGAAATTCCAGAAGGAGTCTGGGACTGGACGTAGGACGGTGCTCCGAACCAATATAAAAATCTTTGGTGTCATTTTACTATATTGCTTTTATATTCCGCACTATTTACAATATTATTATCATCAGTATACTCTGCATTATCATATATCCATATTATATGATCCACGCTGCACTTTCATGTTTTACATTCAATTTAGCGTACGATCTCTTTGGAATAATTTATCATCCAATATATGGTTTTGATCTCTTCGGATCGTTTATTATCCAATCTAGGGTTTCGATCACTCCAGGTCATTTATAATCCCATCTAGGATTCAATCTCTCCAGACCGTTTATCTTCCAATCTAGGATTTGACCTCTCTGGTCCTTGTTGAGTCCGCTTGCTCTTCAACAAAGAAAATCAACATCAATCAAGCCCATCCGCTCACTCTTCGGTGAGGGGACTTACTTTTGATCTCTCTGGATCTCTGTTGAGCCCAATCTGCCCAATCTACGACGATGGAGCTCGATGTTCAAGCAAGCCCATCGCTCACTCTTCGGTAGGAGGACTTATTTCTTGGGGGCATCGCCAGGTCTCTCCGATAGAGACCACCACGGTCAAATATCAATCATCACATTCAAGTGTTTTTTTACACAAAATTAAGTATTCAGATTCAAATGATTATGCAAAATAACCTAAAATATTCATCTCATACATCTAACTCAGAGCATGCTTAGAGACTGCTCGGGACCTCGTACATGTGTAAGCGGTCCGAGATTAATATTATGCAAATATCCTAATCTTAGGCATCCAACTTATAGCATGCCTAGGGACCATTCGGGATTTGATACACATGTAAGCAGCTTGAGGTTATTATTGTCTTTACTACTTAATACGGAAAGAAAAGTGCGAGAAAAGAAATGAAAAGCAAAGCATAGGAATCAGAATTAACTCATGTCTGCCTCGATCATGGGACTATTAGTCTTGACCCAAATCCTTCGGCCTGCCTTGATGCATTCGCTACGGATGGTGGCTGCTCCGATTGTCCCATTACAGTTGTGTCTCTCACGTGCTGTCGCAGCTGGCTACTCCACACTAGTTATTCTATAAGATTACGAAAGTGTCGGCACTCATTCATTCCATGCATGTCCATCTCACGGAAAAGGAAGAATTTTCCATATCTTTTCTCTCAATCTGTGGGTTCCCTTCTAGCTAGCTTTCTATAGGGATCTACCCCTAGTATCAATATAGATGCTCTCCGGGGTCTCAGTTAGGTCAATGTAGGAAGAGAATTCGACTCCTTTCTTTGCCATTTTAGTTCCTCAAAGTTATCTTCAGCTTTACTCTTTCCTTTGTCCTTGTCATGTCCTACTTTGGATGATCCTCCATCATCCATAGCATTATTCTCAGCATTTTCTTCTTCAACGTCTTCCTGACGCAAATATCTCTCGCCTTCGTGATAGAACTCCATAAGATCCATTGGTTGGTCCCTTTCCAAAGCAACCTTAAAGTCAGTCTTACTTGCAACTCTTAAACTGCTGCCATCAAAATCACGGATGGATTCGGCTTATGAACTATGGGAGTCGCAATATTAAACCTGGTTAAGTAGCTCCTAAGGGTTTTTCCGGCCCTTTGCTTTATGCTTGAGAGTGTCATCATGTTCTAGGGTCGTGAAATGTGAACCCTAAACTTCCTCATGAATCTACTCGTTAACTCAGGCTACGTTTTTATGGATCCATTCTTCAACTATCTGAACCACATTATTGCCAAATCTGTTAGATAAAATGGAAAACACAGCCCCATTACCTCTTCTGAAGCACCCAACACCTTCGTATGTTGGATGCATCTCATTAGATAAACTGTCAGGTCCGTCTTTCCATCGTACTTTTACAGCGTCGAAAATTTGAAATCGTGAGGATTCTTTGCGTTCCGGATGCTAAGGGTAAACGGATTACAATTTACGTTCTCCAAACTTTGGTCTAACGGTCCACCCCTCACTATCCTCCTTACCAACTGAACTATTTGGTTGTCGTCGTTCCATGAAGGTCTTCGACCAAAAGCTATATTCCGCCCCCCGCTGCAGTAGGGATACTCTGGCATGTACTCCCTTGGTTGCACTCTTGTATTTTGATTTGCACCTACAGCTCCATTTTGTCGCCTGTTGCTTTAGGATGACACATACTCCTCCAATTATTACGTATTCATGTTCCATCCTGCGTTTCTGGCTCTAGTATCATCCGTCCTCGGCATTTCATCTCGTTCCAAGCCCAAACCAATATTCACCCCAACTGTATTCGTCTCGGTACCAATATGATTAGGGTGCCAGTAACGAGTGGTTTTGATTGTGGTGGCATCATTCTAGTTTTCTCTGCTCCAACTCTAAGCATTCATATATTAGTTCCTTGCTTTCGGTTTTGAATTCCAGTAGCACCAGCTATTCCTTATTGTCCCATCCTCTGGATGAATCTGTCTAGCATTTCATGTCATCTAGTTATCATTCCATACTGCATCTTCTCCATCATTCTTTCCATCTCTTCTCTGGTCATATTGATGATTGATGAGAATTTAAGGACATCTCCTAACCGCCCCCGGTCTCTGGTTGACTACCCTGACCTTAGATCTGATGTTAGGCCTCTTCATCTTCTCTAAATCTCAGATTCAAGCTTTAAGTCTTGAGATCTAGTTCTTTTTCAATGAAAGTACCAAAATGTTAATGCCAAAAAATGGTATCAACATCCAAATATCAGATAAAAGCACCGGTTCTACTAAAAATCCAAAGAAAACAAGAGATAATAGCAAGAAAGTAAAGAACACACAAAAGTTTTTATAATGGTTCAGCAATCTCTGGCCCACATTCACTTTATATTTTGTTATCAGTTGTCTTCTTTTTGGACTACAATGAATTATATCAGATCACAATCACATGATCTCAGATTTACTATAGAATTTCTAGAGTGTTTTAGAGTCATTAGTACAAGAGATTTGCTTATCTAAGTCCTAGAACAGTAAATAATAGATTCCTATGTGACTCTAATTGAGGAAAAGTAAGAGGTGGAGAAAAAGAAGAAGTTTCCGATGTCAGAGAGTCTGGCCCGAAGAAGAAGAAGATACTCTTTTGGTTGCCATATGACTGTTATTTATAGAGAAAAAGCTGCATAGAGTCAAAAGTCCACTTGAGTCGAAGTCTAGGAGAAATCCTAACCACACATAGGTGAGCACATGGGCCCACATGCTTTAGATTCCTCTCAGTACTGAGGGTTTACTTTATTGTAAACTCTCAACTTTTTGTTGTGTTGTTCTTCCATCTTTGATCCAATGCATTCCAAACTCTTTTTCATGAACGTTAAGTCGACCCCGACGTTTCCTTTTATAATACTTGTTTTATCGTGCTTTCGTTGCTTTCTGCCAATCAATCTTTGAAGTTACTTATCCAATCTTCAAGAAAAGCACTTGGTGACGACTGGTTAAAGTAGTGTATCAAGTATAAGGAATTTAGGGTCCTAGGTGGAGGAAATTCATCTCGGTACCGAGAGGTCCACTTAGCTCGAATTTCCTTTGAATTTCTTACGTCCAACCTTCTGGTTTTTCTAAACATGTTTTCATATTCGTGACTCATTCCATCTTCGTTTTGATCTTCTAATTCTGGTTGAAATCTATTTTAATCAAAAAGCAGGTTAACAATTAGTACTTCATTTTATCTCACTATTGTGTACTTAGAACTTCATACAATGATTCAGTACATGTGTGCGTCATAGACGCGCGATCCCACCATGGGAGTTAAAATAATGTGTTTTTACTTAAAATATGAAAATATTTATTCAATTGACCATTTGAAATCATGTCTTTACTTAAAATATTGTGTCTTTATTTTAGCATATTTCATGCGTTTATGAGATAAAATAATGACATAACATTTGAATTTGAATCTTGCAATGCAGGATGCATACGTGCACATTAGAATGAATAGGTCCAATAGTGCCGCCACATCATACTCTCAGTTGAAGCGTTAGCTTCGATAAAATTAGCATAAGGCTTATAGCTATTTGGGAGTTAAATGAATCTGTATACATGCTTGAATCTTTTATTTCTTTAGGTTTTTTATTTTTATTATTTATTTATTTATTATTTTGTAAAGGCTATTATAAGTTTATAACACTCTAAGGATTTCTTGGAGCATGGACATGAATTTTATTTATGGACTATTTTCACTTCTTAATAGGCATTATGTATGTACGTATGAAGATTTTAGTTTTTGTCAAATGAAGTTAATGCTTTTGTTTAAAGTAACATCTTAGACAACACAAGAATAATCTTCCACTAACATTACTCGTGTTAACCTACCGTTAACCATTAGCATTATGTCATGATATATCAGGAAAATCACTAAGAAAACTTTGATTATAAGTTAATCCTCTAGAATCAATGGAAATATACAATGTGACCTTTGAGAGTATAATGCGAGTGTTAAACCGAAGATTACATTATAGTTACCCAATAATAGTAACAAACCATAATACCCATTTGATATAGGCTTAATTATATTATAGTTGTTTATTTAGTAATAAGATATATAGCATAAGGTGCGATTCGAGAACACTTCTCCGCAGTTGCGAATTCGAAGAGTAAAATGTAGCATTTGTTGAGAAGTTTAAAAGTATATACAATTGAAATTAACTGATAGAAAATAATATTAACACATCATTATTTAGACACAAAACCAAAAAAGGAAACCACGCTAAAACCGAATAATCAAGCAGATGTCAGAAGAGATTTCAAATTGCACTGTAACAAATAAAACCCTAGTGCAACGAAATCATAACATACATAATCAAAAAAAAAAAAAAAAAAAAAAAAAAAAAAAAAAAACCTATATTCTAGATATCTCTTTATCTAAGTCAAACCTAATCATACAACATTAGTATATGTATGTATGAGACAGTCATCTTCATCCCCTCATAAACCAATAGTCCCAACAAACTTATCCAAATCTCTTTTAACTCCCTTATTTGATTCTATCTCGGCATCCTCCGCTAGTCCTCCAATCACCTCTACTGGCACCACACATTTCCTTTCCCCATACAGCTTCTCCTGCACTGCAGAAGATTCTAGAAGCTTCTTCATCATCCTTCTTCCTTCTATTCCATCCTGCACAACCATGCATAAAGTGTTAACCATGTATATAGATAACATAAAGAGTAAGTGTTAACACTGCATGCATAAAGTGACTCACCTGAAAGGTTGACATAAGAGAAAGAATTCCAACCTGGGCTTGCAAAAACTTGACATAATTGAAAGCAGCATGAAACATTTCTGCAGTGTTAAGCTTAGTGCCACCAGGCACTAATTTCCCCAGCTCCTGGGTTCTTTCGCTAATCTTTCTCCTCCTCACCCTAGCTGCCACGCTCTGAGGAGACAGCGTCGTTGCTCCTCGGTTGATTTTACCGTTATGCCCTGGGTCGAACGTGAACATGTTGCTGCAGCTTTTGGGGCGTTTCGGGCATGGTGGGCATGAGTCGGAGTTGTGATGAAAGGAGTGTATAGATGGGTCCGAGAAGGACGTGATGAGCTGCGAGGGTGTTTTGGTAACTGTGGGTGGTGGTGGTGGTGGTGGAAATGAAGGAAGTGGCGGTAGTGCATTGAAGTTGAAGGGGGTATAATCGTAATATTCTATATTTTGAACGTCAGGTTGAGAATCGAAGAGTGAGTCGATGGAGAAGTCGACTGGATCGTATAGACCGATCAGAGCATTGCTCAGCTCGGATTGGTCCGGGATGGCATTTGTCATCGGGTCTGTCCAGTCTGTGCAAAAGCTTAACTCCATTATCTGCACAAAACATCATAATATTAACTGAAATATAAATTATTTCAATTAAGGTTAAAAAAAATTAACCAATTATAATTAATATATTGAAATTTAAAACAATTACTTTTGGACATTTCATAAAAAATATTAATTGGATTAATTTTACAACACTATTTTAGGGTAAAATTGTAAATTTCCTAATTTTTTAAGAGAAATGTTTTGTTCAATGACAATTTGTGAAGTATACACTAATAATGTAGTATGCCGTCCAAATTTATGACATAATCCAAATTTAGTGATTAAGGTTATGAAATTATTAGTTAAATTAATTACGTAAAAAAAACAGATAACGAAGCGACCTCAAATTTGAATGACCGTGCGGTTCTCACATCTGTAAGTTTATTTCATTTTCAGAGTTGCGTTCTAAGGTCGAAGGTTAATCGTGGTCGAACCGAGATTGTGTTGAGCCTTTGAAACACTGGTTCAAACATCTACAGATTCATTGCAAAGAATGCAGCAACATCAATCAGATTCATTGTCATAATAACAAACGTAAAATCTATTGAATACCAAATTTAATTTTTTAATGAAAAAGGAACGTTGGAAGAACAGTTTGCCTTCGCTATCTGGATTCCTCTCAATGCTAAAAATAAAGACTAATTCATTAAACTTATGTTCAATGCCTCATTTCATATTGCCAAAGCTACGTATAGAAGCCTAACAGACATTGCAGTCTTCCACCAAGCAACAACCATGACTAATTAAACCAACTTATCCTATGTATATCAATAGTTCAATTTTTTTTTTTTTTTAAAAAAAAAAAAAAAAAAAAGCAAAACGAAATTGTGGATGATAGGTTGTAAAAAAGAAAAATAACCCTTATATATATATATATATATATATATATATATATATATATATATATATATATATAAAAGTTTGTACAGACAAATCACAAAGGTATACTATAATATGGAGAAACGGTGAATGTTGCAAACAAACAAAGAAAAGCTGTAACTAAGAAAGAAAGCATATATATGAAATGAAAATGCAATGTAAGTAGAAGATATTGAATAAAAACTAAAGGGAAAAAAAAATGAAAAGAGAAGAAAGCAAAGAAATGAAAATGAAATAGTGAAGGAGTAAAAAAGGAAGAAAAATCAATTACATACCTTAGAAAATGAAGTGGATATGGCTTATTAACAGCTGTGCAGTAAATTGTTAATTGACTTCTACTGATTAGGAGAGAGATAGAGACAAGAGCAGGAGAGAGAGATAGAGTTCAGTTTAAAGAGAGAGATAGGGGGAACGGTTATGTTTTTTCCTTTCTATAACTGAATGTGTGAGACTGGGCTGGAATTGTCATGGTAGTGAAATAAACCCGCGAAATTACTGTTTTCTATTAATTACTTGTTAACGCTGGCGGCTAACGGAAGGTCGAGATTTGCATAAAAACCTAAACCTGATTGTTGATCGAGGCCACTAAAGAGCCCAATATCATATTTTTGTTTTCTCTTTTTAAAACTTTTGTTAAATTTTTGAAAATTTTGAATAAAAGGGAAAAAAAAAAAAAGAAGAAGAAGACGAAAAAACAATCTACAAGATTAAATAAAACCGATGGTCACTGTCAAATAAAGAAACAGTAGACATCATATACTATTATTTATATTGTCTATTAAACTGGATGAAATTTAAACAATATGGGATATAATATTTTTGAAATTTTTTTTTTGAGAATAAAAAGGCTTGGGTTAGAAAACCCAAAGTTGAATTTTATTGTTGGGTGCGGCCTATTTTGCAGTATGGTGCATGCTGCTATTATTTTTGTGGCTTGGGTTTACTGATGTAGAATTAGTAAAACTGAATTGGAGAGTTTTATGGAGATTTTACCGATTGCTGTCCAGTTTCTTAGGTTATTTGCTTTTCTTTTGCTGCAATAAATGGAGAATCCAAGAATTATCAGTAGCGGTCGAATCCTTTTGGGCCCATGAATGCATCACTTATAGTAGTTCAGAGAAATTGACGTGTGGTTAATTCAGAAACTGTTTCATATTTAAAAGGTATCATCATAAATGATCAATTAATGTATCATTTACTGAAAATTATTGCATCATCAAAATGACAAATTAATGTCTGATTAATGTATTTATCATTTATAAAATTTACACATAAATAGCATATCACCGATGAATTTTGCCACGTTTGGTTTGGTTGTTGTCAACTAAAAATAAAGATTCTATGAAGTTGGCTGGTATTTAAATCATATGTAATAATAACTATTTTGAATTTTATTTTTTGACAATCAGAAGGCTTGAGTTGGAAAACACATTGTTGAATTTTGTTGGTGTTTGAGGTTGTTGGTCTTTATCTTTTAAGGAATCGGTAATGTAATATAAGGGTTTACAGGTAGAGTTGGTAAAACTTAAGTGGATATGTACATACATACATATATATATATATATATATATATATATATATATATATATATACATATACATATACATATATATATATATATATATATACACACACACACACACACACACATATATGTACATGTATAGATATATATACATGTATATACATATATCTATACATGTACATATATGTATATATATACATATATGTACATGTATAGATATATGTATATACATGTATATATATCTACATATATGTATACACACACACACGCGAAGCTTTTATCAATTTCTTAAGTTCTTCGCTTTTCTTTTGCTGCAATTAACGTAGAATCCAAAATTACTACTAGCGGGACGAATCCTTCTTTGAGCTCATGAAAGCTATATATATATATACACGTATACGTAAATGTGTGTGTGTGTGTGTGTATATATACGTATACGTATACGTATATGTGTATATATATACGTATATGTATATATATATGTATGTATGAAGCTTTTATCAATTTCTTAAGTCCTTCGCTTTTCTTTTGCTGCAATTAACGAAGAACCCAAGAATTACTACTAAGGGGACGAATCCTTCTTTGAGCCCATGAAAGCATTTCTTTTAGAAGTTTAGAAAAAATTAACGTAATTAGTTAGCAAACTTTTTCATATTCAATGTGTTAATGGTATATTAATGTATCATTTATGATAAATTAATGCAAATGGTGAATTAATGTATCGTTTTAATGATAAACTAATGTATGAGAAATGTATTACTAGCACAATCGTTCAATTTCAATAGAAAATTATTAACTGCAAATTTTCATTAGTTTCAGTTAAACTAGTAGACGATTCCTATTAATCAATTAAATGATAGTAATGGGAAAATTTTTCCACTCTCTTATTAATTCTAACGATTTTCTCCCCTCTTCTTATTCTTATATTTTATTTTCAGATCCTACGTTTATGATTATTATAATTATTACGAAGTACAGTCAATTCTCCCCACTATCGTTTTTGTATTTAAATACCAATATTTAACGATTGCTACAGTTATTTACAAAATTCTCTTGATTTTTTATCATATTATATTAAGTTCAAGTCCATATATCAAATTAATTAAGCGATTTAAAACTTGAAATTTAATACAAATCCAATTAACTAATAATTATTATTTTGGTTTAACCAGTCATATAAGTGACAATTTAATGTATTATATACCACACTTATATTGACGAAAAATATAAAAATAATATTACATTCCAGTCAATATAAATTAAAATTTTCACAATTATATACAAAATTATCTATAACTCTCTTACATTATTCCACATTCAGATTTACATAAATTATTTCTTTTTAAAATTAGCGCTTTGTTACAAAGAAATATACATATAAATTTTCTTTCTAAAGTTGGTTTTCCGTTACGAATAAACTTATAGACAATTTTTTCTTTCTAAAACATGTATTATTACAAGCATATACAATAATTTTCTTTTTACAATTGATAAATCAAGCGAATTATTTATCATAAATAAATTTTAATTTTATTAAGAATGACAGTAAATAAAGTGATGGTATCATAGTGTTGAAAAATAATTAATATTTTCAGCTAAGTCATTTTATGAAAATGTTAAATTTTAATTATGCAATACGTTGCTAAAGTTAATTAATGGATTAAAATATATAACATTTAGATTATGATTTCCCTTCTTGTGTTTTATTGCCTTTTGAGGCAGATGTTTTATATTTTGAAATGTTTTTATTATAAATTAAAATTATTGAGGCGTGAAACAATAGTCCAAAAAACAAAGTTGTAATTTTTCCATAATAAGATTAACAATATAATTTATGATGTTACTTTTAAGAAACAAATTTTTTAGTCGTGAAATAAATATTTTGTATCACTTTGATAATACACACACATAGTTCTGATGTTGGTATTAAATTCAAGAGCTCTAAATGCAAAAAAAATATGTTGCTTCATTACTATTACACTTTACACACATACTCTTAGTTCTGATGTTAGTATTAAATTCAAGAGCTCTATACGCAGAAAAAATGATTCATTAATGTTACACTTTCTTTTGTAGGTATTATTATCTTTCTTTCAAGTAATATTTGAAACTCAGTATATGTATCATTAGTCTTCTAAAAAGATATACTAAAAGCTAAAGGTTAAACTCAAAATCTATGTATATAAGTATTTATATGTTAGAAATTTACAAAATCGTTAATTTTAAAGTTAACTAAGAATTCTAACTTTCATTTTGTTTCCTTAATATATTAAATGGTAAAAAAACAATAAATCTAGCTCATTATTACCTTAAAAAATAAAAATTTAATTTGTACACAATATAAAAATACAAAAATCGCATAACAGAAATTACACCCATAAAAATAATAAATTTATTACATAACTTAATTATCTTAATAAAAATTCACTATATATTGCATAATAAGTTAACTTCTTAAAAATACTTATAAAATTATTTTTCTAAACATACCATGTGCAGCTTGTTAATACTCATGGTATTAATTTAGATGACAACAACCATATAACCATTGTTACTAATGTTTTCTCAATTTATATAGTATATTATGAAGGATATCAAAATTATTTAACAGGATTATATAAGTCATGATTGAATAAAAGCTTAAAGAAATGATCGTATAAATCAAGAGTTGATTGAGATTTATTTGAAGACTTAAGAGTTTGAAGAATTCAAAAATATAAGCATGAAGAGATCAAGACATTTGTGTCAGTACTTTATTGAGCCTTGGAATAAATGTTAAAGAACTAAGTAGTATCATATTTTTGATTATCTTCACTTTGAAAATTAGTTTTTAACTTAGTTTTTTATAAAAGAATAATATTTAATAAATTCTAATAGTGTGTTTATAAAGGAATGTATTTTAAAACATATTCAATGTTTTTGTGAAATATATAAATTAATTTGTATATATCAACAATTTGTAAGTCAACATATAGACCGTTGAGATATTTCTTAAATTTTAAAAAGAAGCTACTTTTGGTGCTATCCTTTCGTGAATGGACACAAGTCTTCAACCTTTGTTTAAAGGCCTCTTATTTTAATTTTTAACAACAATTCTAACTACTCTCCTTTTCTTTTCTCTTTATTCTCTTTAAGATTTCAACGAAGTGCTGTCG
Organism: Allium cepa; assembly: GCA_030765085.1. Classification (NCBI taxonomy): domain Eukaryota; kingdom Viridiplantae; phylum Streptophyta; class Magnoliopsida; order Asparagales; family Amaryllidaceae; genus Allium; species Allium cepa. The sequence goes on from CM060928.1 coordinate 230,840,242, forward strand.
ATTTCAACATCAATTCTCTTTCTCTACATTCATAGGAAAGATTAGAGAAGATTCACTTTCCTTTTACATCATTAATTCTTCGATCTTCACTCCATTCTACTAAAAATCATAAATATCCAACTACTGAAGGTCTATAGGAAATTATATCAACAAACTACTTAGAATTGTGATCGAAAGATTTGATTTCTTATAATCCACTAATACTACTTATAAAAGGGTAATCTTAACCACCATAGTGAAAGTTATAATGATATTGCAAAGGGAGTTGTCATGCCTCCCGAATCAAGGACAGGATAGGTGTTTTGGTTATCTGAGTTAAATTTCAAAGGGTGTGTTGATTACCCGAGTCAAATTCCTATAACGACCCGATATTTCATGCCATTCGCATCCGCACATGTCGAACTTGAATTGCTCAAAATGTCAGATAGTTAATTTATATTTGGAAAAACTAAGCATATACGGTAAATAAATAAATCACAGAATCACAAGAGAATAGAATTCGGGCATAACTAGAGATAGCAGCATCTAAACCGAGGATATAGAAATATCCGGTGAATCTATGCTCGTTGTATTGGAGTTTCACCCCTTTACAAATTATTCTAAAATTCGCAACTATCGATTCACTATAGATATCATCCAAAGTGGAGTTATGGGATACTTTAAAATTAAGAAAACACAAATAGGGAGAGACAAAAATGGATTTCAGAACAAGAAATGTTCTAAAAATTCAAAGGAGATTTGAATCAAAGAGGAAGAGATTCAAGCTCGAACGAAAGTGATTCTATAATTAAATTTACTATATAAGCTATGTTTCACCTAAAACCAGAGCTTTGATACCAACTGTAACGTCCCGATATTTCGTGCCATTCGCATCCACACATATCACACTTGAATTGCTCAAAATGTCAAATTATTAATTATATTTGGCAAAACTCAGCATATACAGTAAATAAATAGATCATAGAATCACAGACACAAAGTAAAATAACAATAAGCAGCGGAATAGATAAATAGTAGTTCATGAAGCTACTATATAAACAATAGGATTTAAAATAAAATACAACAGAATATCTCAAATACAATGTAGTCTCGAATACGAACCGATGACAAGTCTGAACAAAACAACCGGATAGCTGAAAGCTGAATAGATATAGATGAATCTTCAAGCAAAGATCCAAAGGTGAGTCTCAAATGCGGTGACACTTAGTCTGACCCGAGCATGAAGCAAAATACAAAACACTCGAGTCAGGATTAACATTCTTATATTAGTAAATTCAACTCAAGTGAAATGTCAACAGAAATACAAGTAACTTAAAGGATAGTTGGGATTTCCATCCTCTAAGGATTCGTGGAACTATATATTATGTAGTAATATACGCTATTATAATATGTCTATAGTAAAGTAAAAGTATTAAAATAATGTTAAGGCGTTACCCAAATCCCCCTTAACACATTTTATATATTCCTGTAGTCTATACAATGTCGTACGCTCCTCCATAAACTGAAGGTTTATCCAAAGGACATCACATAGGTACGGTATAAAAGAAACTCATAGAAGGCATGATAGGGCATGCGATGAAACGATGCGCAAACATGTACCCCTTGAGTCGACACTATTCTCTATCAATCAACTCAAGATGCACGGAAATACGAACCATTTGAGTTAAAGAAGAAGAGATAGAAGAAGAAAATAGAAAACGACATCAGAATCTAACCATCGCAGTGGAAATAAAATATAATAGATAATAAATGATCTTTACACAAAAACATATATATCTGTTTATACATTACATCATCAGAGTACAACATCAGAGTTCAATACAGACAATAACACAACTCAGGACGGTTATAATATCTCGTCCTTCCAAAAATGAATACACAACCAATCAACATAGTGGAATATTTAAATCAAGTATGGAAGTACGTATCGTGTAACGACCCGTAAATTTTAGTGATTTTATTAGTTGAATTTTTGTGAAATTTTAAATAATAAAATTTTGAAATAAAAGTTTGATATTTGGAATACGTCTATTCAAATATAGCCACAGGTAAATTTACATCAGAAAATATGGATGTTCATTTTTCTAGTGTTATTTTATTTAAATCTATATCAGTTAATATTTGATGATAATTAAATATCTTCCAAACCTGAATATTTTTCAATAGAAAATTTGTAAATCATCTTCTGAGCTAGACGTTATATTTAGTTTCTCAAAATTTTGACTGTTATTGCTCCGTCGATCTTATTTTCGACAAAATAACAGCATTTTGGCACCGATATTAATTTCGATCGGATGATTTTACAACTGATATATTTATACCTTTTTGATCATCTCGTCGTGCTGATCTCTACGATATATTCATTTGTGTGTTTCAGAGTCCGGCACGCGGTGAAATCTACTGAAAACAGGAGCTGTATCGGTACCCTTTTTCGTGCGTTTTGGATGCTTGTGCCCATCAACTATTTTCAGTATAATCAAATAGCCTTTGCATTTAATTATTCCAGCTGTTGCATTTATATTTAATAATTTCTCGTGCTTGACTTTGGATTTCCAATGGTTCATTTTTTCTCTAGCACGTCGTTTCCAATAAACAGCTATATATTATTTGCTTGTAGGATTTCATTCTCTTCTCCATTTAACTTTGTTGTGCTCGTTGTTTGCTCTCCCTCTCTCCGTTTCGGTCATGGCAAACTAAAAAAGGGAGGAACGAAGAGAGCAACCTATACATGTATGCGATCTCCACCTTCCTCACATTTTTTTCATACCCGAGTGCCCTAACGAAGAGAGCAACCTGTACATGCACGCGATCTCCACATTCCTCACGAAGAGAGCAACCATAGCGCCCACGGCTTCCACCTCTTGCAAGCTCTTCTCCTCGTGCAGCACAGCCTACTCACAACGGCCATCTCTCCTAACCCCAGCGACCCAGTCCAACTCGACTGCATCTCCTCCAACCGACCATGACTTCGGCAACCACCATCTCTTCCCCTCTCGGCTTGCTCCACTCTTCCTCATTTTCTCCGCCTTGACAGATGGTCACCAACCCGTGATCTGCTTCATCCAGTGTTACCGTTTTGGGTATATGTATATATATATATATATATATTAGTTGTATATGTATATTCTTGTGTTTAAAATGACATAATATATTATAAAAAGTTTGAACAAGATAAGAATAACTAGACTTGAGATTTTAAGTTGAATATATTATATAGTAGATATATATATATATATATATTACAAGTTTCAATTACTGTTAGATTTATATATATGTGGGCTATGTTTGCATGATTTTGAAGTGTGCTTTAATGTGAATAAACAGTAATATATATATTATCTGTTATTTTGTTTTGGAAGTTAAAGAATATGACAGTTTCACATATACGTATATTTTGGAAACAGAAATATGATGTTTTGTAGTGTGTGTGTATATATATCTATTTATAGTTAGATCTGTTATATATAAAAAAAATAAGCAATTGTATATTTTACCGTTTATATATATGTATATATATCCTGCCGTGTATATATATATATTATATATATATATATATAAGTTATTTTGTATAGTGAATTTGCTATTGTCGTATATAAATTTATATTGGTAGTATATAATATGTTGTTTCCATAAATATATGGGTTACCAATTACTGACTTCAAAGTATGTTTATATAAATGTATGTACTGTTATATATAATTATACATGTTTGATTTTCAATTTTACAACCTGTTTATATATAAGTATGTACAAGTTGTATTTTCTCTGTTACTTATATATACTGGTTTATATAAACATGTATAAGAGCTGTGGGGTCTGTTGTTATAAAGTCTATACGGTACATTATAAAGTATGACTCATAGTAGTGTCATGTTGGTTATTATATAACTTATACTAGTATGTTGTTGGGTCTGCATATATTTATAATGGGTCTGCATACATTTTCAGTAACATGAATGTAGTTAGTGGCATATATAAATAGCTTACATATATTTGTTTATATATATATATATACACACTATTTGGGGTTTAAGTTGATTTTTTCCATACTAAATTTATAATTAATATTGTTTTAAGTATAACATATAATTTATTTTATATGACTTTGGTATTTGAGTTCTGGTTTAAAACAATGGATTTTGAAATTCCTATATAAATAGAGGTTTGGATTTAGAATTTGATTATATATATAGTTATATATGATTATATGTATATATATAAATTCATTTATGTCATTTATCATCATCAATCCAGTTCTGATTTGATTTCGTCAATTCTAATTTATCAGCTTCGTCCATCGAATTCGTGCCGATCTTGCTGTTTTGGGATTCATGACTGGATTCGTAACTCAACTTATTTGTCTATCCTCTCTAGCCTCAAAAGGTGAGCAATCACTCACGATTAATGTTTTTTTATTTATTAAATATGATTTCAATTGAAATATGCGGCCGTTAGTTATTTACACTGTTATATATATGTTATTACCTGTATTAGTTCACCTGTGACATCTGACACCATTATCTGTTATTTATACGATGATTATCCTGTTTGGTTGATAAATGATTGATTGTTTGATGTTGATATTGGACGTTAAATTATTAATGTAAGAAGTGATAAATAATTACAATTGAAATTGACGTAGGAGTTAACAATTTGAAATTGATATATGTGTTGAATTTGATTAGATAAAATTTGTATAATATGACCCCTTTAAATGTTAAATTACTTGACATGTAGAAATATGGTTAATTACACATTGAATCATTTAAAATTTATGTTGCGTAAATTGATACAGTATGAAATCGAATAATAAATGTCAAGTGTAGAACCGCATAAAATAATAGTGTAATAATCTTTAATCTACATGAAATGATAGTGTAGATTCTAGAAATAATTATATTAATTTGCACAAACAACAATGTGAATTAATACGATTATTTCGGGATTATTTGAATTAATTATTGGATTATTATTGATTGTTGTTATTGCTTGTTTATTTACTTTGACACCATCCCAGTTATCACACTGCAAGTTCCCTTTGCTATGCTTTGATTTTTGAATTGAAATGGAATCGGATTGAAATGATAAATACCCAAATGAACTTGACTTAGGATAAAGAATTAAATAAAACCCGATTGGTCAATAATTTGATTTAAAAATAAAATAAAGATTTATTTGAATAAATAACAAGTATTTGAAATAAAGATGGGAATCTGAATTTTAATGAAAGGAAAAATGTTGATATTAAATAACCTGAAACAAATATTAATATAATAGTTGATAAAAGAACGCAGTTTAAAATTAATTATTTAATAACTAAATTTGGAATTATTTAATAATAAAGATTGGAATTATTTAATAATTAGGTTTTGGAATTATTTAATAATTAAATTTTGAAATGATTAATTAAGTTTTGAAATTATTTAATAATTAGATAAGATCGAATTATCTAATAATTAAATAAAATTGAATTCTTTAATAAGTAAAATTGAACTTCTTGAATAAGTGAAATTAAGTTTCTTTATTAATTGAGTTTTGAAATTTGTAACTAGTAAATAATAAGTGAAATTGAATTTCTTTAACAAGAAATAAAATGTGATTTATTGAAATTCATGTAAGACTTGTAATTTAAAGAATTCGATTTGACGAATTTAATTTAATTCAATTTATAAGTTTTGATATAATGGAGTTGAACTTAAGTAATTGATTTAGTGAATTGGGAAGTAAATAGAAATGTTTTGAATGATAAATTAACTTAACGAATATTGAATGAAATCGATCAATGAATTTAAATTGATTTGAATGATTAAATTACATTAATTTAAATGATTACTGAATGAAACTTGTATACGAATTTAAATCAATATTTGAATTGTTTTAAATAAAAATTTAAATTGAATTATGGAGTTTTGAAATGGTAATTTGGAAGTTTAAAACGTAAATTATGGAAATTGATTTAGAATACAAATGAAGTGTTGGTCTACATTCTAATTGAAATGAATTTGATTTGCTTTTGAAATTTATTAAACGGCCAATCGGTGTAATAATTACGAAAGTTATTAAAGAAACCAGAATCGGTTAGGGATATACTCACTGTCTAAACCGAATACCACTTTAATAACTATACGCGGAGTGTGATCCAGAATGAAGTGGTTGGAACGATGTACGTTGATGACTGAAGAAAGAGGACGATAATGGATAGCCTTGACACTTATGTCAAATTGGAAATGACTAAAACATGAGCCGTGCCAAGCCAAATGGGGTTAGCCACCTCGAGCGAACACACTTCTTCGTAAACTACTCATTACTTGTTATTGATTGGTGCGCATCCTTGAATTAGGAGTGTTGTTTCGCGGTGTTGCGATCGCTGCGGCGATACGTTTTCACCAGTCCGGATCAGGCGAACGGTAGTTTCACTACCTTGGGTATTGCCTCATATGCCTTGTCATACTTGTATCCCTATATGAGACCACTACGATTTGTTTTGTATTATACATATGGAGTACTCCCTGATATCCCACTAGCTTACGGTGGAGTTTACAATGCTTTATAGACTATGACGCTTATATAAAATGTGTTAAGGGGGATAATGGTAACGCCTCAATGCTATTTTGATACTTTATATAACTTATAGGCAATATCTACTTAGCGTACACTACAACATAGTATATAGTTTAACGGATCCTTAGAGGATGGTTATCCCAAACATCCTTCGAGTTACTTGTATTTCAGTTGTTATTACTTGAGCTGGATCTATTTATATAAGAATGTTAATCCTGACTCGAGTGTTTTGTGTTTTGCTTTACGCTCGGGTCAGACCGAGTGGTTCAGCTTTTGAGACTCACCTTTGGAGTTGGAGCTTCGCTTGGAGATCCAACTATCTATCCAGCTTTCAGATATTCAGTTGATTCCAGTGATGTATTCTGATATTGTATTTGACTATTGTATTCGAGACTTCTTTTGTATCTTATTTAACTCTGTTATGTATATAATAGCTTCATGAACTACTATCTTTTGTTTCCGCTGCATTTATTACTCTGTGTTTGTGATCCGTGATTATTTATTTACTGTATATGTGCAGTTTTGCCAAATTTAAATTAACAATTCGGTATTTTGAATTATTCAAGTCCGACATGTGCGGATGTGAATAGTCCAAAATAGCGGGTCGTTACATATCGACATCCAGCTCGTCTCCTGAGCTCCACAACATCCTTTCCTTTATCCTATAATACTCGGTCTGACCCAAGCATTATAGTGAAATAACACCGGAGTCAGTCTGGAATACCAGTGTGAGAAAACCACACTCAAATTGATTATTAAAGTTTCAAATTCCTTTGAAATCAAAAGCATCTCGTAAGACCACGCCATAAATAAACATGTCGGGTTTTTATCTTACGATAGCCAAAACACTTTTTACCAAAATCCTCTGATATTAAAATAGTGTCTATAGAAAGTAAAATAGAATCTAGCTAAAATGCTTGCATCTCACGTTTCAGCAATAGTTGGGCAGAACCAAAACCGTACAGGCGCGTAGGGAGAATGGATTTCCAACTAATGACTAGGCACTGGGGTACCACCTGTCACAGTACGTGGCCTAGATCACTGTACCTAGGATTACTCCCAATCCCTTGCAACACAAAACCGGGGCTACCCCTTACTGGATAATCCCGAGTAAGATCACCCCACGGTTGAGATAAGCAACCGCACCACTAAGCCGAATAAAAAGGGACATCTAGACAGGGATGACCTCACCCTAATGGGTGCTACCCACTTAGCCTTGCTGCATATCCCTTGATTTTCGGTCATTCCTGGTTGACGAGGCTCGAGGCTAAGCGTTACCTTTTTAGAACACATCTCTTAGAATGCTCATCGCCTACCTGACAATGTTCTGAAAGCATTCACCCATACAAGTCCGTCCCGGGTTCGAACGGAACCGAAGGCACTACTCCTACTACATCCATTTTGGAATCTCCTTAGGATTAGTAGCGACTAGCCCTTGCACTTCACTACTCCATTTTCGACTCCGAACTTGTTTTTCCACGTAAACGTACAAACCGGATCGAAGTGGTTTTAGAGAAATTAATCCCGATCCTGGTCTCTTCGAAACAATCAGCGCATTGTCCAATATTGACAGTCGGTTATTTAACTATCAATTAGCATTCAAAAACATCAATCAAACATAAATAATTTCTCCCGAATTATTAACGTCAAAATATCTTCGCAAGATATATTTCCATTTTCAACATTTTTTGAAAATAGTTTTCAAACCACACTTTTCTCATGAAATAAATTTCCAAATATTTATTCCCACTGAAAACACCAAGCACAAAAACTTCAGCTTTTTGAAATAATTTAAAACTCTTTATTATAAAATATCCTTTAAAACATTTAAATTAAAAATTACTTTAATACTTATTCAAAATATATACTTTAGAAATATTTAAAATGAAACTACTTTATACAGTATAAAACTGAATTTCTAACTTTTAAAACATAATACCAAACCATCTTTAAATAATTACTGCTATAATAGATTAAAAGAAAATACTTACTTTAGAATTTAAACAGTTAGAAATAATAAATTTTCTAAAACATACCTTTTTTAAAAAACAACTTTAAACTTTTAACTTAAACTTTTACATTTGTTTTGAAAACGTACTTGGCTATCCAGGGAAATACGCTTCTCTTTCACATCTTTTTAAAAATAAATCACTATTTATTTTTAAACAAATTTACTCATTCCTTTAATAAATTCCCACCGTGAATTTATTTTTCCAAATATCCACTGATATATTACTTCACTTTTATAAACCCAGTATATAAATTTCTTAGTCCCATCCTTCTTAAAATTCCAATTTCAAACACTTATATTAAGTACATATGTGTATATTGGAAGCAAGATATGAAATAATAAAATGGGCAGGTATATTAAGTACATATGTGTATGCAGGTATATAAAGCACTAGAAACAACAAGGGAACACATAAAATCAGAATAACTTACAAGCAGTCAAGTAATTAAAAAGTAGTAAATTAATTATGAAAATCAACAGATACAGAAGTCGTCCCTTAATTAAGAACCAATACATAAATAGAAGTCACTTGATATTGCTACATAGAAATCAAGAGGAAGTTTCCTCTATGCTAGGCGGAATGAGGATTTGTGTTGCCGGGACGTCATCTCTATACCACCTAACATCACTAACTTGATTTCCTATTCCATTACCACATTGAATATCATGTAAAACTGGATCATTTCCATTTCCATTTTCATTTTCGACTTCACACCAGTCCCTCGGCAATTTCTTGACAACATTATAAAGTGCCGTATCAGTTGGATCTTGTACATAAAATACTTGTTGTACTTATGAAGCCATAACATACGGATCAGATTTCTGGCATAATCTATTAAAATTAACTCGAGTCATCCCATACAAATCTTTCTCTTCTTGGTACCAGCAACACTTAAATAAAACCACTGAAATTTCTCCCCAATAATCAATTTCTAGTATTTCTTCAATTGCTCCGTAGTAACTAACATTACCAACCAATGGATTTTGATCTTTTGAACTTGCAAAGCTGGTGGTCAAGGCAGTCAAGAATACACCACTATTCTGTGGTTTACACTTAGCATCTCTATATTTTGTATGGAATCTGTATCCATTAATAACATATCCACTAAATTTCCTAGCTGTACGATTAGGGCCCATTGCAAGCACTTCTAGCTCTTTCGAAATGTCCTCTTTTTTCCCAGCCTCATCCTTCAGCCATTTCCAGAATTCTTCAATATGTGCTCTCTCTCTTTTATATCTTCTCGATATTGCATGACCATCAATTAAAGCTCGATGTTCCCTATAATAATTATGATGGTATTAACATCAATAAAGAAGTATTCTAATTCTTTAGTACTTGCTAGAATAAAATTAGAACATAAAAACTTACTCTTTTAAATTATCTATTTCCTCGTTACCACAATTGAATAGAAAGTACCGATGACATGCCATTCACTCAGATTCTTTTAGATGAATATCTTTTCCGTCTTTATTTCTTCTTGTACCAATAGCATATTCCATATTTTGTCGACAACTTTCAAATTTAGGTACTGCATCACCACCGCTTAAGAATCTTGAGCAGAATGTCAAGCATTCTTCTGCCAAGTAACCTTCGGCGATGGAACCCTCCGGTTTAGATCTGTTGCGCACATAAGATTAGAGTTTAGCTAGATAACACTCAATCGGAAACATACATCGAACGTGCACATGTCCACCGTATTCAAATTCCTTGCACAAGTGAACCGTCAAGTGAACCATTATGTCAAAGAAAGCCGGTGGAAATATCATCTCAAATTGGCAAAGAATTTTGACAATTTCTTGTTGTTGCCTCTTCACATCTTCCAAATCAATTACTCTGCCCCAAAGACCTCTTAAGAATGCACCAAATCTTATCAGAGGCAATGCAACCTCAGGCTTCAGTGTTTTTTTCACAGCAAATTGCAACAAGTAGTGAAGTAGAAAATGAGCATCATGGGTCTTGTACCTTGAGATTTTCCTTTCCTTCGTGTGAACATACCGATTGATATTGGCTGCACAACCGTATAGCAATTTAACATTCTCCAGTACTGAGCAAAATGTTTCTTTTTCTTTATTCGTCATGTCAAATATGGCAACCCTATTCTCAAAGTGTTCGCCGTCATTTGATAAAACGGGATGCAGGACCTTCCTGATGCCCATTTCCTGTAAATCAAAACAAGCATTCAAATGGTCTTTTGACATGCCACTAATATTTAGCAAAGTAGCGAGTATGTTGTCGCATATGATTTTCTCTATATGCATAACATTAAGGTTATGTCGCAATAAATTATGGCTCCAATATGGTAAATTGAAAAATATTGACTTCTTTTTGAAAGGGAATCCTTTTTCTTCCCAAAATTATTTTCAAAGTCACGCAACAGTTCTTCAATGTTTGTTCCTGATAAATTTCCCGGAATCTATCCTATTTCAACTTCACCATTGAACCTCCTCTTATCAAATCTCCACTTGTGTTTCGGATCCAGAAATTTTCTATGATTCATGTAGCACATTTTTTTTACTATGTTTCAAGTACATTGAAGAAGTCTCATAATGGCATACAGGACAACCCAATTTACCCTTTGTGCTCCAACCGGATAACATTGCATACCCCGAAAAATCGCTAATGGTCCACAACACACTTGCACGTAACGTGAATTTTTGATCAGTAAAGGCATCATAAGTTTCTATGCCTAGATCCCATAATTATTTCAACTCTTCAATTAGAGGCTGCATATATACATCAATTTTATTCTTTAGAGACTCTGGACCAGAGATGAGTGTTGAAAGAATTATATTTTTGGGCTTCATGCACAACCAAGGTGGAAGGTTGTAGTTAACTAATACAATTCGCCATGTACTGTAAGTTGTACTCATTGTACGAAAAGGATTGAATCCATCAGAGGCTACAACCAATCTGATATTTCTATTTTCTGATGAAAAATCAGGATACATAACATCCATCGCCTTCCAAGTCTCGCTATCAGCTGGATGTCTAAGTTTTCCGTCTTTTTTTCGGCCCACAGAATGCCATCTCATAAGTTGTGAACACTCCTTGCATATAAACAGCCTTTGCAGCCTTGGTTTTAGCGGAAAGTAACGCATTACTTTTGCCGAGACTTTGTGAATCAACTTCTCTGGATCATTGTCACGGGTGCCTTTCTTTTCCTCTTCCCACCTCGAAATACCACAAGAGTTACAGACATCTTTATCTTCATTTTCTGCCCAATAGAGCATGCAATCGTTTGGACATGCGTGTATTTTTTTGTAATCAAGACCTAAATCTTTGATGATTTTCTTCGCGGCTCTAAAAGATAAAGGTATGTGGGCCTATGGAAAAGCCTCTCTCATCAACTCTAGTATATCCCCAATTGCAGACTCTGTAATTCCGTGTACGCATTTTAAAGAATAAAGCCTGATGATAAAACTTAATCTCGAAAATTTTGAACTGTCGGGATATAATGGCTGCTTTCCATCTTCGACAAGGCGATAAAATCTTTTAGCATCGGCATTTGGTGCATCAGAATTCTCATCTTCACAGTTCTGCATATTTCCACGAGTAAGGTGCAACATTTCACCTAGATTATCTCCAAAATCACCAGCATCACAGTCTATATCTTCATCACTCCTTCCAAAATTTGGGTGAGAAACCTCACAAATCCATTTCACATACAATAGAGATGGACCATTGCAGATGAGATGATCATAAATTATATCTGGACGACGCCACTTGCTATTTTTACAATTCTTGCACGGGAACGTCATTTCATCGCCTACGGTCAATTTAGAAAAACCATTTTGTATAAAGGCTCTTATCCCGCTAATATATCCTTCACTGAACTTTGGAAGTTATATCCAAATGTTTTCGCTGTCCATCACTACAATTATGAATATGAGTATTTTTAACATAAAAAGATAAAATTTGTGTGTGTGTCCAACAAGAGGAAACCTAGACAAGTTGAATTGTTAATTCAGGCCGAATTAAGAATTTATAAGTAGTTTAAAACGAAACCCTAAAGTGATGGGAGAGAATGTTATACCTCAAAATTGAAATTGAAGCCCTAAAGTGATGTAAACAATGCTTGAAGCCCCAAATCGAAGCGAAATCGCTGAACAAAGCTTGAACCCCCAAATCGAAGCCCTAATCGAACCGAAATCGCTGAACCCCAAATTAAGAATGTTCGCTTGAACCTTTGTAAGAAGACAGAGAAGAATGAAAATAAAATGTTATTTGCGGGGACTTTTTTTCTTCACGGCTCCAAAAGATCAAGGAGTGGTGCTCGGATTGATGAGGTGTCACGTTCTCCAACGTAGGATTTGTCTTGGTAGATTGGCGCGGATCGGTGCGAAAGATATGCAAAGGTCTGCTATAGCAACACTATAAAAAAATGTTGCATCAATTACACTTGTTTAGCTAGAGCAACACATTTTTATGGCTAAGGCAACACCAAAAATTCAACGTTGCAGTAGGACCAAAATTGTATAGCTATCGCAACATTTTACCTGACAACACCTTGCAAAAATATTGCAGAAGGCCATCTATGGTGTAGTGCTACCTCATTCTTTAAACTTCAGTAGTTATCAAATTTTATTGTGTTAATAAAATTTCCCGATTTACTTTACTGTCAATAATTTTTCTCTTCTGTTTTCTGTGTGTGTGTGTGTATATATATATATATTTCTCTGACTAACAAAGAGTTTATGTTTTTAAACCTTATATAGTTTAATTTCTTATATATATATTTTTAATCAAAATTGAAAATGAAGAATAAAATGAATAGCAGAATGCTTATACCTTATCGCTTCTACCCAAACCCCTCACTTCGACAGATCGTCGATCCTCACTCAGCAAACGCCGCCTTCACCTCACTTGCACGCAACCCATGCGCCCTCGACCTGAAGCTACTGACATGAAATTGAAGCGACCTTGACCAAAACGAATCGCGCCGCACCACTCACCAACGACCTCCGACCACTCCCACTACGCGAGCAATCGCCGTGAACCCGAGAATGGCAGCCGCGAAAGGGTCGCAACTCCCCCCTCTTTAGCTCATCGATGCTAGGATAATGGAAGGGTTCGAATTGATTTTCGAATTCCCTTGAACGAAACCCCTTTTTTTGAATCGAATTGTACCTGAGAATTGCCGAGACTTCGATTTTTTTCTTTTAATTTCGGCCATTTTCGATTTAGGAATACTGAAGTTTTGGGAGGAGACGAATTGTTTTTTTTGCTTTTTTGGATGAGAAGGAAGGGACTCATATAATGTTTTTACAAAAAGAATATCGTATGCGAGAAGCTAAGGAAACGTATACACTTCAACTTGTAAGAAGGCGGCTATGACTTTGACCTAGATGTGAACATATTTAAAGCTGATGTATGTCTTAACCAATCGATAATGAATATATATATATATATATATATATATATATATATTAAACTATCTCGAATCTGCAACTTAAAATCTTAACTCCTATCGAGGCGTGCTGCTAGGCATTCATAATGTTATACTCTTATTCCAAGCGCAATGGAAAAGGTTTCGAGTCCTAATTCAATCATATGGAGAAGATAGCTTTTTGAACCCAGTTATTATATTAAATTTCGATTTAATTTTCAGCGCGTTTATATATCGTACGCTCACACAACACTCCAAACACTACGAAAATTGGAATCTGACAACAATATAATATTATGGATCCAATGGAACTGGTTTCGTCAAATTCCGAGACTGTGCCTCGGAAGGCTATTTTAAACGTCAATTTAAACGATAAAATTTCAAAACTTAACAAAACACTTCCAAATTCAATTTTAACACTTTTACTATCTTCATTACTATCAATATAAATTTTACAAGCTTTCAAAATATTTTTAACAAGCCTGAAACTCCAGATTTTATACTTTACCCAATTCTCAATTATTAAATTAAATAGTTATATCATCCAACAAACTGCTATATTAAATTCTGAATCTATTTTAAAAACCAAACTTTTCATATTCAAAATCAATTTATAATCCAAATTAAATATTTAAACCCATTTAAATATCCCAAACTCAACGATGAAAAATCTGGGTCGTTACATTCCTCCCCTCTTAAAAGAGTTTCGTCCCCGAAATTGCTAGTTAAGAAGAATGATCCAATACCTATTACTATTTTCCAAAACCAAACAGTTTTATCGACTTGCCATAACATATCTTTTATTAAAGACCCACTATTACTTCAACCAACTTTCCAAAACCTTCCATAGTTTCCAACAACCTTATTCAAATTCAAATTTAAATTATCAAAACTTTCTCAAAAATTTTCTATCTCTCTGAATTTCCAAAAAAATTCGCCAGCGTCTCCTTTGCGCGGCTAGCTCGGTACAACTGCAAAATGCCTCTGCGGCCCCTAGATTTCAAAAGAAAACAATAGCCAAGTGGCTAGACTAGAAAATCATCAAGTTTCATACAGAAATTTAAATACATACCTATGCCGAGCAAATTTCAAATTATCCTCTGAAATCAAAAATCCCAAATTCACTTTTCTAATCCTTTAGTTCCAACAAAACAATTATTTTCAATCTCTATTTTCGAAATCCCTTATTTCAATTTCAATTTGAAATCGTATTGTCGCTAACAAAAAATTTCTCAAAAATTTTTCTTACTCCCAAAATTTTCGGAAAATTTTGGCAGTATCTCCTTTGTACAGAAGAGCTTTTGTAATTTGACAAGAGATATAAATATATATACATCGACCCACACGATCGAAAAAACAAAAATAGTTCATATTTCCTATTTTTATTGCGCAGGCGTACCTCTATTTAGCATTTTTAAGCAAGCGGCTTATTATTTTAGCAATTAGCGCATCCAAATCCGGCCAAATGACTTTCCGGTACCTGTGCTTACTCAATTTAAATATGTAAGTGCCAAAATCATGTAACTTAACAACATTTTACATATTTAACTTGTAACGACCCGGAATTTTGGGTTGCTAGATTTGAACATTTAATTCATTTTAAATGTTGAATATGTATTATAATTTGATTTTGAAATAAAAATATTTTGGTAAAATTAATAGAATTAGTTAACTTTCAAATACGGGGATTTAATTTAAATTTGAATAATAATAATTTAATATTAGAATTGGGATAATTAGTAATTCTGAGTGTAAATAGATATAAAATTAGATTCTAAAATTTATTTTAAGTCTATTTGGGTTTGAACTATAATACTGGACTGTTGGATTGAATTAAAGGTCGATAGGTTGAATTTGAAATTTTATATTAATTTAATAATGGAATTTAATAATATAATAATGCAAATAATCAAATTTTGATTTAAACTGAATCAGAATGATTTCTAATGTGAATATAAAGCCTATATGATTTATAATAGAGCTAATAAAATTTTTAAAGTAAAATTTTAGATGATTTCGACAATTTCGGAAATCGCCCGATTTAATCGACAAGTTAAAATAGCCTTTCGGGGCACAGTCTCGGAATTCAATGAAACCAGTTCCATTAGATCCTTAATAGTTAGTTATTATCGGATTTCAATTTTCGTAGCAATCGGAGTTGTCGTTTGACCCTGACAGCTCAAAATGCATAGAAACTATTTTAATCAATTTAATTTAAAATTGATCGTTTATTTCCATAACTCGTGCATATGATCGAATTAGCCTCCGAAATACGTTGCATTGTGTTCGGAGTATGGGTAAAACCTTAGAAACGCCTGTCGGCACGGGTCGTTTGGAGATCGTTTGAAAAAGTTGCTTTAAAGTGAATTAAATAATCAAATAATGGTTATACGCATACACACACACACACACACACACACGAACACACACACACACACACATACGTTTAAGGGGGGGCGAAACCCTTATTCTATCAGCGCCGACACTAAAACATTCAATGGCCGAAACTTTATTTCGTTCTCCCTCGTTTTTCTCTCAATCCACAAGTTTTCGCGGGAAGCTCTCAACTAGAGAATCAAAGTACTCGACGAGGGCTTACATCCATAAGGTGGAGATTGATTTTCGTCGTCTGGCGAAGGAGCTTTGGTCCCGCGTTCGTGCTCATTTCTTGCACGAAATTCGAGTAATTGGGAGCACTGAGCTTTGCCGCATCTGGGGCGATGGTTAAGGCGGTAATGGACTTCGGAGCGGTGGGTCCTGATCGTGTTCAAGTTGGTCATTGGGGGTGCGTTTCGAAACCCTAAAGGGGCAGTTTTGGGTTCGGCTTAAGCTGTGTATTCGTGTGAGGAAGAGGGGTTTGGAAACGGCCTTGATTTCTTTCCCTTGGTATACGGCAGATCTAAGGTTTATAAAAAAAAGGAAAAAAAGAAAATTTGTTTCCAAATTTATTTTCAAACTTTAAAAATTCATATCTCGTGCGTTTGTTATCAGATTTCGATGAAACGAAAAACGTCGGAATCGCAGAGACGAGTACTACACGATGGAGCAATTTTGGAATCATTTCGAGCGAGTAAAAATTTAGGTTAAATCGAACGCCGTTCGATTTAATTTAAATTTGAACGCTCGTCGAAAACCCAAGGTAAGTTATTCTCACTCACATCTGGATACCAGTAATTTAAATAGCTAATATTTAAATGTTTGATTGGTTGTTTAGCTGAATACAATAATTATTATCAAATTAAATAGATATTTATTTGTTATGCTAATATATGTGGATGCAGGGAACAGGTTGGAGGCATCCAACTGGATGCCTCACAAATAGAAAATTGTATTTATCTTCTGATGTATATCTCATTGATATTCTGTGATAAATTGTTTTGGATCCTGTTATGCTATGCTCTATTTATATACAGGGTTAGATTAAATTGAAATTAAATTGTGATTGTGCTCTGATTGGGTGAATACAACCTGGGAATTTAAATATAAATAAATAAATTGGGTTTAAAGGAAATTAAAGAAATTTCTAAGTAAAGAATTTAGAAGGAATTAAATTCAAGAAATTGGTAGATAATTTGAAATGTTTGAAAGTGTGATTTATAAAGGAAATGTGAATTGTTTAAAAGAACAGTGAGATTTATTTTTAAAGAATGGGAAGTGTGCTTCCTCTTGGAAACTTTAGTATGATTTTAAGAAAAGTTTTCAAATATAAATCTGCAGTTTAAATATGTTTAGAATATTTTAGAAAGAAATATTATTTTAAATTGTTTTTAAGTGAAGCAAATATTTGATTTAGTAATTATGGCATTTAATTATTTTAAAAAGTAAAGTAGTATTAAGCTTTCAAAAGAAATTATAGTATAAATATTTAATTTAATAACTTCATTTTAAAGGTTAATTTGACTTAAATTACTTAGGAAACCCCTATATATTTTCTTAAGTATTGTTTTCAATTAAATAATTTCTAGAAGCTTTATTTTAAATATTTTAAATGTATATTTGAAAGTGATTTCCAGGAAATAGCAATGTGTTTAAAAATAAAAGGTGCTATTTTTAAAGTATGGAAAGGAAAGTTTCGGGATGAATGTAAAAACTGATTTGGGATAAAACGTGTAGGATTTATAAAAAGAATTCTTTGGGTTATCCTAGAATAGATGTATATTCCCTGAAAAGCCAAGTGCGCTTTTAAAGACAGTTTATGAAAGGTTAGAAGTTGTATTAAAGAACGTTTTCAAGAAATTATTTAAGTTATAAGAATTTTAAAATGTAAGCATTTATCAAATTAGATATGGAAGTAATTATTTTAAAGGGGAAAGCAGCATTTTGTTTTAAAGAATATTATTAATATTTATACATTATAAAATGGTTTTATTTTAAAGATAATCAATTAAAGTTTTATTTAAAACTTATATAGAATTTCATAGCTTTATTTCAAAATCTAGTATAACTTAACTTTATTTTAAAGATAATAGTTTATATTTTATTAAGCAGTTTTATTCGAGATATTTTTAAAGGTATATATAAATATTAAATTAAGTATGTAAGAAGTTTCAAATATAAATGTTTTGGTTTATTTTTAGGAATAAATAATTTAAATTATTTTAAATCTTAAGTATGGGTACTTGGATGTTTTCAGAGGAAGTGAAGATTTGAAAATTTACTCCATGGAAAGAGTTGGGGTCGAAAACTGTTTCAAAAAGGGTTTGGAAAAGGAAAATATATCTCGCAAAGATATTTTTGAGGAAAATAAATAATGTGGGAAATTATTTATTGTGTGATGGATGTTTGTGAATGTTAATTGATAGTTAAATCATCGACTATCAATATTGGACAAATGCGTTGATCGCTACGAAGAGACCGGGATTGGGATTAATTTCTTGAAAACCACTTCGATCCGGTTTGTACGTTTTCATGGGAAAAATGAGTTCGGAGTTGAAGATGGAGCGATGAAGTGCAAGGGCTAGTCGCTACTAATCCTGAGGATATTTCCAAAATGGATGTAGTAGGAGTAGTGCCTTCGGTTCCGTTCGAACCCGGGACGGACTTGTATGGATGAATGCTTTTAGAACATCGTCAGGTGGACAATGGGCATTCTAAGGGATATGTTCTAAAAGGTAACGCTTAGCCTCAAGCCTCATCAACCGGGAATGGCTGAAAATCAGGGGCTATGCAGCAAGGCTTGTTGGGCAACACCCATTTCTGGGTAAGGTCATCCCTGTCTAGATGTCCCTTTTTATTTCGGTTTAGTGGTGCGGTTGCTGATCCCAACCGTGGGATGATCTTACTCGAGATTATCCAGTAAGGGATTGTCCGGGCCTTGTATTGCAGGGGATCGTGCGTGGTCCTCGATACACTGATCTAGACCAGGTACTATGACAGGTGGTACCCCAGTGCCTAGTCATTAGTTGGAAATCCATTCTTTCTACGCGCCTTTTACGAGTTTTGTTTGTATTACCCACGATTGTGGCTAGTAGCTGGAATTTAATGAATGTAACAATTTCGGCTATTTTATAAGTATTTGTGTATAGTCCCTATTATAATATCAGAGGGTTTTTATATAAAGTGTTTTAGCTATCGTAAGGTAAAAACCCGACAGGTTTATTTGTGGCGTGGTCTTACGAGATGCTTTTGTTTTCAAAAGGATTTTTGAAACTTTAATAATCAATTTGGGTGCATTATTATCAGCTAGTATTCCAGACTGACTCGGGTGTTATTTCATTATAATTCTCAGGTTAGAATGAGTATTATATGTTCAGGATAGGTTTCTATGGAGCTCAGAAGGGGAGTTGGAGCCCGGGACGTATTATCCGTACTTGTATATATCCGTTGCTGTGATTGTATGGAATTGTCTGACTGGTAAATGTTGTTTGTTTGAGATACTCTGGTGACATATCGTATAAAACAGATATAGTTTTCATTTTGTGTAAAGAGATGGTATTATATATTATATTTTATTCCGCTGCGACTGTGAGATTCTGATATTGTTTAATTCCTTCTTTCTTCTACCTTCTTCCTTTTTCATCAAGAATCTATCTTTTCCGGCACTTGATCGTCGGCATATCATACTGTGGAGTATTTTGTGTCGATTTTCGAGGGTCGAGAAGGGCGGGTCGTCACACATGGTATCAGAGCTTAGGTTGGCGACAACCTAAGCTTTGGTGGGGAAATTACTCATTAGATACAGAGTCAATAGTACTCTATAATGAGTTGAGTGTATTAATAGCTATGAGAGCGTACTTGTTAGTGAATATAAAATTGTTTTTGTACTGTGTTGACTTATCGGTTGAGTGTTTATGAATTCTGGTCGGTGCGGGAAGTACAACCGTATCGATAGGGATTTCTAAACCCCTAAATAAGATAAACCGACATAGTATTGTTTTAAAGAGGGTAAATGAAATGATTTTACCCAAAATTATATTTTGATATAAAAGAAATAATTTTCTAAAATAATTATATATATATATATATATGTATTTGATTGTTTGGATGTGGATATCTTAATCAAATAAGAATCTGAAAATTTGATCTAAAATTTGAAATGGTTATAACCAAATAAATTCCATAAGTATAAATTATACAAAAGAGGAATAACTAAATTTGAATTAAACCTGATTTTAAATCTCGGGAATTTTGAAAAGGATTTTAAATGTATTGAAACCAAAATTTGGAAATTTAAAATCTTGGGAATGTTTTCCAAAGTGTTTGAAGGCAATGACAGAGAATTATTTTGGGAAGTATTTTTGGATGAGAATTATTTTGAAATGAATTTGGGGACGTAAGGAAGCACTGAACCCACTTCAGTCGCTGGAAAATAAACCTGATGATGATGGCCACATCATTAGAATTCATTTTCGAGTTTCTTAAGTGATGGATTGCTACCATGTTGAGTGATTCTGATATTTGTTGGACTTGTTTGAGATACAAGTGATTTTATAAATTTCAAAAAGGGGGAAATTGTTTTGGTACAACTAAGTTGTTTTGGAAATCTTGAGATTTGATGTGATATACCAAGTAGGTATGTGTTGATCATTATTTCAAATTGGTTTTGAAATAAAACCAGGTAATTGAAATCTGGGAAATTCTATTTAAATAATGTGAGGGTTAAAATGAATCAACTAATGAACTTATTAAGTGAAGTTGATATTAATAAGAAGGAAATGAAGATTTTAATCTTGGAATTAAAATTTAACTTGAGTATATGGGAGTGAATAGAAAATTTGAATTTAACTTGGAATAAGTTAAATAAATTTAGACTTAGAATCAAATTGATTTGGATTAAATTGAAGTGTAAAATGACTTTGTAGTTGTGGGTCATTGTGTAATGAATTGTACCCATAAGCTATTAAGTATTATACATAATCAAAATTGTGAATTTAAAATGGTGCAAAGAATTAAATTGAAAGAAAATCTGTATCCTTAAGAATTCAGTAATATATATATATATATATATATATATATATATGTATATATATATATATAAAATTTGGAATTGTGCTTATAAGATGAAAATAATTCAAATGAGCAATATAAACTTTGAAGTAAATTATTTGGTGAACTTATAAATAGGAAATGGAAATATAATCACTAATGGAAAATAGTTGAATGGTATGGTGAATTCAAACCTAATCTCAAATGAATGTGAATTGAAATAAGGTGAAAAAAAAAGATGTGAATGAACTTAAGTTAGTAAATAAGTTTTGAACTTGTATATGTAGAATTAAAAATTGGATCGAATTGGATTTAACTTCGATCAAAAGGAATTGATTTGAATTTGGATTGAATTAAAATCAAAATTCAGTTGTGTTACAAATAATTTTGAATAGAATTAAATTCTTATTTAAAATAGTAAAGGTAACAGCATGAATTTAAGTTGGCTGAATAAATTTAGTTAAAACTTGAATTAGAATTGGAAAAGAATTAAATTGAAAGGAAATTTAATTTAGATTAAGTAAGAATGATGTCGTATGAATAAAATTTTAACTCAACTAAATTCAAAGGAATTGTTTGAGAATGAATTCAACGTAAGCTAAATTAAATAAAAAGAGAAGCTTGAAGATGAATTTAGTGTAAACTAAATTAACTGGAATTTGTATTGGCATGGATGAAATTTTAGTGGTTTATTAAGAAAATTTTGAAAAGAAAAATAAAAACCCAGTTCTAGTATGAGATTTAGTTTTGGCAATAAAAAGCTGAGAGTGTGAATGAATAATGAAATTAGGTTATAATAGTGATGGTTTGAGTTGTAAATAAATTCATATGAGTGAAATAATTTAAAGTGGTTTCATTGTTAATGAAATGAATTTAAAATGGAGTGAATAAGTAAACAAATCGAATTAAAAATTATAAATGAATTGGAATTTGGTTGGATAAAGATCAAATTAAATAAAATAGAATTGATATAAGAAGAAACATAAATATTGTGAAATTGAAAGAACTTAAGCAAATTGGAAAAATAATTGTGGTTGGGCTTCATAAGGGGTCTTGAATGAAATTTGTTTAGATAATAAAATTGAAATGCAAGTGGATTGATTTTAATTAATTATTGTGATAAAATAAAGATGTATGAGTTGTAAATATTATAGAATGGGATAAGATTAATTTAAACTTAAGTTGAATGATAAATTTGAAGTGAGAATAAGGATTTGATTTAAAAATTGCAAGGAAATAAGAATATTTGGGTTGTGAAAAATTCCGAATGAAATAAAATTAATATAAATTTAAACTGGAATTAATTTTAATGGTTATAAGCTTAAGTGATGTTATTTGCTTGAATGACATGAAAACTTGCATAAGAATTGGTCTTTTTGTTGTATTCGGAATTTGTTGGTTTAAAGAAGCAAATGAAATTGGTTTTTGAATCAATTGGTATGGATTGAAATTTATTTAAGTGGTTTTGCATATGAATGAAAATGGATCACAGTAGAAATGCAAATGCTTCAAATTGAAAACTAGAATTTGATTGTGAATCAATTTGGAATTGAATTGAAATAGATTGATGTTAGTGAAGCACATGTTAATCATATCGATGAGAATATGGATTGAGAGCAGTAAACTTGAATGTAAATCATTCAAGTGAAATAAAAATGAAATTTGGACTTGTATAAGAAATTAGAATGGTGTTGAAAACTGGCAGTTTGTTTTTTTAAGAAGGTTAACATGTAGAATTATGAAAATGTATCGTTTGGGGTTTGTAATTGATGTGTTTAGTTTAGATTAATGAAAAGAATGTTGATAAATTCTCATATTATTGAAAACTGATGTGTTTGTTTAAGTAAGTACAGGTACGGAAGGCAGTAGATAGAGTTGGAGTGCGTATATGCAATATAAATTAGTCGCATGCTTTTAAAATGCTAATAAAAGGTACGCCTACGCAATAAAAATAGGGAATATGAATTGTTTTTGGTTTCCCAACCGTGTGGGTCGATGTATATATATTTATATCAATTTTGATATTGCAAAAGCTCCTCCGTACAAGGGAGACTCTGCCAAAAAAATTCGGAAATTTTGGGAGTTAGAAAATTTTAATTTTTTTTTGAAATGTTTCGATAACGACAAATTGATTTCAAATAACAATTAAACTAAAAAGAATTTTGGAATGGAAGTCAAAACTATCAGTTTGGATTTGAAACTAAAAAAAAATTAGGCAAAGTGAAATTGAGATTTTCACTAAGTGGTTTTGCTATTGGGTTTGGAACATTCTTCTACCTTAACAAATTTCGGGGACGAAATTTTTATAAGGGGGAGGAATGTAGCGACCCGGAATTTTGGGTCGCTAGATTTGAACATTTAATTCATTTTAAATGTTGAATATGTATTATAATTTGATTTTGAAATAAAAAGATTTTGGTAAAATTAATAGAATTAGTTAACTTTCAAATACGGGGATTTAATTTAAATTTGAATAATAATAATTTAATATTAGAATTGGGATAATTGGTAATTCTGAGCGCAAATAGATATAAAATTAGATTCTAAAATTTATTTTAAGTCTATTTGGGTTTGAACTATAATATTGGACTGTTGGATGGAATTAAAGGTCGATAGGTTGAATTTGGAATTTTATATTAATTTAATAATGGAATTTAATAAAATAATAATGCAAATAATAAAATTTTGATTTAATTTGAATCACAATGATTTATAATGTGAATATAAAGCTTATATGATTTATAATAGAGCTAATAAAATTTTAGATGATTTCGACAATTTTGGAAATCCCTCGATTTAATCGACAATTTAAAATAGCCTTTCGAGGCACAGTCTCGGAATTCGACGAAACTAGTTATATTGGATCCATAATAGTTAGTTATTATCGGATTTCAATTTTCGTAGCAATCGGAGTTGTCGTTTGACCCTGGCAGCTCAAAACGAATAGAAACTATTTTAATTGATTTAATTTAAAATTGATCGTTTATTTCCGTAACTCGCGCATATGATCGAATTAGCCTCCGAAACACGTTCCGTTGTGTTCAGAGCGTGGGTAAAACCTTAGAAACGTGCTTTAAAGTGAATTAAATAATTAAATAATGGTTATACGTGTATATATATACGTTTAAGGGGGGCCGAAACCCTAATTCTTTCAGCGCCGACACTAAAACATTCAATGGCCCAAACTTCATTTCGTTCTCCCTCGTTTTTCTCTCAATCCACAAGTTTTCGCGGGAAGCTCTCAACTAGAGAATCAAAGTACTCGACGAGGGCTTCACATCCATAAGGTGGAGATTGCTTTTCGTCGTCTGGAGATGGAGCTTTGGGCCCGCGTTCGTGCTCGTTTCTTGCACGAAATTCGAGTAATTGGGAGCACCGAGCTTCGCCGCATCTGGGGCGATGGTTGAGGCGGCAATGGACTTCGGAGCGGTGGGTCTTGATCGTGTTCAAGTTGGTCATTGGGGGTGCGTTTCGAAACCCTGAAGGGGCAGTTTTGGGTTCGGCTTGAGCTGTGTATTTGCGTGAGGAAGAAGGGTTTGGGAACGACCATGATTTCTTTCCCTTGGTATACGGCAGATCTAAGGTTTATAAAGAAAAAGGAAAAAAAGAAAATTTGTTTCCAAATTTATTTTCAAACTTTAAAAATTCATATCTCGTGCGTTTGTTATCAGATTTCGACGAAACGAGAAACGCCGGAATCGCACAGACGAGTACAACGCAGTGGAGAAATTCTTGAATCATTCCGAGCAAGTAAAAATTTAGGTTAAATCGAACGCCGTTCGATTTAATTTAAATTTGAACGCTCGTCGAAAACCCAAGGTCTGTTATTCTCACTCACATCTGGATACCAGTAATTTAAATAGCTAATATTTAAATGTTTGATTGGTTGTTTAGCTGAATATGATAATTATAATCAAATTAAACAGATATTTATTTGTTGTGCTAATATATGTGGATGCAGGGAACAGGTTGGAGAGATCCAACTGGATTCCTCACAAGTAGAAAATTGTATTTATATTCTGATGTATATCTCATTGATATTATGTGATAAATTGTTTTAGATCCTGTTATGCTATGCTCAATTTATATACTGTGTTAGATTAAACTGAAATTAAATTGTGATTGTGCTCTGATTGGGTGAATACAACCTGGGAATTTAAATATAAATAAATAAATTGGGTTTAAAGGAAATTAAAGAAATTCCTAAGTAAAGAATTTAGAAGGAATTAAATTCAAGAAATTGGTTGATAATTTGAAACGTTTGAAAGTGTGATTTATAAAGGAAATGTGAATTGTTTAAAAGAACAGTGAGATTTATTTTTAAAGAATGGGAAGTGTGCTTCCTCTTGGAAACTTTAGTATGATTTTAAGAAAAGTTTTCAAATATAAATCTGCAGTTTAAATATGTTTAGAATATTTTAGAAAGAAATATTATTTTAAATTGTTTTTAAGTGAAAGAAAATATTTGATTTAGTAATTATGGTATTTAATTATTTCAAAAAGTAAAGTAGTATTAAGCTTTCAAAAGAAATTATAGTATAAATATTTAATTTAATAACTTTATTTTAAAGGTTAAATTTGACTTAAATTACTTAGGAAACCTCTAGATATTTCCTTAAGTATTATTTTCAATTAAATAATTTCTATAAGCTTTATTTTAAATATTTTAAACATATATTTGAAAGTGATTTCCAGAAAATAGCAATGTGTTTAAAAATAAAAGGAGCTATTTTTATAGTATGGACAGGAAAGTTACGGGATGAATGTAAAAATTGATTTGGGATAAAACGTGTAGGATTTATAAAAATAATTCTTTGGGTCCTAGATTAGAAGAATATTCCCTGAAAAGCCAAGTACGCTTTTAAAGCCAGTTTATGAAAGGTTAGAAGTTGTATTAAAGAATGTTTTCAAGAAATTATTTATCATAAGAATTTTAAAAAGTTAGCATTTATCAAATTAGATATAGAAGTAATTTTTTTAAAGGGGAAAGCAACATTTTGTTTTAAAGAATATTATTAATATTTATACATTATAAAATGGTTTTATTTTAAAGATAATCAATTAAAGTTTTATTTAAAACTTGTATAGAATTTCATAGCTTTATTTCAAAATCTAGTATGACTTAAATTTATTTTAAAGATAATAGTTTATATTTTATTAAGCAGTTTTATTCAAGATATTTTTAAAGGTATATATATATATATATATATATATATTAAATTAAGTATGTAAGAAGTTTTAAATATAAATGTTTAGTGTATTTTCAGGAATAAAGAATTTAAATTATTTTAAATCTAAGTATGGGTACTTGAATGTTTTCAGAGGAAGTGAAGATTTGAAAATTTACTCCATGGAATGAGTTGGGGTTGGAAACTGTTTCAAAAATGGTTTGAAAAAGGAAAATTTATCTCGCAAAGATATTTTTGAGGAAAATAAATAATGTGGGAAATTATTTATTATGTGACGGATATGTTAATTGATAGTTAAATCACCAACTATCAATATTGGACAAATGCGTTGATCGTTTCGAAGAGACCGGGATTGGGATTAATTTCTCGAAAACCACTTCGATCCGGTTTGTACATTTTCGTGGGAAAAACGTGTTCGGAGTCGAAGATGGAGCAGTGAAGTGCAAGGGCTAGTCGCTACTAATCCTGAGGATATTTCCAAAATGGATGTAGTAGGAGTGGTGCCTTTGGTTGCGTTCGAACCCGGGACGGACTTGTATGAATAAATGCTTTCAGAACATCGTCAGGTGGACGATGGGCATTCTAAGGGATATGTTCTAAAAGGTAACGCTTAGCCTCAACCCTCATTAACCGGGAATGACTAAAAATCAGGAGTTATGCAGCAAGGCTTGGTGGGAAGCACCCATTTCCGGGTAAGATCATCCCTGTTTAGATGTCCCTTTTTATTTCGGCTTAGTGGTGCGGTTGCTGATCCCAACCGTGGGGTGATCTTACTCGAGATTATCCAGTAAGGGATAGTCCAGGCCTTGTGTTGCAGGGGATTGGGCGTGGTCCCCGGTACACTGATCTAGACCAGGTACTGTGATAGGTGGTACCCCAGTGCTTAGTCATTAGTTGGAAATCCATTCTCCCTACGCGCCTTTTACGAGTTTCGTTTGTATTACCCACGATTGTGGCTAGTAACTGGAATTTAATGAATGTAACAATTTCGGCTATTTTATAAGTATTTGTATATAGACCCTATTATAATATCAGAGGATTTTTATAAAAAGTGTTTTAGCCATCGTAAGGTAAAAACCCGACATGTTTATTTGTGGCGTGGTCTTACGAGATGCTTTTGTTTTCAAAGGAATTTTTGAAACTTTAATAATCAATTTGGGTGCATTATTATCAGCTAGTATTCCAGACTGACTTTGGTGTTATTTCATTATAATGCTCGGGTCAAACCGAGATTATATGTTTAGGATAGGTTGCTATGGAGCTCAGGAAGGGAGCTAGAGCCTGAGACGTATTATCCGTACTTGTATATATCCGCTGCTGTGATTGTATGAAATTGTCTGGCTGGTAAATGTTGTTTGTTTGAGATACTCTGATGACATATTCTATAAAACAGATATAGTTTTCATTTTGTGTAAAGAGATTGTATTATATATTATATTTTATTCCATTGCGATTGTGAGATTCTGATATTGTTTAGTTCCTTCTTTCTTCGACCTTCTTCCTTTTTCCTCAACAATCTGTCTTTTCCGGCACTTGATCGTCGGCATATCATACTGTGGAGTATTTTGTGTCGATTTTCGAGGGTCGAGAAGGGCGGGTCGACACATAACTAGTAAACATACGAGTTTCTATAAGCAATGCAGGTTAAACAATATTTATAAGCAACTTATAGGGTTCCGACATTAATTTTAGTTGTTTACAACCAATTCATATACAACTTCATTCAATTTAAATGGTTTACAACTCTATTTCTTACTTCGATTCATTTTTAACCCAACAACTCACATTTATTTCAATTGATTCCAAAAATAAATTTTATTTACTTCTACCAATCCATAGAATTTTTATTTACTTCCGTTTAAGTCGAACGACTAATATTCTATGCAATTCGATGATATTCACTTAATAGAATATCCATTTTAGTTTTTATCCACATCCAATTGATTCCAAATCATTTTATTTTAAATTCCATCCCATTTCTAGTTTATTCACCAACCATACATTTGCATTTCATCTCATCTCCGCATTGGTTTCATTTTAAAACCATTTCATTGAGCTTAACAACATTCAATGCTTATATCAATAACCATTTTCCAAGTTAATTTAACCCAAACTTTTATTTACTGAACTTTCACCCTTTCTTGAAGCCAAGCTTCTATAAATTTTAAACTTAAGTTAATTTACTTTAATTTATTCCAACTTCAAACTTAAGTTCACTTCTATTTAATTCAGTTAGCCCACCCATTTTATTTTAATTTACATTCTCAATTTATAAAAATAATATCCAAACACATACTTAATTCATTTATACTCGAATTGGATTTTATTTGTAACTCAAATCATTTCTATTATAATCCAATTCCATTTTATTTTTACAACATCTCCACTTATTTTAATTCATTATCAATCCAAGTCGAATTCTATTTATAATTCGATTTATTTCCAAACTCCATTATTAACTTACAATCCATGTATTCAACCGAGTTAAATTTTAGTAACATACTCTATCAAATAATTTATTTAGCTAATTAGCTTACTTCCAACCTTTAAATCAACATTCGATTTTTATTACAAAAATCACTTCATTAAATTTTCCTGAGTTCAATTTTTTTTCAAAATTCCAGTTTGGATTTTCTTTCATTTTCCACAATTCCAACACTTTTATTTCGGCTTATTTATTCCTTTTTTAACATTTTTATAAGCTACTCACTTATTAATATTCGTACTTCTCCATCCATTTATAGTCAATCACATTTTCACTTTACTTTTAACTAGGGATTATATTTTTATTTCAATGCTTTTCAATTCTTTTATAAGCTTCCAAAGCTTATTTATCTCAATTCAATACTTGCTTGGTTTACGTTTATTAATTTAAGTAAGTACTTTATTTCATTCAATATTATCTGTAGCTCAACTGAATTTATTTAAATTCAATTTTATTCTAACCTAACTCCAGTTAAATCTAGCTACATACCATTCTTTTGAATTTTGTTAAGCAAGGACTTAATTTCATTCCAATTCTTTTCAACTTACTTCAAATCCAATTCATTATTATTAACTTTGCTTAAGTTAATTTAATTCTAATTAATTTTATTTCTCAATCCAAATTTAATTTTTATTTTCCTATTCCAATTACATTTAAGATTTACTAACTTATTTCATCCAAATTAAATTTATTTAACCTTTTCACTTTAAATTTTATTTCCAACATTCAAAGCTCATATTTTCCTCCCTTATTTAAAAATCATCTCAACTTTACAAATTTATAATTTACCTCATCAGGGATTTTCAATTCAAATAAGGATTCAGGATTTCAAACACTGGCTTTCGGTTCAAATCATTTTAAAACCACCATTATTCCAAAATCACATTTCTCAAAAGTTTAAACCAATCCTGGTTTTTATCCCCAACAAATTTCCTTTGAAATTTCAAAAAAAAAACTAGTCCTTCTGAACAAATCAATTTGACAGCAATCCGTCACTTAGAAACTCAAAAATGAACATCGATGATGCTGTAGTCATCACCGAAGTTATTTTCCAGCGACTGAAGTGAGTTCAATGCTATATCCCTTCCCAAAATTTATCTGAAACAATTTCCTTTCAGAAATACTTCTAAACAATAGTGCTATTATTTGTCTTCAAAACACTTTGAAAAACACTTCCAAAATCTCCGGGATTAAATTTTCAAATTTTGACTTAAATCAAATTTTAAGTATAATTCATTTGTACAATTTATGCTTACACAAATTCCCATTTGATTATCCAAGTCATTCCAATTTTTATAACCTTATTTGTTTAAAATATTATCACCCAAACATCCAAGTTATATAACAATGTAAGAAAATATTTCTTTCATATGAAAATATATTTTGGGTAAAATTATTTCATTTTCGCACCTTTAAAACAATACTATGTCACTTTATCGTGTCAGGTGTTTATAAACTCTTCTTGAATAGCGGCCAACTTACTCGATCAGAATTCATATTCCACTCAACCAATTTATCAACATAATATTAAAACAATTTATATTCACTAACAAATACGCACTCATATCTATTAACATGCTCAAACTCATTCTAGAGTGCTATAGACTCTACTTTCAATGAGTAATTCCCACCAGAGCCAAGGTTATCACCAACCTTCAGCTCCGATACCAAGTGAAATGACCCGCAAACCCATACCCCTTTAGTCAACACTGTTCTCCATCAATCAACTCAATATGTATGGAAATACGAACCATTTGAGTTAAAGAAGAACAGGTAGAAGAAGAAAATAGAAAACAACATCAGAATCAAACCATCGTAGCGGAACTAAAATATAATAGATAATAGATGATCTTTGCACAAAACAAATATATCTGTTTATACATTACATCATCAGAGTACAGCATCAGAGTTCAATAAAGTCAATAACACAACTCAGGATAGTTATAATATATCGTCCTTCCAAAACTGAATACACAGCCAATCAACACAGCAGAATATTTAAAACAAGTACGGAAGTATGTATCGCCATCCAGCTCGTCTCCTGAGCTCCACGGCATCCTTTCCTGTATCCTATAATACTCGATCTAACCCGAGCATTATAGTGAAATAACACCCGAGTCAGTCTGGACTACCAGCGTATGAAAACCACACTCAAATTGATTATTAAAGTTTCAAAATCCTTTGAAATCAAAAGCATCTCGTAAGAACATGCCAAAATAATGACTAGGCACTCACGTTTCAGCAACTCACGTTTGGAATATATTAAATCCAAAGCTGAAATGCTTGCAACTCACGTTTCAGCAATAGTTGGGCACAATCAAAACTGTACAGGCGCTAGGGAGAATGGATTTTCAAATAATGACTAGGCACTGGGGTACCACTTGTCACAGTACATGACCTAGATCACCGTACCGAGGATTACTCTCAATCCCCTGCAACACAAGACCGGGACTACCCCTTACTGGATAATCCCGAGTAAGATCGCCCCATGGTTGGGATCAGCAACCGCACCACTAAGTCGAATAAAAAGGGTCATCTAGATAGGGATGACCTCACCCTAATGGGTGCTACCCACTTAGTCTTGCTGCATATCCCTGGTTTTCAGTCATTCCCGGTTGATGAGGCTCGAGGCTAAGCGTTACCTTTTTAGAACACATCTCTTAGAATGCTCATCGCCCACCTGACGATGTTCTGAAAGCATTCATCCATACAAGTCCGTCCCGGGTTCGAACAAAACCGAAGGCACTACTACTACTACATCCATTTTGGAATCTCTTCAGGATTAGTAGCGACAAGCCCTTGCACTTCACTGCTCCATCTTCGACTCCGAACTCGTTTTTCAATGAAAACGTACAAACCGGATCGAAGTGGTTTTCGAGAAATTAATCCTGATCCCGGTCTCTTCGAAGCGATCAGCGCATTGTCCAATATTGATAGTCAGTTATTTAACTATCAATTAACATTCACAAACATGCATCAAACATAAATAATTTCTCCTGAATTATTTATTGACCTCAAAATATCTTCGCAATATATATTTCCATTTTCAACCCTTTTTGAATACAGTTTTCAAACCACACTTTGCTCATGAAATAAATTTTCAAATATTTATTTCAACTGAAAACACCAAGCACAAATACGTTATCTTTTTAAAATAATTTAAAACTCTTTGTTATAAAATATCCTTTAAAACATTTAAATTAAAATTACTTTAATACTTATTCAAAATATATACATTAGGAATATTTAAAATGAAACTACTTTGTACAATATAAAACTGAATTTCTTACTTTTAAAACATAATACCAAGCCACCTTTAAATAATTGCTGCTATAATAGATTAAAAGAAAATACTTACTTTAGAATTTAAACTGTTAGAAATAATAAATTTTCTAAAACATACTTTTTTTCAAAACAACTTTAAACTTTTAACTTAAACTCTTACATTTGTTTTGAAAATGTACTTGGCTATCCAGGGAAATACGCTTCTTTTTCACATCCTTTTAAAAATAAATCACTATTTATGTAAACAAATTTACCCATTCCTATAATAAATTCCCACCGTGAATTTATTCTTTCAAATATCCATTGATATATTACTTCACTTTTATAAACCCAGTATATAAATTTCTTAGTCCCATCCTTCTTAAAATTCCAATTTAAAATACTTAAATCAATTTCCAAATTGATTTCCAAATTACTCCATTTTGAAATAAATTTTAATTCTTACTTATACTTTAAAATCTTTTAACTGAAAATACCAATTTCATATTTCTCAAATTTCTTCTTTATCCTTTTCATTAAATTTAACCCTTGAATTTCAAAATAAATTCTTTATTTCTTAAAATAATATGTAACATCCCAAAATTGTTAATTTAAATATGGTGACTTATTTGAACTTTTGAAATTAATTTGAAAAGTTTCAAAAGAAAATATATATTATTAATATTAAATATTACAAAGATATATGGATATAAATAAAATATTTGGTAGTTTAAGCTTTATATAAATATATATACATACATACATACATACATATATATATATATATATATAACAAACAAGAATTTGTGTTAAACCATAAAATAAAATATATGTGATAAATTAAATGTTGATAGTTAAACTTTAAATAGAAATAAAATTCAAGATTTATGTTGTAATAAGATTATATCATTATAAAAATGACATATGAAATACATACAAGTTGCATGTAAATAATGTATACCAGGAAACAAAAAAACAAAAAAATGTATGCAAAAAAAAAATCTACAATAAAACAAAGAAATGTACTTATAAAAAGAAAATAGGATTACATGTAAACAAAAATAGGAACAAAGGCATTTAATGCTATCTATTCTTAGCACACCATAATAGATTATCAACCGAAATAAACCTTGCTTAGTCAAAGCAGGAGGATCAAACAAAAAAAAAAATCTGATCATAGAAAAAGTTGCACCAGTTAACACATACCTCCCCTGTACAAAGTCTTCCTTTATATATATACACATCCATATTCATTTCATTTCGTTTAAACAAACATAGTAAACCAAAAATATAAACATCACCATATCTTCAAGTTCAAATATAATCTGCTGGAAAAAAAGAGGAAAAAGAAGAAGGATCAAAACTGTTTTTTTTCCACAACACAGAGCAACTTTCTGTTCAATCTTGTTACCATGTGACTAAACAGCTGTTTCAAAAATTTGAATTTATATGTTTGATTCATGAATAACTTTTGTTTGCTGTATATTTCAAATTAGAAGTTTTGTATGATTCTGTGCACTGAGAAATTTTGTTTTCCTATACTTCTAGTTTCAGGGCAGGGTAAAGTAGAAGCAAATCAAAACATCTTCATACCAGTATTTTTAAGCCTAAGATTCTGAACAAAATAAGTTTTTTTAAACTTGAATCACAGCCTAAATTTTGTTATAAGCTTGATCATGAAGAGGTTGACTCTGTAACACAAATTTTACAGTAAAAACAAAATTTTATGACGAATTCAAGTATTTTAAAACATTGGTTTGATTATATAATTTGAATGAACGTAGAAAGATATGGTTTTTAAAATTAATATGATGATTTTTAATTGAGTATTCCAAGAGCAGTTCACGGTTGAACAAAATTTGTTCTTTTTCCATTTTCTGATGATCGATCAAATATTAGTTGATGGAATTTGGTTTGAAGCGAGTTTATTGATCAACGATTTCAGGAAAATTATCAAATAAATTTTCTATTGCATAAATTGGAGGTACGAGTTCAATTTAGGGTTGTATTCGAGTTATTTTCGTGTCTATAAATAAGGTAATTTCATCACCTCGGAGGCATCGAGTTGCACGAGATGATGGGGGATGGTAGTACGGAGTGTTGACGTGATATAGTCGGAGTCATGGATTTTCTGGTGAACGACGCGAGGAGGATGAAGCATTTGGGTTTGGGTATGTTCGAGTTACAGTTTCAACGAAGGGTCGAATTTCAATTTTGAGTTTTCTATGTCGAATTGAACTTTGGGTTCGAGCGTAGGGACAAAGTGCGACTTGCCGAAGGTCGCGAAGTCCAGCGGAGCGGCGGCGCGACGCCGTGCACGTGCACGGCCTTGCGTTGTGTCAGGAATTTTCTGGTGTGAACAACTCGAGTTGATACTCGGGTAAATGGTGATTTGCTTCGAGTTGGATTTGGGTGCGTAAGTATGTTTTCCTGTATTAAAGTTCAAAACTTAAAATTAGCTGAAGAAAGAAAAAAAGGAAAAAAAGGAAGAATAAGTACGAGAGGAGGAGAGGAAGAACTCGGGGAAAGGAAGAGGGAAACTCGAGTAAAAAAACTGGGTTTTTCTCGGGTTTTCTTCAAAATGGGTTAAGCCCAATAAATTCAAGTTTATAATGTTAAGTAAATTTTTGTATTTATGAAGTACCTAATGTTGATTATGTTGAGTTAAGAACCTATTATAATTTTTAAAGTAAAAAAGTGGATACTTAACAATGTTTTAAAATCTAATTAGTACTTTAACTAAATAATTAATTTAAGATAAGTATTAAAGTTAGTTAACATTAAAGCTCTTTATAATTGTAATAAATTGATTTTCAAAGTTAATTAACATTAAAGCTCTTTATAATTGTAATAAATTGATTTTCAAAGTGTAAGGAAGATTTTTAAATGTTAATTAAGATAAATAATTTCTATTAATTAATTGTTTGGAAATTAATTAAGAATGATTAATTTCTAGTTGTAATTATAGATTGGTAAATTAATAATTAAGTATCTAATTAATTGTAAATTAAAAATTGTTAATTAGATAAATTAAGTTGATTAATTATAATTAGCAGTTAATTAAATTAATTAAATAAGGAATTGTTAATTAATAAAGTTGATTAGGATTTAATTAATTTATCATTAAGAAAAATTAATCATTGATTCATATAATCAGTAAAAATAATAATTATGGGGTTAATTCATATAAATCACATTCCCTTTAATTAAGAATAATTAACTATCGTTGTGCACTGGATTGATATTTCTGTTGTGATACTATGTGATGTGAATTGTTCTGTGCTGAACTGTGATTTGTCATTTAATTCCGTGTTGATGTGACAACCTTTTTGCCCGTAAAACGGCATTTAAACTTCGATGCGACAGGGAGTCGGATTCCAATTGGTTATCCGAAACCCACATCGAACCCTGAATGCGAGTCTTTATAATTGATATATCCACGTGTTTTAAAATTAAGCGTTCACTATTTGGTTTAGCCGGGAGAGGACTTTTGTGTCATATAACCCATTCTGAATAGTGATACGTCGAAATGGATAGCATTTGAAGACCGGTGTTGAAGACCGGGTGTCTTCGAAAACGATAGGATAACCTATCGAATGTCTCTGCACCGAGTTGCTCCGGTATAGAGATCTCCATATGTGATGGGGAGTCCGATCGGGATTATGGATATCCGGATTTGCAAGGGCTTCTTCCTTTATTGAACGAAGTGCCTCCGGTTCTGTTCGAACCCGAAGTAGACTTGTATAGTTGTGTGTCTGACACTACACTTTGAGATGTAAAAAGCAGATTTCTTTCAAATACGTATCTGTTGGTGGCGGAGAATTTATTCTCTTAGCTTAACACCCTTCTTTGAGACGTACGAGCTCAGAGGTTATGTAGTTGAAGGCTATCAACGATATACTCCCAATTTGGTAGTGTGGCATGCTAAGTGCTGCTGTGTGTTGATGATCATTTGTGATCAAAGCATGGCTTTCGTGTAAAGCGTAGCTTTATGGATGAGACCTCATCGGACCTCACAACCCAGAAATGGTCGAAACAGGAAAGATGTGGAAAGGTTATGAGGGTCGTGCCCTTTAAGGTATGTCATTTCCTTCTGAAAAATGGTGATGTCATGGTATGGAGCCCAGATATTTACCTATGTGGTTGCTTCAATCTCATTTACTGTGTGGTTGTTGCTTTGTGGTAGAGGGCCCTCAGATAAAGGTCCCAAAGGACCGGGGAGTGGCATACTCGAGTAGTAGTTACCTAGTTACAGAGGTAACCCAGCCTTGTGTTGGCAGAGAACTGGTTAAGTTCTCGGGACGTCCCTCTAGAGGCGTACCCAAGTGGCAGTAGGAAGTTCCTTAGCCTGACCATTTCTTGGAAATCCAATTCCCAATACGTACCCAGTACGGTTTTAGTTGTATAACCTGCCATTTACTTATGGTGGTCGCCACTGTTTAGATGGTAGCTATAGTAGGCATAGTTTGGAATGTCTATGCTGGCTAAGATTAATATTATACTTTTGAAATGCTTTCACACTATGTACTAGTAATAATATCAAAGAATTTTTCTCATATCAAGCATTTTTGACTATCATAAGAAGAAATCTCCTCCAATTATGCGATTACATTATGTGTGTGGTGGGAGGTCTTATGGTAGTTTCATTTTCCAAAAGCATAAAAAAAATTCTTTTATAAATCTGTTTTGTGTAAAAGTAACTGTTTTTGTTTACTCATACCAGTCCCACGACTGACCCGGAATTTATTGTTTCTTTTCTAAACTCTGGGTACCCATAATTTCCACACGGGCAGCCTAGTAGCAGGTTTTCGTGTTCTGGTGTTAGCAGTATTTTGGATCTTTTGCTTTGGAGATATTTTAGAAGCTTTTGGGATCTCAGGTGCTTAGTTTTTGGAAGTTCGCCATCGCTTCATTTCTTTGAAGACTTTTTGGATATACGATCACTTGTTGTACTATTATGATGTTTTATTTGGAGTTGTGATATATGTATAAGAACACTCTGATGTTGTAATGGATATTATGTTGATGTTGTATCTGTGATGTAATGCATGATATTCATTATGTTTCTGCTGTTTTATTTTTATCTGATGTTGTTATAAGCTCCATCCGACTGGAGTTTGATGTTTGAGTTTCTAGCAGTCGAATACAAGTGAGGTATTTAGTGTCAATTTTCGAACATTGAATTTCGGATCGTGACAAGTGGTATCAGAGCTGAAGATTGAGTAAGAACTTTAGCTACGGAGTATAATACATCAGATGGCTCATTAGAGATAGGGTGAAGTATGCCCTAGAATGAGTATAACCGAGACCGAAAACCCAAATTTTCTTAGTCTATTTTCCTTTAACTGCTGATATTCCTAAGATATTTCGTCCGTATATCTAAACCAATTTTCTTACTAATTACAAATAGTAAGGATGAGCGGACGAAGAGGAAGAGCTGGGGGAGAGGAAATGCCACAGCACCTAGTCAAGTTCCCCCAACAGCAGTAGCAGCGGTACCTATTCAGCAGCAGCCGAATCTGGCCGACATATAAGAATTTCTCAAGGCTTGGTGGTAAGCCGTTCATTGGAAAGGAGTCGATTGTTGAGGCTCAAGCATGGATCAGATCATGTGAGAAAATCTTTAGAGGGCTAAAGATGCAAGACGATTAGAAGCGACTCATAGCTTCTTCGAAACTTCAAGATGAAGCCTTAGCCTGGTGGGAGACAGACACTGTAGATAAGCCAGAAGACGAGTTTACTTGGGAGAAGTTCAAAGAAGTATTTGAGAAGCACTATCTGCCATCAGCTGGAATTTCTCGAATGTACCAGGAATTCATGGACTTATAGCAGGGGAGTTTGTCATTCGAGGAATATCTAAACAAATTCAATGAATTGTCTCGCTTTGGTCCAGAATTGGTGAATACACCTTTAAAGAAGAATGAAAGGTTCATTCGTGGGATGAATAAGAAATTCCACGAGAGGATGACTGGCCACGTCAAAGAATCCTTTCCAGATTTAGTTGATATGGGGTACAGATATGCTACACTCGATATGCAAGATGCCCCGGCAGAGAAAGGAAATTCGGGCAATCAAAATTGGAAGAAGCGGAAATTTGGAGGCAAGAAACCATGGCAGGGTAAGGAGAGAAAGAAAAGCATTCAAGGAAGCATAGCAGAGAATGTCACTTGCTATAGTTGCTTGGAGAAAGGCCATTATTCAAGCAGATGTATGAAGCCTAAGAGACAAGTCAATCAATCCGTTCAAGCGAAGCCCAGGAAATGTTATTATTGTCAGAAAATGGGGCACGAAGTTAAAGACTGCCCAATCATGAAGCAAGCTCGGACAGCTAAGGTGTACACAGTCAAAGACCAACTTGCATCTTCCAAAGCAAAAAAAGGGAAAGGAGTTCTGGAAGGTAATCTCATTATTTATGATAGCACTGTTAGAATTCTATTTGACACAGGCGCTACACATAGTTTTATCTCTCAGCAAGCTATAAATGAATTAAACCTTGTACCCGATTTTGTTGATGAACCCATATGCGTAAAGAATCCAGTTGGAGGTCACGCGAACCTTTGTCTTCGATGTAGAGATGTTCCTATCTCATGTTCTTGTTATCAATTCCCCATTAGTCTCTTTGTGCTTGATTTTAACGAGTTTGAAGTCTTACTCGGAATGGATTGGCTAGCAAAATATGAAGCCAAATTGGATTGCAATAATCGACTGATTTCGATTAAAATCGAATTTGGAGATTTCATCAAGATTTCTTGTGAGGACCCTAGTCCTAAAAGAGAAGGGTTGATGTATAATTTGGGTTATCCCGAACCCAGTTTGGAGTCCATACCCATTGTTAGAGATTTTCCGGACGTGCTCGAAGAAGTGAAATCTTTACCTCCACGTCGAGAAATAGAATTCAGAATCTACCTAGTACCCAATGCTCGTCCTGTCGTTCACACAAGTCACATGATGACACCCAGAAAAAAGGTTGAATTAGTTCAGCAAACCAGGGATTTACTGGCAAAAGGATTAATTCGTCCCAGCGTTTCTGGATTGGGTTCAACAGTCGTGTTTGTTGCTAAATCGGATGGATCTTTGAGATTGTGTGTCGATTACCGCGATCTCAATAAGCTGACTCTTAAGAATAAATTTCCACTACCCAGAATTGATGATCTATTTGATCAATTGCATGGCGCTCATTTCTTTTCGAAGATGGATCTAGCCCAGGGACTCCATCAACTACGAATCGCCGAAGATTGTGTCCATTTGACCGCTTTCAAGGGTACCAATATGTTCTACGAATGGTTAGTCATGCCTTTCGGGCTAACCAATGCTCCAGCATACTTCGTGGATCTTATGACTCATGTGTTCCGGGAAGTATTGAATAAATTTGTGCTTGTGTTTATTGATGTTATTTTGATCTATTCCAAGACCGAAGAGGAGCATGTCGAGCACCTTAGAATCGTCTTAGAGATATTAAGGAGAAATATTATATTCGCAAAAATTTTCAAATGCCACTTTTGGGTCAAAGAAGTTAAATTTCTCGGCCATATTGTTAATGAAGAGGGAATTGCTGTTGATCCTAGCAAAATTTCCGCTATTCTTGTTTTGAGGAAACTCGCTACCCCAAAAGAAGTTCGAAGCTTTTTGGGTTTAGTAGGCTATTATCGGAAGTTTTTTCAGTATTTTTCTAAAATAGCTAGTCCGTTGACTAAGCTAACAATGAAGGACGTAAAGTTCAACTGGACACCGAAATGTGACAAAGCTTTTTAGGAGTTAAAGAAGAGATTAACCACCGCTCCTGTTCTCGCTATTATAAACGAGAACCAAGGTCTATATGTTTATACCGACGCTTGCGGTGATGGTCTGGGTGCGGTATTAATGCAGAATGGGAAGATAATTGCCTACGCGAGTAGACAATTACGTCCTCATGAAAGAAACTACCCAACCCATGATTTGGAACTCTTAGCTGTTATCTTCGCTTTGAAAATATGGCAACATTATCTTCTGAGTAAGAATCTTTTCAGCTTTCTTAACAATTTACGAAATTAACTTAGCTTAACAATATATTTAATGAACCCTCCTTTTCTAGGTGAAAATTTTGAATTATTCACTGACCATAAATCTTTGAAATATCTCTTCACCCAGAAAGATTTAAATCTGCGACAACAACGTTGGTTGGAATTTCTGGCATCTTATGACCTAGATATTCTATACACGCCCGAAAAAGCCAATGTAGTTGCCGATGCCTTGAGTATAAAGCATGCTATTCTTGCTCATCTTGTTATCGCTCCTATCTTCTCAAGAGGATCGCGAGCAAGCAGTATGAAGATAAGTTTCTTCGAGGAATTTAGCAAGCAGTATGAAGATGAGTTTCTTCGAGGAATATATAAAAGAATATGCCAAGGAGAAGACACTAGTTTTGAGATGGATAATAGAGGAGTTATAAGATTAAACGGCAGGATATGTGTTCCAGACTTCCTTGATCTGAAACGCAAAGTTTTGGATGAATGTCACAAGTCTAAACTTTGCATCCATCCAGGAGTTAATAAAATGTATAGAGATATCAAAAGAACTTTCTGGTGGAAGACAATGAAAAGGGACATGTCTATATATGTGAGTCGCTGTGCTACTTGCCAACAAGTCAAAAGCGATCAAAAGAAAATGCAGGTTTACTTCAGCCTTTAGAAGTGCCCAAGTGGAAATGGGACCAAGTATCGATGGATTTCATCGATGGGTTGCCCCGTACTCGGAAAGGCAATGAAGCAATTTGGGTTATTGTGGACCGTTTGACTAAGACAACCCACTTCTTGCCAGTGAAATCTACCCGCACGGCTGCAAGTTTAGCCGAGTTATATGTGAAAGAAATTATTCATCTCCACGGTATTCCTAGCAGTGTAGTGAGTGATGTTACCCGATCTTCACTAGTAGATTTTGGGAGGCATTTCAAGATGCATTGGGAACAAAACTGAATTTCAGCACGGCTTATCACGCACAATCTGATGGGCAGACTGAGAGAATTAACCGAATCTTAGAGGACCTATTGCGTGCTTGTATACTTGATTTTGGTGGTTCTTGGGAGGACCATTTACATCTGGTCGAGTTCTTATATAGCAACAGCTATCAGGACAGTATAGAGATGGCCCCTTTTGAAGCTTTATATGGTCGTCCGTGTCGATCACCCGCATGTTGGATTGAGGCTGGTGATAGACACGTCCTTGGACCAGATATGATTAAAGAAGCCACTGAAAAAGTCGATTTTATACGGAAGAAATTGAGAACAGCTCAGAGTCGTCAAAAGAGTTATTATGATCACAGAACAAGGGATTTGGAATTCCAAATTGGAGACTCTGTCTTTCTCAAAGTATCTCCAATGCGAAGAGTATTAAGATTTGGGAAGACCGGTAAGCTGGCACCACGGTATATTAGTCCTTTTCCTATTCTGGAGAGGATCGGTTCTTTAGCCTATCAAGTGCAGTTGTCTAGCTGGTTGTCTGGCGTGCATGATGTGTTCCACATTTCTAATCTTCGAAAGTATGTGCATGATCCAGATAGTATTATTGAAGAAGCTGCTCAGCAAGATCTCGAAATCACTCCCAATTCAACAGTTAGAAGAAAACCGATAGAGACTGTAGATCGTGATGAAAAGCGAATGAGAAACAAAGTTGTGAAACTAGTTAAAGTTCAGTGGAGTGGCAATCCAAAGGACTGCACTTGGAAAACCGAAGATAATATGTAGAAATCATATCCCAATTGCAGAGTGGATATCTCGGCTTAAACTGGTAAGCCATTTCCTTAATTTTTCCGAATTCGTATGTTCTTCGTTTGTTTTTCTCTCTCTTTCAAATTTCGAGGACGAAATTTTCTTAAATGGGGGATATTTGTAACATCCCAAAATTGTTAATTTAAATATGGTGACTTATTTGAACTTTTGAAATTAATTTGAAAAGTTTCAAAAGAAATAAAATATTATTAATATTAAATATTACAAAGATATGTGGATATGAATAAAATATTTGGTAGTTTAAGCTTTATATAAAAAAAATATAACAAACAAGAATTTGTGTTAAACCATAAAATAAAATATATGGGATAAATTAAATGTTGATAGTTAAACTTTAAATAGAAATAAAATTCAAGATTTATGTTGTAATAAGATTATATGGTTATAAAAATGACATATGAAATACATACAAGTTGCATGTAAATGATGTAAACCAGGAAACAATAAAACAAAAAAATGTATGCAACAAGAAAATCTACAATAAAACAAAAAAATGTACTTATAAGAAGAAAATAGGATTACATGTAAACAAAAATGGGAACAAAGGCATTTAATGCTATTTATTCTTAGCACACCATAATAGATTATCAGCCGAAATAAACCTCGCTTAGTCAAAGCAGGAGGATCAAAAAAAAAAAATTTGATCAAAGAAAAAGTTGTACCAGTTAACACCTACCTCCCCTGCACAAGGTCTTCCTCTATATATATACACACATCCATATTCATTTCGTTTAAATAAACATAGTAAACCAAAAATATAAACATCACCATATCTTCATTCAAATATAATCTGCTGGAATAAAGAAGAGGAAAAAGAAGAAGGATCAAAACTGTTTTTTTTTCACAACACAGAGCAACTTTCTGTTCAATCTTGTTACCATGTGACTAAACAGCTGTTTCAAAAATTTGAATTTATATGTTTGATTCATGAATAACTTTTGTTTGCTGTATATTTCAAATAAGAAGTTTTGTATGATTCTGTGCACTAAGAAATTTTATTTTTCCTATATTTCTAGTTTCAGAGCAAGGTAAAGTTAAAGCAAATCAAAACATCTTCATACCAATATTTTTAAGCTTAAGATTCTGAACAAAATAAGTTTGTTTAAACTTGAATCACAGCCTAAATTTTGTTTTGAGCTTGATCATGAAGACGTTGACTCTGCAACCTAAATTTTACAGTAAAAATAAAATTTTATGATGAATTCAAGTATTTTAAAACATTGATTTGATTATATAATTTGAATGAACATAGAAAGATATGATTTTTAAAATTAATATGATGATTTTTAATTGAGTATTCCAAGAGCAGTTCACGGTTGAACAAAATTTGTTTTTTTGCCCTTTTTGATGATCGATCAAATATTAGTTGATGGAATTTGGTTTGAAGCGAGTTTATTGATCAACGATTTCAGGAAAATTATCAAATAATTTTTCTATTGCATAAATTGGAGGTACGAGTTCAATTTAGGGTTGTATTCGAGTTTTTTTCGTGTTTGCAAATAAGGTGATTTCATCACCTCGGAGGCATCGAGTTGCACGAGATGATGGGGGATGGTAGTATGGAGTGTTGACGTGATATAGCCAGAGTCGTGGATTTGCTAGTGAACGGCGCGAGGAGGACGAAGCGTTTGGGTTTGGGTATGTTCGAGTTACAGTTTCAACGAAGGGGCGAATTTCGATTTCGAGTTTTCTGTGTTGAACCAAGCTTTGGGTTCGAGCGTAGGGACGAATTGCGACTTGCCGAAGGTCGCGAAGTCCACCGGGGCGGCGGCGCGACGCCGTGCACGTGCACGGCCTTGCGTTGTGTCAGGAATTTTCTGGTGTGAACAACTCGAGTTGATACTCGGGTAAATGGTAGATTTGCTTCGAGTTGGATTTGGGTGCATAAGTATGTTTTCCTGTATTAAAGTTTAAAACTTAAACTTATCTGAAGAAAGAAAATAAAGAAAAAAAAGGAAGAAGAAGTACGAGAGGAGGAGAGGAAGAACTCGGGGAAAGGAAGAGGGAAACTCGAGTTTAACTCGAGTAAAAAAACCGGGGTTTGCTCGGGTTTGCTTCAAAATGGGTTAAGCCCAATAAATTCTAGTTTATAATGTTAAGTAAATTTTTGTATTTATGAAGTAACTAATGTTGATTATGTTGAGTTAAGAACCTATTACAAGTTTTAAATTAACAAAGTGTATACTTAACAATGTTTAAAAATCTAATTAGTACTTTAACTAAATAATTGATTTAAGATAAATATAAAGTTAATTAACATTAAAGCTCTTTATAATTGTAATAAATTGATTTCCAAAGTTAATTAACATTAAAGCTCTTTATAATTGTAATAAATTGATTTTCAAAGTGTAAGGAAGATTTTTAAATGTTAATTAAGACAAATAATTACTATTAATTAATTGTTTGGAAATTAATTAAGAATGATTAATTTCTAGTTGTAATTATAGATTGGTAAATTAATAATTAAGTATCTAATTAATTTGCAAATTAAGAATTGTTAATTAGATAAATTAAGTTGATTAATTATAATTGGCAGTTAATTAAATTAATTAATTAAGGAATAATTAATTAATAAAGTTGATTAGGATTTAATTAATTTATCATTAAGAAAAATTAATCATTGATACAA
Source organism: Allium cepa (assembly GCA_030765085.1). Classification (NCBI taxonomy): domain Eukaryota; kingdom Viridiplantae; phylum Streptophyta; class Magnoliopsida; order Asparagales; family Amaryllidaceae; genus Allium; species Allium cepa. Next base: position 230,884,956 of record CM060928.1, read on the forward strand.
ATAATCAGTAAATAAATAATTAGGGGGTTAATTCATATAAATCACATTCCCTTTAATTAAGAATAATTAACTATCGTTGTGCACTTGATTGATATTTCTGTTGTGATACTATGTGATGTGAATTGGTCTGTGTTGAACTGTGATTTGTGATTTAATTCTGTGTTGATGTGAAAACCTTTTTGCCTGTAAAACGACATTTAAACTTCGATGCGACAGGGAGTCGGATTCCAGTTGGTTATCCGAAACCCACATCGAACCCTGAATGTGAGTCTTTATAATTGATATATCCACGTGTTTTAAAATTAAGCGTTCACTATTCGGTTTAGCCAGCAGAGGACTTTTGTGTCATATAACCCATTCCGAATAGTGATACGTCGAAATGGATAGCATTTGAAGACCGGTGTTGAAGACCGCGTGTCTTCGAAAACGATAGGATAACCTATCGAATGTCTCTGCACTGAGTTGCTCCGGTATAGAGATCTCCATATATGATGGGGAGTCCGATCGGGGCTATGGATATCCGGATTTGCAAGGGCTTCTTCCTTTATTGAACGAAGTGCCTTCGGTTCTATTCGAACCCAGAGTAGACTTGTATAGTTGTGTGTCTGCCGCTACACTTTGAGATGTAAAAAGCATATTTCTTTCAAATACGTATCTATTGGCGGCAGAGAATTTATTCTCTTAGATTAACTCCCTTCTCTGTGATGTACGAGCTAAGAGGTTATGTAGTTGAAGGTTATTAGCGATATACTCCCAATTTGGTAGTGTGGCATGCTAAGTGCTGCTGTGTGTTGATGATCATTTGTTGATCATTTGTGATCAAAGCATGGCTTTCGTGTAAAGCGTAGCATTGTGGACGAGACCTCATCGGACCTCACGACCCAGAAATGGACGAAACATTAAAGATGCAGCAAGGTTATGAGGGTCGCGCCCTTTAGGGTATGTCATTTCCTTATGGAAAAAGGTGATGTCATGGTATGGAGCCTAGATATTTACCTATGTGGTTGCTTCAATCTCATTTACTGTGTGGTTGTTGCTTTTTGGTAGAGGGCCCTCGGATAAAGGTCCCAAAGGACCGGGGAGTGGCATACTCGAGTAGTAGTTACCTAGTTACAGAGGTAACCCGGCCTTGTGTTGGCAGAGAACTGGTTAAGTTCTCGGGACGTCCCTTCAGAAGCGTACCCATGTGGCAGTAGGAAGTTCCTTAGCTTGACCATTTGTTGGAAATCCAATTCCCAATACGAACCCAGTACGGTTTTAGTTGTATAACCTGCCATTTACTTATGGTGGTCACTACTGTTTAGATGGTAGTTATAATAGGCATAGTTCGAAATATCTATGCTGGCTAAGATTAATATTATACTTTCGAAATGCTTTCACACTATGTACTAGTAAAAATACAAAGAATTTTTCTCATATCAAGCATTTTTTACTATCATAAGAAGAAATCTCCTCCAATTATGCGATTGCATTGTGTGTATGGCGGGAGGTCTTATGGTAGTTTCATTTTCCAAAAGCATAACGAATTTTCTTTTATAAATCTGTTTTATGTAAAAGCAACTGTTTTTGTTTACTCATACCAGTCCCACGACTGACCCGGAGTTTATTGTTTCTTTTCTAAACTCTGGTTTCCCATAATTTCCACACGGGCAGCCTAGTAGCAGGTTTCCGTGTTCTGGTGTTAGCAGTATTTTGGAGCTTTTGCTTTGGAGATATTTTATAAGCTTTTGGGATCTCAGGTGCTTAGTTTTTGGAAGTTCGCCATCGCTTCATTTCTTTGAAGACTTTTTGGATATATGATCACTTGTTGTACTATTATGATGTTTTATTCGGAGTTGTGATATATGGATAAAAATACTCTGATGTTGTAACAGATATTATGATGATGCTGTATCTGTGATGTAATGCATGATATTCATTCTGTTTCCGCTGTTTTATTTTCATCTGATGTTGTTATAAGCTCCATCTGACTGGAGTTTGATGTTTGAATTTCTGGCATTCGAATACAAGTGAGGTATTTAGTGTCAATTTTCGAACATTGAATTTCGAATCGTGAATAATATCACTTAAGTTTAATAATAAAATCACTTATTCCCTTTTATTCAAAATCTCATTTCCCGCACTTGGAATTTTAGTTATCAGAATTCTAAAAAATCGCTTTTTATTCTTTTCCAATTCATTTTTAATTTATTCAAATTTCCATGATTATTTTACTGAAAATTCACCCTTTTGTTTTCTTTTTAGAAATCTCATTTCTATAGATTTTGTTAACTCGGTTCACCGAAATATTTTAAATCAACCATAGTACCCAACATTTCCAATTATCAATATAATTCATCACATGATAGCAAATAATTATATCACAGAATATTTTAACAAAACTAAATATTTTGAGGAATCCAGTTGGATCCTTCCAACCTATTTCCCTGCATCCATAGATGTTAGCACAATAAAATACCAATTCCACTTCGAGGTGGTATATCGCGGTATATGAGTTTTAAATATAATATCATCCGCTATTATGCGGCGCATAGGGTCTCATCCGCTATATAATGCGGGAACCAATCACTCCAATATATACTATATACTACTATATATAATATAGCACATCAAATCAATTCAATCATTCAACCAATTATTTAAATTTAACCATTTAAATTTAAATTAAACCCAAATGAGTGAGATTAACTCACCTTTGACTTTTGCAATCCCAATCCAATCTCGACTTGTTTCTTCACAAATTCTAGACCTTGTACAAACATTTATATGATTTATTAACATTTGAAATAATCTACAAGTAATTCACTATTTAATAAATTAAATTGACCATTATTTAAAATTAATCGTTTGGTTTTTAACTAATAAATTTGATTTTAAATTAATTTTCCCTTTTAACCACATACGTTATATAAAATAATCTATAAATTTCCAAAAATCTAAATTTTAAATAATATTTCTAAGTCAAGACATTTCCGAAAATCCCAGCATTAAAATCCTACCTCATTCTTTAAACTTCAGTAATTACCAAATTTTATCGTGTTAATAAAATTTCCCGATTTACTTTACTGTCAATAATTTTTCTCTTCTGCTTTTCTGTATATATATATATATATATTTGTTTCTCTGACTAGCAAAGAGTTTCTATTTTTAAACCTTATATAGTTTAATTTCTTATATATATATATATATATATTTAATCAAAATTGAAAATGAAGAATAAAATGAACAGCGGAATGCTTATAGCTTACTGCTTCTACCCAAACCCCTGGCTTTGACAGATCGTCGATCCTTACTCAACAAGCACCACCTTCACCTCACGTGCACACGACCCAGACGTGCCCTCGACCTGAAGCTACTGACATGAAATTGAAGAGACCTCGACCAAAAAGAATCGTGCCGCACCACTCACCAACGACCTCCGACCACTCCCACTACGCGAGCAATCGCCGTGAACCCGAGAATGGCAGTCACGACATTGTTGCAACTCTCCCCCCTCTTCAGCTCGTCGATGCTAGGATAATGGAAGGGTTCGAATTGATTTTCAAATTCCCTTAAACGAAATCCCTTTTTTTGAATTGAATTGAAACCGAGAATTGCTGAGACTTCGATTTTTTTTCTTTTAGTTTCGGCCATTTTCGATTTGGAAATACTGAAGTTTTGGGAGGAGACGAATTGTTTTTTTCTTTTTTGGATGAGAGGGAAGGGAATCATATACTGTTTTTACAAAAAGAATATCGTATGAGAGAAGCTAAGGAAACATATATACTTCAACTCGCAGGAAGGCAGCTATGACTTTGACCCAGATGTGAACATTATTAAAGCTGATGTATGTCTTGACCAATCAACAGCGAATATATATATATATATATATATATATATATATATATATATATATATATATTTATTTATTTGAATTTTAAACCGTCTCGAATCTGCAACTTAAAATCTTAACCTCCTATCGATGCGTGCCGTAGGCATTCATAATGTTATACTCCTATTCCAAGCGCAATGGAAAAGGTTTCGAGTCCTAATTCAATCGTACGGAGAAGATAGCTTTTTGAACCCAGTTATTATATTAAATTTCGATTCAATTTTCAGCGCGTATATATATCGTATGCTCACACAACACTCCAAACACTACGAAAATTGAAATCCGATAATAATATAATATTACGGATCCAATGGAACTGGTTTCGTTAAATTCCGAGATTGTGCTTTGGAAGGCTATTTTTAAACGTCAGTTTAAACAATAAAATTTCAAAACTTAACAAAACACTTTCAAATTCAATTTTAACACTTTTACTATCTTCAGTATTATCAATATAAATTTTACAAGCCTTTAAAATATTTTAAACAAGCTTGAAACTCCAGATTTTATATTTTACCCAATTCTCAATTATTAAATTAAATAGTTATATCATCCAACAAACTGCTATATTAAATTCTAAATCTATTTTAAAAAACAAACTTTTCATATTCAAATCAATTTATAATCCAAATTAAATATTTAAACCCATTTAAATATCCCAAACTCAACGATGAAAAATCTGGGTCGTTACATTCGACAAGGCACTCGAGGCAATGCCAGGGTAGATATACAATTTGCGGATCCAGACTGGTGGTAACGCATAGCAGCTACTATTGCCCACCTCATGACACACTCCCAAACCAAAGGTGCAACCAATCAAATCACAAAAGTAATATAATGGTATCGAAGAAATGTGTTCGATAGGAGAAATGAACTCACTTGGCCTGGGTTGGCTCCTGTTTTAGCCGCATCAAGCTGACTCATAGGAGTCAGGGCTATGTAAATACCATATATAATCGTCACCAAACCATCCTACTTCATTCTGGAATCTCCTACATGTGTACAGTTGTTAGAGTGGTTTTCGGTATTGGCAAAGAGTATGACAATATCCGATCTCGATCTCTTTAACAACCAAACGCTTATTTCACACCATAGTTATATCATTTCAAATAATCATACTTCAAATCAAAATATCATATTCATTTCAAAACCATATCAAATTTGATATCGTTATTCACTTTTAATAATATTCCTTTCTAGAATCGTAACACTTTCAAATTTGAACACTGTGACGCCCCACCTCTATACCCACGCTAGACAAGAACACTACGGAGTAATGCTGTCGACTAGCACGGAGAATAAGGCTGTTGAGGAGCGACCATCTGTATGATTGCTTTGTGCAAGTACCGATATGTCAGATAGTAATAATATAAGTTTTCATCTCAAGAGGAAATCCGACATACAGATACAAACTCAAAGCTATCACACAGTGGCTATATAAAATCTTCGGAAACAAATATAGAAATAAACATAACACAAATCAGTCACAGACAATTCATATCACAAAGGCGGAAATAGATATGAATATAACACATGAAAGTGTTCATCAGAGTAGTGGTCAAAAAGATCCACAATAATACAAAGGAATAGATACAAGTGCTAGACAAAAGAGTAAGTACACATCATAGAGTCTGTATCTCAAATGTATACAACAAAAACTACTAAACTAAAGTAGTTAGCCAAAAGTCGGGATGATAGTCTGATAAGGAGTGAAGCAGAAGCACCTGTGAAATCTCAGTCTGACCCGAGTATTATTTAATAAGAAAATAATAAACGGATCAGTCTAACTATAAATATCAGATGAAACGATATAGAATCAGAGTTATGACTAAACACATAATAATCACAAGGCCAAGCTGTGATATATAAGTAGTTGATAATCAACAAGAGATTAATCGATATCACAAAATCTACACAAGAATCAAAGAAGCGTCATACTCCTTATTTCGTTCACCATACCATAAATATTGACGATAATATCAATGTCAATCACAAAAGTCAATGACACACAAATTCCAGAAGACTACACAAGAAATCCAGAAATCACTAAAGTCAATGACACACAAATTCACCAATGCACAAATATTGATAAAACTTATCAATGGAAATCACGAAAATTGGTGAAACACAAATTCTAGGAATCTACACAAGAATCAAAGAAGCGTCATACTCCTTATTTCGTTCACCATATCATAAATATTGACGATAATATCAATGTCAATCACAAAAGTCAATGACACACAAATTCCAGAAGACTACACAAGAAATCCAGAAATCACTAAAGTCAATGACACACAAATTCACCAATGCACAAATATTGATAAAACTTATCAATGGAAATCACGAAAATTGGTGAAACACAAATTCTAGGAATCTACACAAGAAATCCAGAAATCACAAAGGGCGGAGGCCTATCACAAACGGGAGCATAAAGCCCACCAACACGTGTATCACAAACGGAACGCTAATTCCATGATCGCTAACTATCACAAATTGAGCCGAAGCTCCACAAACGGCCCGAAGACCATGGGTTGCTACCCCATCACAAATTGAGTCGAAACTCCACAAAACGGGGTTTAGTCTCCCTCGCAGACAAAGAGACATCGCACATTGCTAGTCTAAATCACAAAGATTATCGTCATGATCAACGAGAAGTGTCAATTACACTAAGCTAGTAAATATATGAGTTTAGCTTCATGTCCCATAACCACTTGCTTAACTTAAATATTTACGAACAAACTGTAGATTTCCACTAGAAAATTGTCACAAGGGTTTCAATCGAACAAGTCCAAGAATTAACCAACAAAGTGAACGCAAGCGTTTCATACCACTTGTTTTACTAAGTCGTTTAATTAGATTTCTCATACGAGTGAGGTAAAGGTTTATATATACTAATAGATTTGGAAAACGGTTTTATAAACGAATTTGGTATCAAAATAGTATTGAAATCGTTTGAGGAAAGAGTTTTGATATTTACTACTAGTATAGAAAACCTTTATATTTTAAAGTGACAAATCACAAAGAAGATTGTAGGAACAATCAATCACTAAGATTCACATTCGAAAACGTGAATAAAATCCAAAGAAATCGATATAAAATCCATCAAAGTGGATATATCTAAAATTCTCAAAGAAAAGGTCATCTAAGTCGATAATAAATGACAACAACAAAAAGTGAGACAACACTAATCGATTAAAGTTGGATATTCAAACGGATTAGCAAAATAGGCTAATCTAGCAATTAACAGCAGGTCGGTCGACCGGACTCCCTGAGTCGGTCGACCGAGCCTTAAACAGAGGAGTGCTTGTGCACTCAGCAGCAGGTCGGTCGACTGGGCTCCCTGAGTCGGTCGACCGAACCTTAAAACAGAAAGTGCTTATGCACTTGGAAGCAGGTCAGTCGACCGGACCAGAGGGGTCGGTCGACCGAACCTGTTTCCAGCCTCTTCCCTGCCTATAACAAATGAGGTTCAATCTTGACCAAATTGCATTTTTCTCGAGCAATGGCGCTAAGGGATTATGCCAATCGACTACCCGGCCCTATATGCTCCTCGACGCATCACCAAAAACATGTTCAAACATAGAAGTTAGGATTTTTAACGAATTGAATTCAAAACACCAAAAATTGGAATATACACCAATTCAATCCAAACCAAAAGCAAATGCACACGAATAAGTGTTAGGAATTCATACCTAACATTCGAAGATAATTCATAGACTTAGATGTGAGATTAAAAATCTCACCTTTGAACCCAAATCAAATGAATGAGAAGCTTGAATCAATGGAAGACCAACCACACTTCAATCTCAACTCAAGAAGCTTGATTCTAAGCTAAAAAGAGAAACATTTCCCAAGTTAGGTTTAGGAATTTTCTGAAATCAAAGAGAGAATGAGTTGGAGAAGGAGAAGAGGAAGCTTACCAATGGGTTCTCTTGAACTTTGGAGCAAGAACTTGGATTTGCAAAGGAAGCTAGGGCTTGGAGTTTTAATTTCCTCTTCCATCCTCCATTAACATAAAAGCTTGAGTATTAGGAAAATAGAAGAGAAGTGAATGAAGAGGAGAGGGGTTGGGACTGAATACATAAGTGGGGTTATTGGGCTCTGCCCAAACCAAAGCCCTAAGTGAAAAAGTAGCAAAATTCAACTTTCTCCAAATATATCGAAGCTTATACTCAAAAAGGTCGCAAACGTCATTTTGAACTCAATGGGGGTGGTCTCGAGTCCTAATTCGACCGTATGCAAAAAGTAGCTTTTCGGACCAAAATCCGACGAACGATAAAATATTTAAATATAAAATCGATAAATATGCGGGTTGTTACAGACTCCCCTCCTTAAAGAAATTGAGTCCTCGCAATACTTAAGAAGAAAATAAGAAGTAACAACCATAGAAGCATATCAACACAAAAGAAAATTTGAATCAAGAAGTCCACCATAAAGAGCACGAAGGAGTAAATCCGAAAGTTTTCGTTCGATGAATTCTCAAGATTTCTCAAGAGCAATCCTTAGGATTTGAGAACCATTGAACTTTTACCAAAAAGAATATCTTTATATCGAAGGCGCTCAACCTCCGAAGCAATGATGCGAATAGAATGTTGCTTAAAAATCAAATCTGGTGAAACTTTAATTTCCACAATATCACCGGGCTCAAGAACAAAAATTCGGAATCCCTAAGGCATTTCCGTAGATAAAAGACGTGGAAAACGTCAAGAATATCAGAAAGTTGAGCCGGTGCAACAGCGTAGTACAAATACGGTACGCCCGAGAAACTAGAAACTCGAATAATTTGGAACACCGACGTAGTACAAAGACGGTACGTCCAATGAACCAAAAAGCCAAGTCATTGATGTAGTGCAAATGGTACATCCAATGAATCAAAAAGCGAAGACATTGATGTAGAACAAACGGTACATCCAATGAATCAAAAGCTAAGACATTGATGTAGAACAAACGGTACATCCAATGAATCAAAAGCAAAGACATTGATGTAGTACAAACGGTACATCCAATGAATCGAATAGCAAAGACATTGATGTAGTACAAACGGTACATCCAATGAATCAAATAACAAAGACATTGATGTAGTACAAACGGTACATCCAATGAATCAAATAACAAAGACATTGATGTAGTACAAACGGTACATCCAATGAATCAAATAACAAAGACATTGATGTAGTACAAACGGTACATCCAATGAATCCAAAAGCAAAGACATTGATGTAGTACAAACGGTACATCCAATGAATCGAATAGCAAAGACATTGATGTAGTACAAACGGTACATCCAATGAATCAAATAACAAAGACATTGATGTAGTACAAACGGTACATCCAATGAATCCAAAAGCAAAGACATTGATGTAGTACAAACGGTACATCCAATGAATCGAATAGCAAAGACATTGATGTAGTACAAATGGTACATCCAATGAATCCAAAAAGAAAAGACATTGATGTAGTACAAACGGTACATCCAATGAATCAAATAGCAAAGACATTGATGTAGTACAAAAACGGTACGTCCAATGAACCGAACACAATAAAAGGACATCGGACGCTAGTCCATAAAAGAAATGAGACGAAACTCAATAAAACGAAGTGTACCAAAACGTCCGATGAACTTGATGAAAAGATAATTCCATTCAGACAACATCAAAGAATCAACCACTTGTTGCTTACGACAAAGCGCATTGGCAACACTATTTCCCTTCCAGGAATAAAAAGAATATCAAGATCATAAGATGCCAGGAACTCGAGTCATCATGAAGTTCCTTATGAGAAAATAAATATTCCAAAGATTTATGATCGAGGTAGAGAACAAATTTCTCATCCAAATATGATGATGCCAAATTCCAAAAGCAAAAACAATAGCCGAGAGCACTAGATCATAAGTGGCATATCTAGTCTCGATAAGCTATAATGATTTAGAAGCACAAGTGATAGCACGTTCTCCTTTGCAAGAGAACGGCATCCAAACCAATACGACTAGTATCGGTACAAATAGCAAAGTCTTGGTTCCCCTTCAGGAATCACAAGAACTAGAGTATCGAAAGGAAGAGTTCTTTTAGATAATCTTCTTTCTCGAAAAGCTAAAACTTTCAAAATCGCAATTATTTCAATGTAAAAATATTTCTAGAAAAATTTACAATTTACAAGTCAATATATCGTGTCTGATTGTCACATCAAAGCGTTTAGGAAATTCCTATCGATAACATTGATCAAGCGCATCGACCAAAATTCTTAAAGCACTCAACGGGCAATACAATCACAAAATCATCTTTTATAGGATAAATAAATCTCTTAAAAAGTTTTAAGAATGTTCTTTGTTCGTTTCAAGAACAAAATCCAGTTTTACTTATAAATAAATCTTATGAAAAAGATTTGCAAAATTTTAAATTACTATTTTCATCCAAAATCAGTAAATACAAGAATAGTCTCATCGAAATATTCGTAGAATATTCGATTTATAAAATGGATGAGATAAGCTGGAAAATTTGAATGACAAAATAAGTCATTCATAAGAATCATAACGAGTGCGGAATGCGGTAAGTGGAATGCTAATTTCCGCAGCTCGTAGCAAACGAAAACCGGTGGTAAAGTCAAACTGAAAAGACCTTAACACCACACAAAAGATTTCTTAGGTGGTAATCCTAAGGCAAACTCAAAAATACCGGAAAATTTCTCAAACTACATGAATGAGAGAAATAACACTTTCCTTATAAGTGGGCTTAAGGAAGAAAATGATGCCATCAAGTTGGAATCAAAATCATAAAGGAAAATAGAAATCTGCTTAACAGATTGAAAATGTCGAAGATGAATAGTCCACTCGAAAAATAGGATATGGGCTTCACAATAATTAAGCCAATCCTTATAAAAGTAAAATCCGAAGCCTAAGTAAAAATATCGGCTCGGAAAGAAAAGTCTCATAAAATAATTTCGACATCTAAACAAAAGCAAATTGTTGCGGATCCATCCGGATTCACAATCCTCAAAGAAGCCTTCAAGCCCAAAAATGTTTAAAAAGAATCAACAAGTTCTTTTGATATAAACTAGTGAGATGGAACCCATATCAAAAAGAACTCGAAAAGGAAAATCATAAAACAATTGTCATCAAGGATAGAATGGCTACCTTGACTAAGAGAAGAGTTGCTAGGGGCTTGCAGCTTTCCTTCTCTCTTGCTTGGAAGCTTGGGACACGAAGATAAAAGATGGCCCGAACCTTTGCAATACCGACAAAAGAGGGGTCTCGAACACTCCCTTGCATAGTGGTTCGTGGAACCACAATTGTAGCATTGTCCACGACTAGAGGTAGGTGCTTTTGCTACCGGGGTTTCTTGCCTCCCTTTCTTGTTGGGAATGGGGCCTTCGAATTTAATAGGCCTCTTCATGTTGTTGTTGAAGTTTTGTTGGGCACGCACAACTTCAATATCACCTTCATTATCGGCCTCTTCAAGACGAAGAGCGATATCAATAAGCTGATCAAATGAAACCTCAAGTTTCAGGAGTAATGGCTTCTTAAGATTCTTATTCAAGCCATAGACAAATCTCTGATTTTTCTTCAATGGGGTGTTGATGTATTCAACTCCGTATTTGGACAGAGATTCGAAGATGCGACATAGTCTGTCACAGAAGATCCACCTTGGACAAGGTCAATAAAACGCCGGGCCAAAGTTACTTTTTCGACCTCCGGCACAAATTTCAATTCGAATCTTTCTCGGAATTGCTCCCAAGTGAGATCTGCTTCAACGATTTCAGAAATTAAAAGCTCATACCAATCTAATGCTCTTTCTTGGAGCATGCTAGAAGCCACTTGGACTCGATGAAGGTCAATAAGGTTCATGCGAGAAAAGATGCGATCGCATGATTTGAGCCAAGCTTGAATTTCAATAACACTCTCGGATCCCCTGAATGGCCTTCCACCCAAATCGGTGTAGTCTCTGCACAAGCGTGCAAAACCGGATCTAGGATGAGTAGGCTCTGGATTGGGACCGGCTGCTTGAGCGTTCTTAACAAGATCTAAAAGCTGCTGGGCAGACATAAATACTCCATCCTGGGGAGTAGCACTAGATTGAGCGCGCAGGGACGGCCAGGTCTAACCATTTCTCTTCCTTAAGAAAGAAAGAAGGAAGAAGAAGAAGGTTATTCACAAAATGAATATCAAGCAATCTTGATAGATAAAACAAGGAATCATAAAAGAAAGTAGGATAGAACGGTACGAAGACTCGAATAAATCCTAAGGCACAACTCCTAAGAAAGACTTAGGACATGATCCTTGTTATAATATTCCATATTGTTCCGAAGTTTGGCTCTGATACCAAGCTGTGACGCCCCACCTCTATACCCACGCTAGACAAGAACACTACGGAGTAATGCTGTCGACTAGCACGGAGAATAAGGCTGTTGAGGAGCGACCATCTGTATGATTGCTTTGTGCAAGTACCGATATGTCAGATAGTAATAATATAAGTTTTCATCTCAAGAGGAAATCCAACATACAGATACAAACTCAAAGCTATCACACAGTGGCTATATAAAATCTTCGGAAACAAATATAGAAATATACATAACACAAATCAGTCACAGACAATTCATATCACAAAGGCGGAAATAGATATGAATATAACACATGAAAGTGTTCATCAGAGTAGTGGTCAAAAAGATCCACAATAATACAAAGGAATAGATACAAGTGCTAGACAAAAGAGTAAGTACACATCATAGAGTCTGTATCTCAAATGTATACAACAAAAACTACTAAACTAAAGTAGTTAGCCAAAAGTCGGGATGATAGTCTGATAAGGAGTGAAGCAAAAGCACCTGTGAAATCTCAGTCTGACCCGAGTATTATTTAATAAGAAAATAATAAACGGATCAGTCTAACTATAAATATCAGATGAAACAATATAGAATCAGAGTTATGACTAAACACATAATAATCACAAGGCCAAGCTGTGATATATAAGTAGTTGATAATCAACAAGAGATTAATCGATATCACAAAATCTACACAAGAATCAAAGAAGCGTCATACTCCTTATTTCGTTCACCATACCATAAATATTGACGATAATATCAATGTCAATCACAAAAGTCAATGACACACAAATTCCAGAAGACTACACAAGAAATCCAGAAATCACTAAAATCAATGACACACAAATTCACCAATGCACAAATATTGATAAAACTTATCAATGGAAATCACGAAAATTGGTGAAACACAAATTCTAGGAATCTACACAAGAATCAAAGAAGCGTCATACTCCTTATTTCGTTCACCATACCATAAATATTGACGATAATATCAATGTCAATCACAAAAGTCAATGACACACAAATTCCAGAAGACTACGCAAGAAATCCAGAAATCACTAAAGTCAATGACACACAAATTCACCAATGCACAAATATTGATAAAACTTATCAATGGAGATCACGAAAATTGGTGAAACACAAATTCTAGGAATCTACACAAGAAATCCAAAAATCACAAAGGGGGAGGTCCATCACAAACGGGAGCATAAAGCCCACCAACACGTGTATCACAAACGGAATGCTAATTCCATGGTCGCTAACCATCACAAATTGAGCCGAAGCTCCACAAACGGCCCGAAGACCATGGGTTGCTACCCCATCACAAATTGAGTCGAAACTCCACAAAACGGGGTTTAGTCTCCCTCGCAGACAAAGAGACATCGCACATTGCTAGTCTAAATCACAAAGATGATCGTCATGATCAACGAGAAGTGTCAATTACACTAAGCTAGTAAATATACGAGTTTAGCTTCATGTCCCATAACCACTTGCTTAACTTAAATATTTACGAACAAACTGTAGATTTCCACTATAAAATTGTCACAAGGGTTTCAATCGAACAAGTCCAAGAATTAACCAACAAAGTGAACGCAAGCGTTTCATACCACTTGTTTTACTAAGTCGTTTAATTAGATTTCTCATACGAGTGAGGTAAAGGTTTATATATACTAATAGATTTGGAAAACGGTTTTATAAACGAATTTGGTATTAAAATAGTATTGAAATCGTTTGAGGAAAGAGTTTTGATATTTACTACTAGTATAGAAAACCTTTATATTTTTAAAGTGACAAATCACAAAGAAGATTGTAGGAACAATCAATCACTAAGATTCACATTCAAAAACGTGAATAAAATCCAAAGAAATCGATATAAAATCCATCAAAGTGGATATATCTAAAATTCCCAAAGAAAAGGTCATCTAAGTCGATAATAAATGACAACAACAAAAGGGAGACAACACGAATCGATTAAAGTTGGATATTCAAACGGATTAGCAAAATAGGCTAATCTGGCAATTAACAGCAGGTCGGTCGACCGGACTCCCTGAGTCGGTCGACCGAGCCTTAAACAGAGGAGTGCTTGTGCACTCGGCAGCAGGTCGGTCCACTGGGCTCCCTGAGTCGGTCGACCGAACCTTAAAACAGAAAGTGCTTATGCACTTGGAAGCAGGTCGGTCGACCGGACCAGAGGGGTCGGTCGACCGAACCTGTTTCCAGCCTCTTCCCTGCCTATAACAAATGAGGTTCAATCTTGACCAAATTGCATTTTTCTCGAGCAATGGCGCTAAGGGATTATGCCAATCGACTACCCGGCCCTATATGCTCCTCGATGCATCACCAAAAACATGTTCAAACATAGAAGTTAGGATTTTTAACGAATTAAACTCAAAACACCAAAAATTGGAATATACACCAATTCAATCCAAACCAAAAGCAAATGCACACGAATAAGTGTTAGGAATTCATACCTAACATTCGAAGATAATTCATAGACTTAGATGTGAGATTAAAAATCTCACCTTTGAACCCAAATCAAATGAATGAGAAGCTTGAATCAATGGAAGACCAACCACACTTCAATCTCAACTCAAGAAGCTTGATTCTAAGCTAAAAAGAGAAACATTTCCCAAGTTAGGTTTAGGAATTTTCTGAAATCAAAGAGAGAATGAGTTGGAGAAGAAGAAGAGGAAGCTTACCAATGGGTTCTCTTGAACTTTGGAGCAAGAACTTGGATTTGCAAAGGAAGCTAGGGCTTGGAGTTTTAATTTCCTCTTCCATCCTCCATTAACATAAAATCTTGAGTATTAGGAAAATAGAAGAGAAGTGAATGAAGAGGAGAGGGGTTGGGACTGAATACATAAGTGGGGTTATTGGGCTCAGCTCAAACCAAAGCCCTAAGTGAAAAAGTAGCAAAAATCAACTTTCTCCAAACATATCGAAGCTTATACTCAAAAAGGTCGCAAACGTCATTTTGAACTCAATGGGGGTGGTCTCGAGTCCTAATTCGACCGTATGCAAAAAGTAGCTTTTCGGACCAAAATCCGACGAACGATAAAATATTTAAATATAAAATCGATAAATATGCGGGTTGTTACAAACACTTTCGAAATCATTGCACTTCTAAAATCATAACACTTTAGAAATCATAACACTTTTTGAAAACATGAAACTTTTTGACTTAACCAGTTTAGATATTGAAAATAGTATATATGTATTAACATGGTTACACATTAAATAGTTTATATGTTAAAATAATTTATATATTAAAATGGTTTATTTATATTAAAATTCTTTATATAATGAAATTGGTTTCCTCAAATCTCCCATATCGATTCAAATCATTTTATAATTCCATTTTAACCAATTCCAATTTAACCATCTCAATTTAAAATTCAAAATTTCAAGTTTAAATATTCAAACATTTATAATATAATTTCAATTATGTTTCAACATTTTAACTTAAATTTTCATTCAAATTGGAAAATATTCCCTTAACCATTTTAATAACAATTTGTTTAAATCCCAGTTTATATGCTTAAATCAATATTACATATTCAATCTCCATTTTATTTAAAATTGAGAATACTCGTTTAATCACTTTTTATCAAATCACGTTATAAATCATATTTTTCCCAAGACTTCAAAATCAATAAGTTCAAATAAATTCTTATTTAAATTCAATTTTTAACCATTTCTCTTTTCCCATGTCAACATTAATTTATTTTCCCAACCTTTATTTGTTAAAGTTATAAAATCTATTTTTAGAATATTAACATAAAATTAAGTTAATACTTAAACATGTTATATACTAATTAAATTAGACTTTATAAATTTTATTTTATATTAAAACTTATTTTATACATTTTAAAATAGTAAAATTATAAGTAAATTCTTAAAACTTATCATTCAAAACTAACTTATAATTTTAAAATTTTCAAAATATATAATTTAGAAATCAAGAATTTAAACATATATAAAATAACATATATATATAATATTAAAAAACAATATTTATATAAAATCATTTATATATATATATATATCTTTATAAACCTTGGAAATCATTTCGAAATTTATATATAGACCAACGACGTCCGTATATAATTTTCTATCCTATGGTCAAGTGATATAGATATTTATCATTTTAATCCGCAATTTAAATATTTATGGGTATATATCCTTTCAACCAACAACGAAAAATTCAATTCAACGAAAATCGTTTGGGTTTATCATTTCAACCCATAACGATTTTCTCCTATTCTACAAGATCATTCGGGTATGTATCGTTTCAACCCATAGGGAATTCTATACTAATAGGGAACTTGCAGAGTGATAACTTATATGATAATAATATAACATATAACAACAGGCATATATCATCGCCAACAGATAAAATATAAATAACAAATCATAGTGTCAGATGTCATAGGTGAACAGTTACAGACAATGGCATATCATATATATAACAATTAAACAACTAGAACAACATATTTCAATTGTCGTTTCAAATGAAATCAAATCTAATAAATATAAGAATGTTAATCATGAGTGATTGCTCACTTTTCGAGGTTAGAGAGACAAGAAGATAACATGGACATAGATACGCACACGGAACAACGACAAGATAATAATTGCTGCGATGAATCGATATTGAGATGGTAAATTGAAATGGCATAAGATCGGTTGAAACAGGATATATGTTACATATATATAAATTTCTAAAATCCATGTAAAACATATATTTTCAAATTGATATCAAATTTAAACATAATTAAAATTATATATATATGTATGTATGTATGTATGTATGTATGTATGTATGTATTTTGTAACGACCCGAAATTTTGGGCAATATAAATTTAATAATCTGTGTTAATAATTTAACTGGTTTGATAATTTTCTTTATAATTTTAATTTAAAATTTGTGAATTTAATCTTTTAAAGTTTAATAAATATTTAATCTGTTAAGGGTAATCAATATCTTTCTGACAATTTAAATTTGATAAGAATTGTTTTCAAAAGCTAATTAAATTTTTATTCTGTTTATAATATATACAATTGATATATATTGTGAATAGAAGAGCTTTTGTTTTAAATTAAAGATTAATTTTCAAATTGTAACATATATGTATGTATATGTTATAATTTGGTATTGTTTTGAAATTTAATCCATTAATAATTTGTATATGAATGGATATTGTAACTTAAAGCTTTGTTTAGAAATTATATTTTCAAAAGTTAATTTAAAGATTAATTCATTTAAAAAATAAGATAATTTAAAAAGATTTTAAAACAAAGTTTTGTTTTGTCTTCTTTAAAAATATGAGATTGTTATTATTTTAAATATGATAGTTTATAAAGGAAATTTATCAATGTTTTATTTTTGTTTTCTTTAAAATGTTTAAATTTTAAAATGGTTATAAATGCGTATGTATAATTGTTTTAGATTTTTAAAATACAAAGAAATTATTTATATTAGTTTTGAAACATTTTCTTTTAAAGGTAAACTTATATATATATATATATATATATATATATATATATATATGTAAGTACTCATTTATAAAGTAAAATATAATGTAAGATTATATTTACGTTTAAATTACATAAAAGTTTAAAAACACTTAATGATGAATGTAAACATGTGTAAATATAATAATCACCATAAGAACACTTGTAAGAAAAATTTACAAATTTATGAAAAATGTTATTCTTAAGCCAACATGTGGCAATGTTTTTATCTTAATTTTTAATAAATTTCTTTTTTTAGAAGGAAACTAGTTTTATGTACAAACATTCCTTTTTTTATTTTCACTTCTCAACAAAATTTAATGGCAACATGTAATCTTCTTCAAATCTGAAAATAAAATTCAAAAAAAATAAAACTTCAACCTACAATTCAACTTCAAATTGCATTGCAAAGTTCAAACCAACCTGTAATTTAAACATGCAATTGAAGATCTGCATATTCAAATGAAGAATCAAGTTGAAAATAAAATCTGCATGCAAAAGAATTATCAACCTAAAATGCAAATGGAAGTCAAACCTGCTCTGTTATAAAATCTGCCTACAAAGTATACAAGTGAGTAAATTGTTTTTTTTTTTTTTTAAAACAGATAAGTTGAATTCTAATTTTTATTGTATGTGTTAATCTGAGATTTGATACTGCAGTTGCATGAAAATCATTCAGAATTTATAACATTGAATTTACAGATATGTTCTTATATATGTGAAAGGATCTATGTTTTTTTTATAAACTCTCTGTTCCTTGTTGTTTCAGACCAGAATAAATCTTCAAAATCCCAAATCTCCCAATAAACATTATTATTTGACTTTGATGTTTAGATGGAAAGTGTTTGTTGATGTTTGAAGGCAATTTTTAGAATAGTTTGTGGAATTTTTAAGTTACAAATAATTTTTAAAATGGGGAAACACAGTAAATACAATATATATATGTCAAAATAAATCATCACAATTCAGTAATTTGAATTCAGGAACATATTAGAAATGGAAGATGATGATTTTAGGAAGTAAAATCAGGATTTTTGGTGAAGTGATTGTTGGGTTTTGCAGTAATGAGCAATATTGGGCATTTTGTAGATTTCTGATGATTTGTACATTAATTCGAATTGATATTTGAATCAAAGCTTGCTTGCAAGCTATTGATCATAGGAAAAATACAGGATAATTTTTAAAAATGATGGATTGAAGGGAATTGCTAAAACTAGGGTTTAGTTCCTGTGTTTTGAAGCCGATGCTAACTTGGGATTTTCGTCACTGATATGTGACCGGAGTCATGGCCGACATGGGGAATGGTGGCGTGAAGGTTGTGGCGACGTTCTGGAGAGGCCAGCATGGATCATCGACGTTGTGGTGGTCGGAAAGGGGAAGTTTTGTGGTCGAAGTTCCAGCAGTTATTCGAGTTCAAGGTTGAATTTTTAATCGACGATGGGTTTTAGGTTCTGGGTTTAGGGATGGCATGTGGTGGTCATCGGCGACATGGAGATGGCCGGTGGGAGGTTCGATGATGTTTGGATCGTCGTGCAATATGCACGCGTGTACATAGTGTACACTGGAAATTTTTGAATTGGAGAAGAAGGCTTCTCTCGGGTTGGACTTCATGTTTTCGCGTATTTTTCTCGAAGCAGGGATTTTGGGTTTTTCCTCGGGGATAGCACGGGTGGAACTAAGGGTTAGTCTCGAGTTTGGGATGGGTGCTTGTCTGTTGAGTTCTGTAGGAAGATGAGTTGCAATCAAACATGTAGTTTGAATAAATAAGATTAGGCTTTGAATTATAGAACAAGTTTATAAACATAAACAAGTCTTTTAAAGTAAAACGAATTTTCAAAAGTTTAAAACTTGTTTGTTTTAAGTTAATCAAACTTTAAATTATAAATTGAATTTACTTTCAAATTTAAAACGGTTGAGATGATTTCTTTGAAAGTAAATTTACTTAATTAAAGTTTGAATTTTAGTGTTTGAATTTAAGGTTTTAAAATAAATTTAAAAGTAATGTTTTAAATTCAAGATTACAAATTATATTGAAAAGGTAAGTTTAAATTAGATAATTAAAATGTTTTAAATCTCAAATTGATTTCTAAATGCTTTCTTTTCAGATAAAGTTTAAGTTATAATTTGTAAATCAAATAGATTGTTTTGAGTTATTAAAATTTGATTAAATTCAAATAATCTATTTATGGAAATCAATAAGGTTAGATTATTTGGATATAAATTTAAGAATACTTAATAATTTGATATTATGTAAAAGATTAATTAAGAATAATGTTTTCTTAATTAATTAAGGATTTTAAAATCTAGAAAGTTAATTAATTAATTGTTTAATTAATTTTAAATAATTAGTTAATTATTTATTAAATTTTAAATAATCACTTAATTATGGATTAATTAAGTATAATTACTTAATAAAGAAATTAATGACGAATTGTTGAATGTAATTAAGGAAGTTAATTACTTATGGAAGTAATTAATGATAATTACTCATGGAGTAATTAGTTGAAGTGATTATTGGTTAATCACTTAATGATATCAATTAAAGAATTGATTAATATAATTATTGAAGTTAATTAATTATGAAGTGATTAATTAATTAAATAATTAAGAATTATCTAATGATGAAGAAATTTTTTAGTTTAGTGATTAATTAAGGAAATAATTAAGATTTATTAATGAAAGTAATTAGAGTAATTACTTATGTAAGTAATTAAGAGTTAATTACTTAATTTATTTTAGTTAATTAATTAATGTGATTAATTAATTAATGAATGAGATTATATTAAGATTAATTACTAAGTGTAATTAATTAAAATTTTAATTAATTAGTAAAGTAATTAATTAAGGATTAATTATTGATTTAAATTGGTTAATAATTACTTAATGAAGTAATTAAGAATTAGATTAATTAATCAAGGATTAATATAATTAATTAAGAAGTAATTAAGATAAATAATTACAAATTGTTAATTACTGTTTATGAATTAATGAGATGATTAATTATAAGTTAATTATTTAATTAATTAAAGTAATTATTAATTAATAAGGATTAATTAATTAATGTGATTAATGATATTAATCAAGGTTGATTAATATAAGTAATTAATTTAAATGTGATTAATTAATTGTAATTAATTAAGAATTAATGTAATTAATTATAGTTAATTAATTAATTAATGATCATTAATTATTGTAATTAATGATAGTAATTAAGGATTAATTACTGTATATGGATAAGGATAATTACTTGAATGTAATTAAAGGATAATTAATCAAGGAAGATTAATTAAGGAAGATCATTAGAGATGATTAATTTATTTTATTTGGAATAATAATTAATGAAGAAGGGTTATGGATTCAATCGATTAAGAGATAATCAATTTTGTTTTAGATGTTTGATTAATATGGATTGATTAATTAATATTGGTTAATTAATTGATATTGGATGATCAATATTTGGAGATTTATATTGGATGATTGGTTGATATTGGATGTTTGATATTGGTTGATACTGGTTGATATTGGATATCTTTATTACGTGATATGCTGCTTTGTGAAGATGAATATTGTTATGAATTATCTCTTGTGATAATATGATTCATCTATCTGTTTATATCATCCTGTATATAAGTTAAACTGTTTAAACCCTTAGGTATAACTTGGACAATTAAAATGGCATTTGGTTTCGGTGAGACCGGGATCGGGTTTCCATATTTGGATATCAGAAAACCACATCGATTCCAATTAAACGTTAGGTCGTTAATCCAAGTGGAGCAAGTGAAGACTCGAGGTGTAAGGGCTATACGTCAGTATAACTCTGTGGGTGATTCCGTAATGAGTTGACGGAATAGTGCTTATAGATTCGAGATGGTGAATCAGAGTGCAAGGGCTATGGTCGTTGACTCTGAGGGTGATTCCAATAATGAGTGCTATGAGATAGTGCCTTCGGTTTCGTTCGAACCCGGAACGAACTTGTATGGATTGAATACTTTCAGCACATCGTCAGGCGGACGATGAGCATTCTAAGATAATGTGTCCTATAAAGGTAATCGTAACCTCAAGCCTCATCAACCGGGAATGGCTAAAACAGGGGAGGTGCAGCAAGGCTTCGTGGGTAGCCCCCACTTGAGAGTGAGATTTACCCCTGTCTAGAGGTCCCTTTCTATTTCGGCTTAGTGTGTGGTTGGTCGTGCCAACTACGGGGTGGTCTTGTTCGGGACTGTCTAGTAAGGGATGGTTCCGGCCTTGTGTTGCAGGGGAGTGGGAGTACTCCTCGGTACGTTGATCTAGGCCACGAACTGTGACGGGCGGTACCCCAGTAGCCCTGCCATTGTATGGAATCCAAAATCCAATAAGTGCATGTACGGTTTTGATTGTGCCCAACTATGTTGGAACGTGAGATGTAAGCATTCCAGCTATTTCTGTATTTTATTTTGAAAACCCTAGACACTATTATAATATCACTGGATTTCCTATCAAATGCTTTGGTTAGCGTAAGGTAAAAACTTTTCCATGTTTATGTGTGGGAAGTCTTACGTGATACCTTTTCTTTTCAAAGGTTTTCTAAAGTTAAGCAATTTTAACCCGTTTACTCACACCAGACCCCTGTCTGACCCGAGTGTTTATTTTCTGTTTTATTAAACTCTTGGGTACTCATATTATGTATGAGTAGTCAAGTGATTCAGGTTAGCTTGACAAACTTTTGGAGGAGATATGGAGCAGGAGGCTTCCACGTGTAGATATATTATGATTCCGCTGTGTATGTTGTGTATGTATCTTGTATACTTGAGTTGTACAGTTAGACAAAAGGTTTATAACTGTCTATTATCAGTTGTTTAAGTTGTGTACTCTGATGTAATGAGATACTATGTAATATTTTATGTGATATATTATATTTCATACGTTCCGCTGTGAGTTCTCTGATGTTGTTCTGTTTCTTCTTTCTCTTTCTTTTCTTCTTCTATCCCTTTCTTTCTTCAAGATGATGCGATTTTCTAGGAGTATGAAGTCGGGTCGTTTCACTTGGTATCAGAGCATTAGGCTCTGAAGTGTGTCTTTCTTTAGGGAGCATTAGGTTGAGTGGATACCTAGGCTCTATAGTAGTGTCTTTCTTGAGAGAGCGTACTTGTAATTTTTATATATAACTATATCTATATATATATCTATGTCTACCTAATCTGTTGGGTTATCTGTTTGGATTTTCCAACATAAATTTTAAAGGTAGATGGAGTAGTGGTGTGTGTGAGTATCACGACTACCACTGAGGGAAGAGGTTCCATATGTTGAGGTTGGAAGTATTTGTCGAGACTGTAAACCTGGTACCGTCTCGAGTGAGATTTGTAGTTTGAGTGAGGATTTCTCTGATATCCGAAGGAAATCTTTTGAAAATTCGGAGTATATCTTTGAAGTGTAAGTTTGGATTTCGCTCGGGCGAGCGAATTTTTCTTGAGTTTGGATTTGTTGGAAGTGCAGAGTAAATGATGGTATCTTGATAACTGCATGATGAGATGCAGTATCCTTGGATATTTTCTGAAGGTGTTTTCTCTTGAAGCAGTTTTAGAAGTAGTTGAGAAGCAGTCTTTACCTGCTGCAGGGAAGACCCGTCTGTGTATAAGTTGTTTGGATCTTCAGTAAGGAGGTTGGCTGTTTTGGGATATGAGACTAAGGTCTATGAGTTGTTTCTCTACAGACATGGTCTCAATGTTATTCCCTAAGGTAAGCGAGATGTTGATGCTTGGTTTGGAGTCCGAGTTTCTTGAGAAGTTTTCTGCCATCTTGGAAGTCAGTTGTGTGGTTTGTTGAAGGTTTTGGAGTTGACCAGCCTTTGAATTCGAAGTCTTTGGTTAGCTGTAGTAGCAGTGCAACTCGAAGTGTTCGATGTGCTGACGAGGAAATCTTTTGGCTTCGCAATATCATCGAGGTAGAGTTTGGAAGCAACAGTGTGGCTTGTTTCTCCGATGATTCAGGAATCTTGTGGTTCTCTTTCAGCAGTCCGGGCTGAAGGAGGTAATGTTTTCTTCAAGGATTGACCTTGTTTGGAAAAGTTTAAAGCTGTTCTAATTGGTAAAGTGAGGACAGTTTCTTTGGAATCCGAACTAGGTAGGATCACAAAAGCGACCTGCGATTAGTTGGGAATTTTTCTTGAGCATTCTTTTGTTTGAGGCTGAGGATTCTCATGTAGAAGTAGGAGCTACTAATGTAATCAGGAGTTTTTCAGCATCTGGAGTTGAGTTCCATATTGTTTTGGTTCTAGAAGAGATTTTGGTAGAGTTGATGTAGCAACTCAGATATTTTTGGAATTGGAATTGGACTAATATAGCTTTTGGAATAGGATTCTGTTTTGAGGATGTGTGACTGAGTCAGATGAGTCACTCAGATTTTTATGGATTTGATGAACAAAGTTTCCCGTATATGTTGGATAAGTTTGTACTCGTGTTCATCAACAGATACTCTCATCTATTTCAGAATCAGAGTGGTGCAGCGGAAGCAAGGTAGCTGCTGTGCAAGGAAGGTAGTAAGTTATGTTTGCTATTGCTTGAATAATAGAGCTTGAGTTTTAGATTTCGACAGATTTTTGGAAGACTTTTCTGTTGATCAGGATCTAGGAACTGTTGTTTTGGTCTTGTTGTTTCTGGAAGTATCAGCATAGGTTGAGTTGATCAGGAAGAAGTTTGGCAGCCTTGGATTATCTGTTGAGTTATACAGATATGAGATAAAAAGTTTTGGAATTCGAAGTTGGAGACTTCAGTGTTGTTAGAATTTTCTGGTTAAGAAGACTGAAATTGGATAAGATTGGTTGAGTAGTGCTGTGGCATTTGAGATTTCTTATCTGTGTCCTGATAGGATAAGATTGAATTGCCAGTTTGGATAGATGGAATTCATTTTGTATTTCATGTATCTATGAGGGAGTACGTGTATGATTCATTATTGGTTATTGAATCTGTAGTTCAGTTGGAGTTGGATGTTGAGCTGGATTTGAGAGTAATCTGATGTTCTGTTCAGATTGAAGGATCTAGAGATGAGTGGAGCTTTGGATTTTGGTTGTGTAGTTAGTTTGTTGGCTATTGTTGAGCGAGTCTCCCGATGATTTATACTTGGGAAACTCGAGATAGTATTAGAAATTTATTCTGATTTATTTCAGAATAATTAGTTAGAATTGTTTGTTTGTTTGATTTGTTGCTATGGTTGATAGTTACTGGTTGATAGGAATGTTTGCTAATTTAAATTAAAATCTGTACTGGGTTATTAAATTACCTTTGCTGTTAAATTTCAGGGACGAAATTCTTTTAAAGGGGGAGGATTGCGACGACCCGGAATTTTGGGCAATCTAAATTTAATAATCTGTGTTAATAATTTAACTGGTTTGATAATTTTCTTTATAATTTTAATTTAAAATTTGTGAATTTAATCTTTTAAAGGTTAATAAATATTTAATCTATTAATGGTAATCAATATCTTTCTGACAATTTAAATTTGATAAGAATTGTTTTTCAAAAGCTAATTAAATTTTTATTCTGTTTATAATATATACAATTGATATATATTGTGAATAGAAGAGCTTTTGTTTTAAATTAAAGATTAATTTTCAAATTGTAACATATATGTATGTATATGTTATAATTTGATATTTTTTTGAAATTTAATCCATTAATAATTTGTATATGAATGGATATTGTAACTTAAAGCTTTGTTTAGAAATTATATTTTCTAAAGTTAATTTAAAGATTAATTCATTTAAAAAATAAGATAATTTAAAAAGATTTTAAAACAAAGTTTTGTTTTGTCTTCTTTAAAAATATGAGATTGTTATTATTTTAAATCTGATAGTTTATAAAGGAAATTTATCAATGTTTTATTTTTGTTTTCTTTAAAATGTTTAAATTTTAAAATGGTTATAAATGCATATGTATAATTGTTTTAGATTTTTAAAATACAAAGAAATTATTTATATTAGTTTTGAAACATTTTCTTTTAAAGGTAAACTTATATATATACATATGTAAGTACTCATTTATAAAGTAAAATATAATGTAAGATTATATTTACATTTAAATTACATAAAAGTTTAAAAACACTTAATGATGAATGTAAACATGTGTAAATATAATAATCACCATAAGAACACTTGTAAGAAAAATTTACAAATTTATGACAAAGGTTATTCTTAAGCCAACATGTGGCAATGTTTTTATCTTAATTTTTAATAAAATTTTTTTTAGAAGGAAACTAGTTTTATGTACAAACATTCCTTTTCTTTATTTTGACTTCTCAACAAAATTTAATGGCAACATGTAATCTTCTTCAAATCTGAAAATAAAGTTCAAAAAAAAATAAAACTTCAATCTGCAATTCAACTTCAATCTACAACTTCAAATTGCATTGCAAAGTTCAAACCAAGCTGTAATTTAAACATGTAATTGAAGATCTGCATATTCAAATGAAGAATCAAGTTGAAAATAAAATCTGCATGCAAAAGAATTATCAACCTAAAATGCAAATGGAAGTCAAACCTGCTCTGTTATAAAATCTTCCTGCAAAGTATACAGGTGAGTAAATTGTTTTTTTTTAAAAAAAAAACAGATAAGTTGAATTCTAATTTTTATTGTATGTGTTAATCTGAGATTTGATACTGCAGTTGCATGAAAATCATTCAGAATTTATAACATTGAATTTACAGATATGTTCTTATATATGTGAAAGGATCTATGTTTTTTTTATAAACTCTCTGTTCCTTGTTGTTTCAGACCAGAATAAATCTTCAAAATCCCAAATCTCCCAATAAACATTATTATTTGACTTTGATGTTTAGATGGAAAGTGTTTGTTGATGTTTGAAGGCAATTTTTAAAATAGTTTGTGGAATTTTTAAGTTACAAATAATTTTTAAAATAGGGAAACACATTAAATACAATATATATATATATATATGCCAAAATAAATCATCACAATTCAGTAATTTGAATTCAGGAACATATTAGAAATGGAAGATGATAATTTTAGGAAGTAAAATCAGGATTTTTGGTGAAGTGATTGTTGGGTTTTGCAGTAATGAGCAATATTGGGCATTTTGTAGATTTCTGATGATTTGTACATTAATTCGAATTGATATTTGAATCAAAGCTTGCTTGCGAGCTATTGATCATAGGAAAAATACAGAATAATTTTTAAAAATGATGGATTGAAGGGAATTGCTAAAACTAGGGTTTAGTTCCTGTGTTTTGAAGCCGATGCTAACTTGGGATTTTCGTCACTGATATGTGACCGAAGTCATGCGCGGCATGGGGAATGGGGGCGTGAAGGTTGTGGCGACGTTCTGGAGAGGCCGGCATGGATTATCGACGTTGTGGTGGTCGAAAAGGGGAAGTTTTGTGGTCGAAGTTCCAGCAGTTGTTCGAGTTCAAGGTTGAATTTTTAATCGACGATGGGTTTTGGGTTCTGGGTTGAGGGATGGCATGTGGTGGTCATCGGCGACATGGAGATGGCCGGTGGGAGGTTCGGTGATGTTTGGATCGCCGTGCAATATGCACGCGTGTACATAGTGTACACTGGAAATTTTTGAATTGGAGAAGAAGGCTTCTCTCGGGTTGGACTTCATATTTTCGCGTATTTTTCTCGAAGCAGGGGTTTTGGGTTTTTCCTCGGGGATAGCACGCGTGGAACTAAGGGTTAGTCTCGAGTTTGGGATGGGTGCTTGTCTGTTGAGTTCTGTAGGAAGATGAGTTGCAATCAAACATGTAGTTTGAATAAATAAGATTAGGCTTTGAATTATAAAACAAGTTTAAAAACATAAACAAGTCTTTTAAAGTAAAACGAATTTTCAAAAGTTTAAAACTTGTTTGTTTTAAGTTAATCAAACTTTAAATTATAAATTGAATTTACTTTCAAATTTAAAACGATTGAGATGATTTCTTTGAAAGTAAATTTACTTAATTAAAGTTTGAATTTTAGTGTTTGAATTTAAGGTTTTAAAATAAATTTAAAAGTAATGTTTTAAAAACAAGATTACAAATTATATTGAAAAGGTAAGTTTAAATTAGATAATTAAAATGTTTTAAATCTCAAATTGATTTCTAAATGCTTTCTTTTCAGATAAAGTTTAAGTTATAATATTGTAAATCAAATAGATTGTTTTGAGTTATTAAAATTTGATTAAATTCAAATAATCTATTTATGGAAATAAATAAGGTTAGATTATTTGGATATAAATTTAAGAATACTTAATAATTTGATATTATGTAAAAGATTAATTAAGAATAATGTTTTCTTAATTAATTAAGGATTTTAAAATCTAGGAAGTTAATTAATTAATTGTTTAATTAATTTTAAATAATTAGTTAAATATTTATTAAATTTTAAATAATCACTTAATTATGGATTAATTAAGTATAATTACTTAATAAAGAAATTAATGATGAATTATTGAATGTAATTAAGGAAGTTATTTACTTATGGAAGTAATTAATGATAATTACTCATGGAGTAATTAGTTGAAGTGATTATTGGTTAATCACTTAATGATATCAATTAAAGAATTGATTAATATAATTGTTGAAGTTAATTAATTATGAAGTGATTAATTAATTAAATAATTAAGAATTATTTAATGATGAAGAAAATTGTTAGTTTAGTGATTAATTAAGGAAGTAATTAAGATTTATTAATGAAAGTAATTAGAGATAATTACTTATGCAAGTAATTAAGAGTTAATTACTTAATTTATTTTAGTTAATTAATGTGATTAATTAATTAATGAATGAGATTAAATTAAGATTAATTACTAAGTGTAATTAATTAAAATTGTAATTAATTAATAAAGTAATTAATTAAGGATTAATTGTTGATTTAAATTGGTTAATAATTACTTAATGAAGTAATTAAGAATTAAATTAATTAATCAAGGATTAATATAATTAATTAAGAAGTAATTAAGATAAATAATTACAAATTATTAATTACTGTTTCTGAATTAATGAGATGATTAATTATAAATTAATATATAATTAATTAAAGTAATTATTAATTAATAAGGATTAATTAATTAATGTGATTAATGATATTAATCAAGGTTGATTAATATAAGTAATTAATTTAAATGTGATTAATTAATTGTAATTAATTAAGAATTAATGTAATTAATTATAGTTAATTAATTAATTAATGATCATTAATTATTGTAATTAATGATAGTAATTAAGGATTAATTACTGTATATGGATAAGGATAATTACTTGAATGTAATTAAAGGATAATTAATCAAGGAAGATTAATTAAGGGAGATCATTAGAGATGATTAATTTATTTTATTTGGAATAATAATTAATGAAGAAGGGTTATGGATTCAAATGATTAAGAGATAATCAATTCTGTTTTGGATGTTTGATTAATATGGATTGATTAATTAATATTGGTTAATTAATTGATATTGGATGATCAATATTTGGAGATTTATATTGGATGATTGGTTGATATTGGATGTTTGATATTGGTTGATACTGGTTGATATTGGATATCTTTATTATGTGATATGCTGCTTTGTGAAGATGAATATTGTTATGAATTATCTCTTGTGATAATATGATTCATCTATCTATTTATATCATCCTGTATATAAGTTAAACTGTTTAAACCCTTAAGTATAACTTGGAAAATTAAAATGGCGTTCGGTTTCGGTGAGACCGGGATCGGGTTTCCATATTTGGATATCCGAAAACCACATCGATTCCAATTAAACGTTAGGTCGTTAATCCAAGTGGAGCAAGTGAAGACTCGAGGTGTAAGGGCTATACATTAGTATAACTCTGTGGGTGATTCCGTAATGAGTTGACGGAATAGTGCTTATAGATTCGAGATGGTGAATCAGAGTGCAAGGGCTATGGTCGTTGACTCTGAGGGTGATTCCAATAATGAGTGCAACGAGATAGTGCCTTCGGTTTCGTTCGAACCCGGAACGAACTTGTATGGATTGAATGCTTTCAGCACATCGTCAGGCGGACGATGAGCATTCTAAGATAATGTGTCCTATAAAGGTAATCGTAACCTCAAGCCTCATCAACCGGGAATGGCTAAAACAGGGGAGGTGCAGCAAGGCTTCGTGGGTAGCCCCCACTTGAGAGTGAGATTTACCCCTGTCTAGAGGTCCCTTTCTATTTCGGCTTAGTGTGTGGTAGGTCGCGCCAACTATGGGGTGGTCTTGTTCGGGACTGTCCAGTAAGGGATGGTTCCGGCCTTGTGTTGCAGGGGAGTGGGAGTACTCCTTGGTAAGTTGATCTAGGCCACGTACTGTGACGGGCGGTACCCCAGTAGCCCTGCCATTGTATGGAATCCAAAATCCAATAAGTGCCTGTACGGTTTTGATTGTGCCCAACTATGTTGGAACGTGAGATGTAAGCATTCCAGCTGTTTTTGTATTTTATTTTGAAAACCCTAGACACTATTATAATATCACTGGATTTCCTATCAAATGCTTTGGTTAGCGTAAGGTAAAAACGTTTCCATGTTTATGTGTGGGAAGTCTTACGTGATACCTTTTCTTTTCAAAGGTTTTCTAAAGTTAAGCAATTTTAACCCGTTTACTCACACCAGACCCCTGTCTGACCCGAGTGTTTATTTTCTGTTTTATTAAACTCTTGGGTACTCATATTATGTATGAGTAGTCAAGTGATTCAGGTTAGCTTGACAAACTTTTGGAGGAGATATGGAGCAGGAGGCTTCCACGTGTAGATATATTATGATTCCTCTGTGTATGTTGTGTCTGTATCTTGTATACTTGAGTTGTATAGTTGGACAGAAGGTTTATAACTGTCTATTATCAGTTGTTTAAGTTGTGTACTCTGATGTAATAAGATACTATGTAATATTTTATGTGATATATTATATTTCATACGTTCCGCTGTGAGTTCTCTGATGTTGTTCTGTTTCTTCTTTCTCTTTCTTTTCTTCTTCTATCCCTTTCTTTCATCAAGATGATGCGATTTTCTGGGAGTATTAAGTCGGGTCATCTCATATTTCAATAATCATTATTTTAAATTAAAACACATATATTAAAATCAACATATATTTCAAATCAGTATTCATTATGAAAATCAACATAAACTTAGTTTAATATAATATACTTTTAAATTCCAACAGATGGTATATGAATGCTTATATAGACTTATATATACACACCATAAAACAGGTTATATATATAAACTTAGTTACATAGAAATGGAAAGCACGAGCTAAATTTTCAAAGAAGCAGGCTACATTATATAAACTATGCATATAATTTGACTAACATTATATCTACACTTTAAACAAATCAAATAAATCTGTATAAACATATATGTACACCAAACAAATCTGACTAACATATCATATATATATAAGCTAATAAAACAATATATTATTATATACATTATAAAATCAATATAGCAATATATCAACAATATATATAAGAACATAATTGTATACTATAAAACAATATATATAAAAACCTTTGATAAAAGACGCAAAATATACATATGCAATATATATAATATGTATAACTTATATATATATATATATATTAAACTAGTATCTTTTGTATGTATATACCTTTAAACAAACTGGTCGGTAACTTAATAAGATAATATGTAAAATACTTTATTATAATAAAATATACTAAGCAAAATATGTACTAATATATATAACTGTAGAACTGAGGACACATATATATATTACTAATATATAGTATATACTTCAACAGATCTAATATATAACACAAAACATTATATAAACTAGTAATATATATATATATATATATAAAACATTTTAAATCGATAAATATATACCTTCATATACCCAACCACTATCAAACAGCGAAAGGCCACACAATGACGCAATGCTAGAGTTCGGACGCAAGCGATCTATGAATGCTTGCGTGAGTGGCCGAGTGGAAGGTGTGTGACGAGGCAAAGCAGAGACGGAGGTGGCAGAGGCCATGCATGAGAGCTAAGGGTTGCGAACTGAGTGGAAGATTTGGAAGCTTCGACCTCTGGCAATCAAGTGGGAAGGGTGCAACGTGATGGAGGTGGAAAGAAGGTTTTGCTGTCGGGTTCAGCACTTGGGGTTGTGGCGTAATGGGGAGAGAGGCCGAGGCTAGCTGTGGGACAAAGGAGATGGTGAAGCTGGGGTCGGTTGGGTTGCGTGCTGTTATGGGGTAGTCAAAATGGGTGGAGGAGCTGGCGGTTTTGGGCTGTTGGAGTTTCGGAGGGTGGTGATGAAACAAGCGGTTGGAGAAAGAAAAAAAATGGGAAAGATGGGTTACAGTATATAAAATGAGTAGGTTATATAAAATTTATATATTCCGTTATTATTTTAATAAAAGCACGAACCAAATGAAGGAAAAAGGACACCAGAGATATAATGAAGTTATGGGGAATAGTGATAGTCGAAAATGAATTCAGTAAAAAAAAATAAAAGCTAAAGACCGTTGGGTTAAAACAATGGAAATTTGAATAGACCCAAGAACGCAAAAGGGTACAAACGGGTACCGATACGGTTACCGTTCTCGCGAATTCCACTACGCACCGACTCCAAAATACACAACTGAATATACTATGGAGATCAGCATGACGATACGAATAGAATGATACACAGATATCAATGATATGACCATCCTATCAAAAGTCGATATTCGGTGCCGAAAATGTTGTCAGAATGATGAAAATAAGATAAATGGAGCAATAGCAGTCCAAATTTGACGAAATGAAATATGTCGCCTCACTCAGAAGATGATTTACAAATTTATTACACAAAAATATTCGGGTTTGGAAAATATTTTGTTATCATCAAATATCAACTGATTTAAATTTAAATAGAAATACACAATAAAATAAATTTCCATTTTATCAAATGAAAATTTACCATTTGTTATGTTTATATTGACGTATTCCAAATATCAAAATTTTATTTTCAAATTCAATTATTTAAAATTTCACAAAAATTTTGTTAATTACGTTATTAAAAATCGTTAAAATTTACGGGTCGTTGCACTCTCCTCCACTCAAAACATTTCATTTCCAAAAAGGAAGGAAATGGGAGAATAAAAACAACCAGAAAGAAAATAGATTAAAATACCAAATACAACAATTAATTTAAAATCATATAAAATACATTTATTTTAAAATTGGTTTATATTAAATTAGTTAATTCCAATTCATTTTATTTAATCAATCAAATTTATTGTGTTCACATTTGATTGGTTTCATTTCCATATATTTTCATTCAATTAATTTGTTTCCCGTTTATTAACATTTATTCCAAAAAAATTCACAACAAAATCTGTTTTATTTTACTCATCTATTAAATCTATATGATCAACCATAGTTAATTCCACCTCAACATTCAACTTCAACTATTCAAAACCAAATAGATTTTAATTTTAAATAAATTAATATTAAACAATTTGGTTTAATCCATTTTATTCAACTAATAAATAGTAATTCAATTTAAAATTGATTCTCTTTCATTTTATCAACATTTCTTTTAAACAAATTCATTTTTAAATTAACTCATGTATTTTATCCATTTACCCTTAGCTAAGTTGATTCCACTAAAATTCAAATTCACTATTCTTAAGTTCATATTTACCTGCTTAAATAGTCTTCTCTTTTATTTATTTAATTTATTTCACTTAACATATTTTGCAACATATATTAGGTGTATTCATTTATAACCATATATTATTCAACATATAATTTCCCTTTTATTATCCAATTTATCATCCAATTTATTATCAGTAAAATCCCTTAACAAAATATCATTTTTGATATGCTGCTACTTATATCATAGTGTATATTACTCAATTGCATTCTAATTACATTTACCTTTCTAGCTAAATTATATTAATATTTCTGAGTATAATTAAACACTATACAAATTTATCTTTTATTTACAACATTTATATTAGCCAGATTTTAGTTTGAACAATTTATTGCTTAAGTTTTCTCTTGTATAACCTTTAATTATATATTCACCCTAACATTTTTAACTTTTTGAATATTTTAGGTAAGTTATATATATTAGAATGCAATTTAGTATTATACAAATAAGTTTTTTTCCAAATTCAACTATTTCAAGTTGGTTAAATTTCATTTATCATTTTAGATATTCCACTTAGTCAAAAATTTCACTTTATTTCAATAATTGAAACCATTTCTTAATATAAAACTTAAGATTCAAATTTCCAGATTCACTTCAAACTATTTTGAAATAAATATACATCTATATATTTTTATAATTCAGATCATACTCAAGAAATTCCAATCAAATCCATTTTCAAAACCAAAGTGTAGCAAAGCTACAAAGCGGTCTCTCCACTTTGAGACTCGAAAATGAATGGTGATGATGTTGCAGTCATCACCGAAATTATTTTCCAGCAACAATGGAGGAGTGTACTGATTTAAAACTTTTAAAATTCTTTGGAAACAATTTCTATTCGAAAATACCTTCAAATAATATATTCTTTCAAACCATGGAAATCAAATTTTGTAAAGCACTGGAAATTAAATTCTTAAACCCTTAATTTTAAATCCATTTCATTTATAAGTTAGATTTATAAACCATATTTAAACAATTTCATTTCCTTATAATACAAGAATAGTTAATGATTCATGAATGTTTAAAAAAACAATAAATGATAATCTAGTATTACCATTACTAACAACCAATTCATTAAACTATCAAATTTCATAAAATTATACTTTTATAGACAAAAAATAAGCATACAAAATTTACAAGTTTTGGAAACAATATTGTGTCAATTTTCTATGTTTCAAGTGCTTTGGAATTCTTATCGATGCGTTAGCTGGACGAATGGATTGAAACCCAAAATTCGGACTTAACAACTCACAATATAAAACATTGTTATATATTAATTACAAATACACTCCCTCGCACGATGATTCAAAGATGGATTCTAGAATAAGGATAGAGATTCAAATTCAAGGGGACCCTAATCAAAAGAATTCTAATCTAGAAGATAAGCTCGAAGCAAAGATAAGATGATTAAATAACAAACAAGAAAAGTTGGACAGAAATATATAAATCACGGGTGACCTTAACCAGGTCAACCGTGATTTCAAGAATAAGATCGATGCAGAATTCTAAGGCAAATCAACATTCTATCACAAGAGAATAGAATTCGGGCATAAAAAAATATAGCAGCATCTAAACCGAGGATATAGAAATATTCGGTGAATTAATGCTTGTTGTAAAGGAGTTTCACCCCTTAACAAATCATTCTAAGATTGGCAACCGTCGATTCATTATAGATATCATCCGAAGTGGAGTTATGGGATACTTTAAAATTAAGAAAACACAAATAGGGAGAGATGAGAATGGATTTCAGAACAAGGAATGTTCTAAAAATTCAACGGAGATTAGAATCAAAGAGGAAGAGATTCAAGCTCGAACGAAAGTGATTTTGTAATTAAATTTACTATATATACTATGTTTGGCCTAAAACCAGAGCTTTGATACCAACTGTATCGTCCGATATTTTGTGCCATTCGCATCGACATATCGCACTTAAATTGCTAAAAATGTCAGATTGTTAATTATATTTGGCAAAACTTAGCATATACAGTAAATAAATAAGTCATAGAATCACAGACACAGAGTAAAATAACAATAAGTAGCGGAATAGATAAATAGTAGTTCATGAAGCTACTATATAAACAACAGGATTTGAAATAAAATACAACATAATATCTCAAATAAAATGTAGTCTCGAATACAAATCGATGACAAGTCTGAACAAAACAATCGGATAGCTGAAAGCTTAATAGATATAGATGGATCTTCAAGCAAAGCTCCAAAGGTGAGTCTCAAATGCTGTGATACTCAGTCTGACCCGAGCATGAAGCAAAACACAAAACACTCGAGTCAGTGTTAACATTCTTATATTGATAAATTCAATTCAAGTGAAATGTTAACAGGAATATAAGTAACTTAAAGGATAGTTGGGATTTCCATCCTCTAAGGATCCGTGGAACTATCTACTATGTAGTAATATGCGCTATTATAATATGTCTATAGTCAAGTAAAAGCATTAAAATAGCGTTAAGGTGTTACCCATGTCCCCCTTAACACATTTTATATATTCCCATAGTCTATACAATGTTGTACCTCCATAAACTGGAGGTTTACCTAGAGGACATCATATACGTACGGTACAAAACAAACTCATAGAAGGTGCGATAGGGCATACGATAAGGAACTCGAGGCAATGCCAGGGTAGATATATCGTTTGCAGATCTGAACTAGTGGTAACTCATAGAAGCTACTACTGCCCACCTCGTGACACACTCCCAAATCAAAGGTGCACCCAACCAAATCACAAAAGCAATAGAATGGTATCGAAGAAATGTGTCAGATAGGAGGAATGATCTCACTTGGCCCGACCTGGCTCCTATTTTAGCCGCATCAAGCTGACTCACGGGAGTCGGGGCTACGTAAATAACATATAAAATCATCACCAAACCATCCTACTTAATTCTGGAATCTCCTCCACGTGCACAGTTGTTAAAGTGGTTTTCGGTATTGGCAGAGAGTATGACAATATCCGATCCTGATCTCTTTGATAACCAAACACTTATTTCATAACATGCTCATATCATGCCATATAATTATTACATCAAATCAAAATATCATATTTATTTCAAAACCATATCAAATTGGATATCGTTGTTTATTTTTAATAATGTTCATTTCTAGAATCGTAACACTTTCAAATTTGAACACTTTCAAAATTATAGCACTTCTAAAATCATAACACTTTGGAATCATAACACTTTGGAAATCATAACACTTTTTTAAATCATAACAAATTTTGACTTTACCAGTTTAGATATTGAAAACGGTATTAAAATAGTTATAAATTAAATAGTTTATATATTAAAATAATTTATATATTAAAATGGTTTAGATATATTAAAATTCTTTATATAATGAAATTAGTTTCCACAAATTCCACAAATCGACTCAAATCATTTTATATTCTAAAATTCCATTTTAATTAATTCCAATTTAACCATCTCGGTTTAAAGTTCAAAATTTTAAGTTTAAATATTCAAACATTTACAATATAAATTTCATTTATGTTTCAACATTTTAACTTGAATTTTCATTCAAATTAGAAAATATTCCTCTAACCATTTTAATAACAATTTATTTAAATCCTAATTTATGTATTTAAATCAATATTAAATATTCAATCTCCATTTTATTTAAATTTGAGAATATTCGTTTTACACTTTTTATCAAATCTCGTTATAAATCATATTTTTCCCAAGACCTCAAAATCAATAAGTTCAAATAAATTCTTATTTAAATTCAATTTTTAACCAAATTAAATTCTAAGTCAATATTAATTTATCTTCCCAACCTTTATTTATTACAGTTATAAAATCTATTTTTAAATATTAATATAAATTTAAGTAAATACTTAAACATACTATATACTAATAAATTAGACTTTTAAATCTTATTATTAAAATTATTTTATATTAAAACTTATTTTATACATTTTAAAATAGTAAAATTATAAGTAAATTCTTAAAATTTATAATTTCAAAACTAACTTATAATTTTGAAATTTTCAAAATATATAATTTTGAAATCAAGAATTTAAACATACATAAAATAACATTTACATAAAACCATATATGTGTATATATATATATATATATATATATATATATATATATCTTTTTAAACCTTGAAAATCATTTCAAAATATATATATATATATATATACACAAACGGTGTCTGTATATAATTTTCTATCCTATGGTCAAGCTATACGGATATTTATCATTTCAATCTGCGATTTAAATATTTACGGGTATACATCATTTCAACCCGCAATCCCAAGATTCAATTCAATGAAAATCGCTTGGGTTTATCATTCCAACCCATAACGATTTTCTCATATTCTATAAGATCGTTCGGGTATGTATCATTTCAACCCATAGGAAATTCTATAATAACAGGGAACTTGCAGGGTGATAACATATATGATAATAATATAACATATAACAATAGGCATATACCATCAATAACAGATAAACAGATCATAGTGTCAGATTCATAGGTGGACAGTTACAGATAATGGCATATCATATATATATATATATATATATATATATATATATATATATAACAATTAAATAACTAGCAACAACATATTTCAATTGTCGTTTCAAATGAAATCAAATCTAATAAATATATGAATGTTAATCGTGAGTGATTGCTCACCTTTCGAGGTCAGAGAGACAAGAAGGTGACACAGACACAGATACGCACATGGAACAGCGACAAGCTAACAATTGCTGCGATGAATCGATATTGAGATGGTAAGTTGAAATGGCACAAGATCGATTAAAATAGGATATATGTTACATAAAATTGACATCAAATTTAAACACAATTAAAATTATATATATATATATATATATTTCAAAAATCATTGTTTTAAATTAAAACACATATATTAAAATCAACATATACTTCAAATCAATATTTATTATGAAAATCAACATAAACTTAGTTTATTATAATATACTTTTAAATTCCAACTGATGATATATGAATGCTTATATAGACTTATATATATAGTACAAAGCAGATTATATATATAAACCTAGTTACATAGAAATGGAAAGCACGAGCTAAATTTTCAAAGAAGCAGGCTACCGCACATATACTATGCATATAATTTAACTAATATTATATCTACACTTTAAACAAATCAAAATAAATCTGTATAAGCATATATGTACACCCAACAGATCAGACATACGATCATTAACATATTATATATAAGCTAATAAAACAATATATTATTATTATATACATTAAAAATCAATATAATAGTGTATCAGCAATATATAGGAACAGAATTGTATGTTATAAAACAATATATATAAACCTTTCATAAAAGACGCAAAATATACATATGCAATATATATAATATGTATAACTTACAAATATATATATGTATATATTAAACTAGTATCTTTTGTATTTATATACCTTTAACAAACTAGTCAGTAATTTAACAAGATAATATGTAAAATACTTTTTATAATAAAATATTCTAAACACAACATATACTCTAGAACTGAGGACATATATATTTTACTAATATGTAGTATATACTTTAGAAGATCTAACATATAACCCAAAAGATTATATAAACTAGTAATATATATATATATATATATATATATATAAGATAACGCTATAAATCTATAAATATATACCTTCATATACCCAACCTCTATCAAACAACGAAAGGCCATACAATGATGCGATGCTAGAGTTTGGACGCAAGCGATCTGTGAATGCTTATGTGAGTGGCCGAGTGGAAGGTATGTGGCGAGGTGGAGTAGGGATGGAGGTGGTACAGGCTATGCGTGACAGCTAGGGGTTGCGAACTAAGTGGAAGACTTGGAGGCTTCGGCCTCCAGCAATCAAGTGGGAAGGGTGCGGCGTGAGGGAGGTGGAAAGAAGGTTTTGCTATCGGGTTTGGTACTTGGAGTTGCGGCATGGTAGGGAGAGATGCGGAGGATAGCGGTGAGACTGAGGATATGGTGAAGCTGGGGTCGGTTGAGTCGCATGTTGTTATGGGGTGGTCGAGATGGGTGAAGGAGCGGGCGATTATGGGTTGTTGGAGTTTCGGAGGGTGGTGATGAAACAAGCAGGTTAGAGAGGAAAAAATGAAATGGGAAAGATGGGTTACAATAAATAAAACAAGCAGGTTATATAAAATTTATATATTCA
This sequence comes from Allium cepa, assembly GCA_030765085.1. NCBI lineage: Eukaryota > Viridiplantae > Streptophyta > Magnoliopsida > Asparagales > Amaryllidaceae > Allium > Allium cepa. The sequence goes on from CM060928.1 coordinate 230,924,457, forward strand.
GTTATTATTATAATAAAAGCACGAACCTAATGAAGGAGAAAGGACATTAGAGATATAATGAAGTTATGGGGAATAGTGACAGTCGAAAATGAATTCAGTAAAAAATAATAATAATAATAAAAGCTAAAGACCATTGGGTTAAAACTGTGGAAATTTGAATAGACATAAGAACCCAAATGGCATAAACCGGTACCGATACGGTTACCGTTCTCGTGGATTCCACTGCGTACTGGACTACGAAATACATAATTGAATATACTGTGGAGATTAGCAAGATGATACGTATAGAATGGTATATAGATATCAATGATATGACCATCCTATCAAAAGTCGATATTCGGTACCGAAATGCTGCCAAAATGCCGAAAATAAGATAAACGGAGCAATAGCAGTCTAAATTTGATGAAACGAAATATGACGTCTCACTCAGAAGATGATTTACAAAATTATTATATAAATATTCAGGTTTGGAAAATATTTTATTATCATCAAATATTAACTGATTTAAATTTAAATAGAATAACACAATAAAATAAACTTTCATATTATCAGATGAAAATTTACCATTTGTTATGTTTATATAGACGTATTTCAAATATCAAAATTTTATTTTCAAATTCAATTATTTAAAATTTCATAAAAATTTAGTTAATTGCGTTATTAAAAATCGTTAAAATTTACGGCTCGTTACAATTCCAGTAGGTGTCCTTGCCATATGAGTCAAGGTCAAGAGGTGTAAAGGGTGTTCTTACCACCTAGTCTAAATTCAAGATGTTATTAGTGAAATTTTTCATGGGGTACATGAATGGATTTAGGATTCAGAATCAGAACCTGTATAAAATTATTGATGTCTTCTTTACCTTTACTCTTACTACATTTACATACTATTATCTGATTGTTCTATGATTATATTATTAACTATCTTTGAATTTTCAATGATAAACTTTGAAATTTGCAAGCATATTGATAAAAAAATCAAATATACTATTCACCCTCCTCTATTATAAAATAGCCTTAAGATCCATTCCACTGTAGAATAAATTATGTTATCATACCTATCAACTCCATCATCCACATTTGGCATCAAAGCGCCTAGTTTTTAAAATTCACAATCTAATTTTGAAAATTTTAGTGGCTATTAACACTAGTAACACACTTTTTAACAAAATCAAAGAAGGCTAATCAATAACTGGACACCCACTTCTTATTAGTAGTAATTATGCTACTGGTTGTGTAGAATGAAAATATATTTACAATCCAATGACTTTGAAATTTGGAATATGCCGAAAGTGAGTTTAGAGAACCCGAGACTGCATTGCTCAGAAGACAAATGAGAAAAAGACACGAAGACTTAGTGACTCAAAAGCTATGAATATATGATTCTATTCACTAGATAAAAATGATTTTAACAAAGTTTCTATATGTAAGTTTTCATATGAAATATGGAGAACGCTACAACTTGTAGATGATGGCACTGGTAAGGTTAAACAAACCAAGATTTCTATGTTAACCAACTAATTTCAATTATTTAAAATGAAACCAAATGAGTCTATTTCTTACTGTTGTAACATCCCATTCCATAAATAAAATAAAATAAATTGGATTTTGGAATTTAATTGAATATTTAAATTAGAAATTCGATTATTTGATTATAAAATTTAGAATTAAAATTTAATTCGAGTCCAAATGTTGAAAAGTTATTTTATATGGATAACTAAAGTTAAAAGGTTATTTTGGATATTTTATTGAATTTGATTTTATAAATTGAAAATTTGAATTTAAAAAGAAGAATATTGATTTAAAATTCAAATTTGAATTATGTTTTAAAAATCAAAAAGTTGTCTACAAATTTATTTTGATAAAACAAGTAATATTTGTGAAAATTTGAAATTAATTTGAAAAATAAAACAATAATCTTTAAAAAAATTAAAATCGAAACTAATATTGCGATAATTTTTTTTGATATAAACAGAAAATTAAATTTGAACTAAAAGTCCTCAATCGAAATTTTAATATGGTATTGAATAGTGGTCTGGTGATAGAATGGTTAAGCATATTGATTTAAAATCAAAAGAAAATTTGAAATTTCTTTCCTTCTTATTGGACCACAAACATTCCGCTCATACCTTCCCACCTACTTCATCATTGTCTCGTTCATTTTCCTCTCACATAAAAAGTCCTAATCCCCTTTCCTTAAAAATCAAAAGAAAAAAGAAAAAAAATAGAAATCGTGCAATAATACTCAATCAGGCGACAATGAGGAGGCATGCACGTAGACTTGTGCGATTGGCAGAAGGCAATAAGGCAAAAAGGGCATAGGCAGATCTGGTTGCGGTTGCATGCAAGTTCGCGATGAGCAGTTGAGGTGCTTAATTATGCTTATGTGCTTGCTAGAAGAGGATGACACTATTGAACTTCTATAAGGGATGGATGTTAGCTTGGCTTGCACGACATCGATATAGAGGAGACGGAGATGCTTAGACCGAAAGAGGAAATCGAACAGAAAATGGAAGTAATGGTAAATGATGAGTATAATTTAACTCCTTTTTATTTAAATTTAACACTATAATTTATTGAATTAATTACTAGACAAAATTATGGCTAAAGTGAGTATAACCTATTTTAGTGTAAAGTTTCCACCTTACTACTTTGATCGTTACTTCTCCTCCTTTGATCATTTGGTATAATTTCTTTTGAATTTTAAAGTAAGTATAATTTCAATTTCTTTTATTTAAATTCATATATAATTCCTTGAATTAATTGTTGGATTAAATCATGTAGTTCTAGGTGAGTATGATCCATTTTTATAAATTTGATAGTGAGTGTTACTTCATTTCTACATAGTTTATTTTATACAACCTACGTTTTCTAGTTGTAGTGAGTACATCGATTGATTTTGATAAATTTATGATACTATTTTTATTCATTAAGAATTATTGTTTAATTTTTATTATCTATTATGAATTCATGTTGAAAAAATTATGATGTTTGGTATTGATTTAAGCGATTGATTTTGATTGAATTATTTTATGAAATCAATTTAAGGAATATGAAATTATTTATTGAATAAAACTAAAATAAAATAAAATCTACATTTCTATTTTTTAATTGAATTGATTTATATTAATTGATGATGGCTTGGTAGCCTTGACTGCCACATGTTTGATGGTTGAATTGCTTGATCGATGAATGACAGAATTGGTTTATATATGGTTAATGCAAATTAAATTTTTGATAGTCAATTGAAATAAATATATAAATAAATAATGCAAAATAAATAAATGTATTATGACAAGTGATTTAAATAAAATGAAATGCAGGATATGAATATTTAAAGCTAATATGATGGTGAAAGAAATTTATATTGAAATATATTTCAATTTATTTTTGAAAGAAGTTGAAATTGATTTACTAAAAAGAAAGTGTATATATGTATAGTAAAATGAATAATAGTGTGTGAATTTATCCTGAATTATAAAGGAATTTCAATTGTTTTGTAAGGATAAAATAATTTTGTGTGTGAGTATTGATACCAAAATTAAATGGTATTGTTTGAAAGGCATTTTTCATCCCTGGAAATTCCTTTTTATTTCCAAAAAAGGTCAAGTGATTTCAAAACTCATTTAAAAATTGAAACATTGAGTTACAATTTTTTTAAAATAACTTTAATCTATTAATGATATTTAAAAAATATTAAGCTTGGAAATTTTAAGAGATTTTATCCTATTTTGAATTTAAACAAACAGAGTGTTTTTCAAGGTATATATGTTTTTAAAACGAAAATTTGGGAAAATGCAAGTATTTTAACTGAAAATTCCAAAATCGTATTTGAATTATTTTGAGATAAAAGTTTAATTTTGAAATATCAAATTTGAATTATCTATTTTATTTTGAATTTAAATTTAAATTAAAAGGCTTTAAAATATTTTTAAAGGATGAGAAAATAAATTAAATTCAAGTTTATGCTTTTGAAAATACTTAAATATATATTTGGAAAAAATTATGATATGAAACTCATATTTTTGAAATTTAGATTTGACTTATTAACAATATTTTGAATTAAAACTAGGATTAGGAGACTAAATCTTAGTTTAGTAATTCAAAATTCATGTTGATTGTAATAATATTGATTGATGTGATTATTTACCCGTTTGGATGATATTATACATGTCTACTAGTTTAAATCCCATTGTTTAGATATTTTCGTTATTTATAGCCCAATTATTCATATTAAATGTTGTGTTTAAATTCTTTCTTGTTATAAATAAAGTTGTTATTTGCAAGTGAAACCCTATTACATAAACAATGGGCTATGTAATGGATTTAAAATGACATTTTGGGAATGAATGTTGTTTGGGATGACTAAGTGATTTTAAAAGTAATAAATTTAACATTTAACGAGTTTAGGGTATAGGATATTGACCAATAGACCTCTAGTATTCTTCCTGACGGACTGATTTTTTGACGATAGCCTTACACACCAACATTCAAAATAACTAAATAGTGCATTGCTGCTGTACCTAGTCGGCGTAGGACAATCATTAAGGGATGATAAAGAAATGAAATGTTATAGGGCCTATCAATATCCCACAGTGCATGGAATAAATATAATATACATCACAAATATAAAACAGGGGAGACGATAATAACAAAGTGAATAAGATATCAGAGTATGGATCCATAAAATTATACAACATGGTAATAGAGTCTATGCAAAATGAAAATAAATTCAAATAAAATGTTGTATAACTTTGTGGGTCCATGCTCAAATATCTTGGTTCACTTGGTTATTACCGTCTCTCCTATTTTATGTACGTAATTCATATTATATCTTATTACATGCTTTGTGAGATATACGATAGGTCCTATGATGTTTTATTTCTTTATCCACCCTTAATGATCATCCTACATCGACCGGTACGATAGTAGTACACTACTTAGTTATTTTAGATGCTGGTGGTGTAGGGCGGTCTTCGCATTTGGTATCAAAACTTAGGTTACACGATTAATCCATGTTGATACTTTGGTCCTGCAGAGAGAGGGAAGGAGTTATCACCTTAGACTGAACCGAATGTGTGTGTGTGTATGAGAGAGTGCTTACTTTTTTAATTTTTTGAATCCCAGTCGGTTGTCAGAGATTTGAGGTCAACCTAAATAATGACAACCCTATCTCTCATCACCTTGTCCGAATGATCTATTTCTAGGACATATAAAGCAAACCAGGATAATGAAGATTGTCGGAGACATGGTGCAAACGAAGAGAAGTAGCACCACCGATGGAGATATGATGCAGTGAACTACAGCACCGATAAGATTTATCATGCATCTAGGTACTTGAAGGGTGCACCAACTAAGTGATCGTGTGAAACGCACGTCATAACTGACTGAAAGTGTATGGGTGAAATGGATTGGGATGACTTGCCAGCACATATTAGTCTATATAGTGGGTAAATCCAAAGATGAAATTATCGGCGTGCAATTCACCTAGGGTTCACAAGACTAGAAGGTGATTTAAGCCTCATGACAACCCACCTTTTATGGATGATTCAAGTCAACAATAAACCACACATTTCTAACTCAAACCATTCAAAAGGGAAGATTATCAATGGGTTAAATAAGAAACATAAGAGAAAAGAACGAAAGAAAAACACAGAATCTCGCAACGGAATGACAAAATATAATAATCAAATAAGTAGTTCATGAAGCTATTTTACAATATACATCTGATTACACAACTTTTACAACATAATCAGAGTACAATCAACAAACATACCAAAATAATGCATAAGAATAATAAGAGTAAATATGGTCTAGAAACTTCGTCTTCATCTTCAAGGAATAATGTCTTCAAACACTGAAATACTCAGGCTGACCCGAGCGTGATGAAAAAACAAAACATTCAAGTCAGAACTAAAAGTTCTGATGTAAGTTAATTAGATAGCCATAGTAAGGAGGGTGTACATTTTAAGTCTATTATTAGGATGATAATTACTTATACATATATAATAAAATGCGATATATATATGATGTATAACCCCATATGATTATATTTTGATCTTATAAATGCTTGGAATTGGTTATCCCATGTAGAGCTAGTATATGGTAGAGTATTGTGTAGGTGGTAATTATATAGGATCATGTTATAGGTCTTTCACTAGGCCCGGCTGCTGTTGAGTCTATTGGGTACTTCCAGCATAGTTTCTACCATGCTCTTCCTCATTTTAGCAGACCCCTTGCATGATGGTGACGTTCTTCTCATGTAATACGGTATACATACTTAAGCAATTTAAGGTTGTGGATGTTTATGATGCAATGTATAGTTTCTTTAGTGGAAGACTAGCGTTTGTTCACTAGAAGTTTCTTAATGGCACCTTTTTTATTATAGTTACAAATTCTTTCATGGATTATTTTGAGGCATGCATAGTTAATTCATGATACCTGTGTTAAAATTTGTAGGTTCATGTTATGTTATCTAACTGGATTTGTACTTGTTTTGTAGATTTTGATAACTATTATTCTTTTTGGTACGGTGTGTTTTCATGTATTAATTACCACAACAAGAAATTTTATTTTTGGCGGCGCACAAAAAAGGCTACCAAAACTTATGATAGCGTTTTGATAAACGCCATGATAAAGCCCGCAACTAAGAATCCATGATTTTTAGTTGCATTTATTTCAACGCCACTATAAATCCTTTTATTTCAGCGTTTCTCAACATCGCCATAAACCTTTTTGTGGAATTTTAAAAACGCAACCAAAAGGTTTTTTGTGCTACCAATAGAGTTTTCAACTTTACCCCTATTTTACAGTTGCGTCTACTCAACGCTACTATATGTATTTCTAAGCATTTTTGAAAAACTACTAAAAGTTATTGATCATTTTGCACCATTTTTCATGATATTATTTCCCGTTGATGGTCTTTTTGTTTCTACTATATCAATCAACAATCATTCACATATTCATCATATTCAAATAGTTAAAAAACATATTAATCATATAATCAAATATGATATCCATGACCATTCTAATACAATATGTTTTCTTGATAAAATGACTAAACTCAAATAAAATAACCATTTGTTTATAAATATACATACTTAGTACAAATAAAATGTTATACCAAATTGATGCTAACAAAATGCTTGATTACCCATAATTCTTTGTCGCATGCACAAGTGAAAGCTAGCACCATAAAAGTCCGGCCTTGCTCTCTTTGGAAATCCAATTTCTTCACAAGTGAAAGCACAACGTATAGTCAAAAAATTATGTTAAGGACTTCAAATCTAATATCAAACATCTACAATATTGTACAAGTATATCATATTGTAAATAATGTCATATAAATAATCAAAGTTGTAAACGAAATTAGATAAATAAAGTCCAATCTTACAGTTATATATACAATGTTTTTAAATTAGTTATATTATTATTATTTATAAAATTTAGTTAATTTAAACTTAGTTAATTCCATAAAACTTGTTTAATTTTAATAAAGCCTAGTTAATTTTTAAACTTGGTTAACTTAATTCATTATTGTTATTATTATTTAAACTCAGTTAATTTAATTATATTATTATTATTATAAACTTAGTTAAATTTTATAAACTAAGTTAATTTATCATCATCATTATTTATAAATCTTTTTTAAATTAGTTATATTATGATTATTTATAAAATTTAGTTAACTTAAACTTTGTGTTAATTTTAACAAAACTTAGCTAATTTTTATTAACTTGGTTAACTTAGTTAATTTATTATTATTATTACTACTAAAACTTTGTTAATCTACTTATACTATTATTATTATAAACTTAGTTAATTTTTATAAATATAGTTAATTCATCATCATCATCACAATCATTGTTATTATTTATAAAACTTTGTTAAATTAGTTATATCATTACTATTTGTAAAATTTAGTTACCTTAAACTTAGTTAATTTTATAAAACTTGTTTAATTTTAGCAAAACTTAGTTACTTAAACTCAGTTGTTTGCTCGGCCATACAATTTTCGATTAAACGAAGTGATTAATCTGACTTGTTCATCTTATCATTATTTGAATTTTCTTTCCATTCTTTACTGCTTTGACTTCGGCATCCTTCTCTTACGGCTTGATACTTGAATTTGAGAAAGATTCTGTAATGTACGCCATTTTTCGTTGCCGAAAAACCGAATAGTAAGGGTTTTAAGAAAAAGAAAAAGACAGAAGAAGAGAGAGAAGGTAGAAAATAGAGAGAAAAGAAAATAGAACGAAACAGAAAGAAAACAGCAGAACAATATCAGAAACTCACAATCGCAGCGGAACAACATATAATAAATAAATGAATAATCTTTAAACAAAGAACTATATCAGTTATTACATTACATTACATCATATCATCAGAGTGTACAACATCATACAACAAAAAACAGCGGAAAAGAAATACTATATACTAGTAATACGCCAATGCCATCCATCTTGCCTCCAGCAACTCCAGAATATCCTGATAAACCTGTCTCTTGACTGCCGTGTGGAAATTGGTGGGCAACCCAGAGTTTAGGAAGGAAAACAATAAACTCCGAGTCAGTCATGTGACTGGTGTGAGAACTCAAAACAGTTTATTTATCTTTAAAATCAAAATAGAGGAATATTTTTAAAGTCAATTCGCAATGCTTTTAAAAATGAGACTACCATAAGGCCTCCCGCACACACACATGCAAACGCAGAATCGGAAGAGATTTCTCCTTATGATAGTCAAAGATGCTTGATACGTATTAAAAAGAACATTTGATATTATTACTAGTGCATAGTGTAGGAAAAAATTATTTCGAAAATAAAGATATAAATCTTAGCCAGCATAGACATTTCGAACTATGCCTACTATAGCTACCATCCAAACAGTGGGGAGCCACCATAAGTGAATGATAGGTTTTACAACTAATACCGTACAAGATCGTATTGTTTCTTTGGATTTCCAAAGAATGGTCAGGCCAAGAAACTTCCCATTGCCACATGAGAACGCCTCTGGAAGGACGTCCCCGAGAACCTAACCGGATCTCTGCCAACACAAGGCTAGGTTACCTTTCAAACTAGGTAACAACTGACCGTGTATGCCATCCCCCGGTCCTTTGGGACCTTTATCCGAGCGCTCGTAATCAACATCACACCAAATAATAAGTGTTTCAACATGAGTAAGTATTTGGGCTCCATACCATGAAACCACCCTTTTCCAGAAGGAAATGCACATAACCTAAAGGGAGCTACCCCTCATAACCTTGCTGCATCTTTCCTGTTTTGACCATTCCGGGGTGTGAGGCTCGACGAAGTCTCATCCACAAAGCCACGGTTTATACAAAAGCTGTGCTTTAGGTCAATAAACGATCATAGAAATGATCACAAAGATAAACGATCAAACAAATGATCTTATCACAAATGATCAACACAATGATCATTTCACAGCAACACTCAGCATGTCACATTACCAAATTGGGAATATATCACTAATAACCATCAACTACATAACCTCTGAGCTCATACGTCTCAGAGAAGGGTGTTAAGCTAAGAGAATAAATTCTCCGCCACCAACAGAAATATATTTGAAAGAAATCAGCTTTATATCTCAATTTGTAATGTCAGACATACAATCCATACAAGTCTGTTCTGGGCTCGAACAGAACCGAAGGTACTTACAAAGAAGTCCTTGCAATTCGGATATCCACAATCCTGATAGGATTCCCCATCACATATGGAGAACTCTATACCGGAGCAACTCGGTGCAGAGTCAATCGACAGGTCATCCTATCGCTCTCGCAAATACCCGGTCTTCAACACCGGTCATCAATGCTATCCATTACGTCGTATCACTATTCGGAATGGGTAATCCGAATAACGAGCACAATAATTTAAAAATAAGTGTGGCATTCCAATTCAAACAAATCACAACAAATACCCATTCAAAGGTAAATATTGATAGTCGATTATTGAACTATCAATAGACATGCACAACATCACCAGATTCCAAATAATTTTCCAAATTATTTATTTCCCAAAAATATCTTTACAAGATATATAATTTCAATATGTCAAAAATAAATCAATATTTATTTTTAAACAAATTCCCCTTTCTTTTATAAATTCCATAGTGAATTTATATTTCACAATATCTACTGATATACGATTTCAATTATTCATTTTCAATTTATCTTCAAAAAGATAAATTCTCAAAATATTCACTTTATATTGGAAAACATTTCCATACTTACTTAATAAGTAATTCACAAATATTTTTATTTTCAACCTTTGGAAAATATTCAATATACTCAAATCGAAATTATGCATATATTTCATTCTTTAAGGAAATCATTCTCTTAAACATATTTATTTGGGCCAAAACGAATGTTGCGTAAAACATCGTTACGACAACCCAAAATCACTAGTATAGGGATTCGAAATTAAAATAGATATATAAATCCCAATACTATACAAAACATTTCCTTTCGGAAATCATTTACTATAACAACAGTGTTATAGTCCACCATTTCCTTTTATTTCTCGAAAACGTCTATTTCAATAATGAATGTTGAAATCTATGGTTTCGAATCTTAACACATTTAAAACATCGTTAGATCGTTTTAATTCTATTTAAAATATCACATCCAAAACATTTTCTTTAGCATATTATTCACTATTCAAAAACGTGAATATACCTTGTTAACCAATTTCATCTTTTCTATTCATTTTATTTTAAAGGATTATTCACTATCTAAAATGTGAATATAACTCCATAAATAAGTTATAACAATTTATTTATCAAAATAAGTCGTTTGCGAATTTATAAAACAACGTTTATAAATTCCATTTCTATTTGTTTTACAACAACTTCCTTTTATAAATCTCCTTTATTAACATATTCCAATTTATAACTCAATTATAAACCAAAGGTTCACATTATAAGTTAAATGCTTATAATTTATTTGTTTGAAAAATCGTTCCTTTAAACTTCCCTGATTTTAAATCTTATAACTTATAAGATTCATTTATTTACCCAAAACTTATTCTTCAAATAACTTTACAAATTTTATAAACCTACTGCTTATAAAATTCCATTTATAACTTCACCGTTTATAATTCTATAAATTTCATTCATTTATAAAATTCATTCACAATTCATTCTAACACTTATAAAAACTCGTTTTATAATTCAAATATTTTAATTTATAAATTATCAATTTATAAATCCCTTATGTAAATCAATTTATACTATTATTTTAAAACGTTTTTAAACTCCTTTATAATTTCACCATTCTCTTTGATTTATTAAAAAAAATCAAATTTTATAAATCCTATCTTTAAATTTTTCACAATAAATTCAAAAATCCCAATTTAAACTATTTTATAAAATCATTAACCTCATATTTTCAAAAATCAGCTTTTAACTATATTTCTCAAAAATCATAATTTTTATAACATAAAAATTATAACGTTTATTTATTTAAAAGGAATCAATTCAAAAAAATATTATAAACGTATACTTCAAAAATCACTTTAAAAATCCTTTTAAAATTCCAAAATTTGGCCCAATGATGCTACATACCAAATAGTCAATCACGACAACAATGATATCATATATCGATATGATAATCAACGAATATCAAAATATCCATAATCAAATAAATACCGTTGAGGAATCCAGTTGGATCCCTCCAACCTGTTTTCCTGCATCCAAAGATGTTAGCACAATACCAATTCCGTTCCGGTACGAAATTATCGCGGTATAAGGGATTGAAAATATTATCCGCTTAATAGGCGGCGCAATAGGGTCTCATCCGCTATATACTGCGGGAAATCAATTCCAAGTACATAAATAATACCAATTTCACTGTTTATGAAATATTCGCGGTATATGTTTTTAATAAATAACATCCGCTTACTAACGGCGCATATTGTCTATTTTAACAATCAATAGATAACAATCATCATTCAAACATACATTCAAGAATTTTAAATCTAACTATTTAAAATTAAAATCGAAACCGATTCGATTGAGTGAGAAGTTCTCACCTTGATTTCAAATTCCGTTTTAACGATTTATTTCGAATAAAATTAAACGGACGTTTAATTTTACCCGAAATCCTCACTAACTCCAAACGACTCCAATCCAGTTCCATAGCGTAGTATTCGTCAATACGATTCCAACGCACTTCGTTTCAGCATTTTTCGATCTCGCAGCAAAAAGATATGCATATTTAAAGTTTACGCGAATTTATAACATATAAATTTACAATTTTTTTTTATACCCTAGGCTATCATCTGCCATTGGATTTTCTGAAGCAAAATCGTGGCCGTCCCCAATCTCTCCTCCCCTCTCCAGTACACACGCTACCGAACCCATAGAGCACGCAACAAACCCCTCCAGGTCGCGACCCCTACAAACGACGTGACGACGATCGGATGCCATGGCCTTGAAGCCCATTGCGAAAGCTATCATCGGCCAGAAGGTGGTGGAGCTCGGCCCCCTCTAGTGTCTCGAAATACGTGCCGAACTACACGTGTTTGAACTCAGTTTGCCATTGATTCGTTCGACTTCAAGCGATCCTGGCCGTTGGATATGTAGAGCTCGCGGCGCTCTACAACATTGCAGTTGAAAATTTTGCGTAATAACTTGTAGATTGGAAGAAATCGAGGAGGAAAGAGTTGACATTTTCGACCATTGATGTTAGAATTGGCGGCCACAAACCCTAGCCTTATTTTGTTTGCTAATAAATGAAGATGGAGGCCTTTTATAGAAAATTGGCGAATTACTATTCATCCGAAATTTTCCGAACTCCAAACGAAGCGTGCCGGTTGGCATACCTAAGATTTACCCCGCGTTCCGAACACAATGGAACGTGTTTCAGGAGCTAATTCAGTCATGTGTGAATTATGGCAATAAACGTTCGATTTTAAATTAAACCGATTAAACGATTTTCTAGGCGTTTTAGCTTGCACCGGACAAACGGTAAATCCAATTGACATGAAATTTGAAACCATACAATAATATCACATTATGGATCCGATGAAACTGGTTTCGCCGAAATTCGAGACTTTTTGAAAAATGGCTATTTTAACTCGCCAAATTAATATTAAAAACAATTTCGATGCGTTTCGAGCTGCCACGATCAAACGATAACTCCGATTGCTACGAAAATTGAAATCCGATAATAATAAACTATTACGGATCCAATGGAACTAGTTTCGTCCAATTCTGAGACTGTTCGAAAAATGGCCAATTTCACTAGTCGATTAAATATTAAAATATTCAATTTTCACAAATTAACTTTTAATTCGATTTTAAAAGTTCTATAACATCATTCTAACTTCAATATGATAAAATAAAATTTTAAAAATCATTTTCAATCATATTTAACCCAATTCTCAATTATTTTCTGTATTTTCACATATTAAATTATCGATTTAATTATTCAATTAAATCCAATTATTCGAAATAAAATTTATTTGACTTATAAATTTCACTTATTAATATTTAAAATAATTAATATTCAAATTTTAATTAATAAAAATTCTGGGTCGTTACATACTTCCCCCCTTAAAAGAATTTCGTCCTCGAAATTACCAAGTAAGAAAAGTTACAGAATCTATTAACTTTCCCAAAATTCATAGTTAAATTTCTTACAATAACTTTACTAAGTTTCCAAATCATACTTAGTTATCTTTTTCAAAAACAAACTATCTTGTTTGACTTTCAATTCCAAAATCAAAGTTATAGTTTTCAAAAAAAAGAAATTCCAATTTTTTCTCAAAAATATACTAACGCCTTAAATTTTCGGAAAAATTCGCCATAGTCTCCTTTGCGCGGCTCGATCCGAAAAAAAAAGACAGTATATATATCACAAATATACATCTCATCAAGTAATGAGGCATCCCGCAGGGAAAAAAGTGTAAAAGTACGATATTTAATCCGAGATATGTACCTTATATTTTATTAGCAAGCATAAACGGCTAATATAGCGCGAAAGCGAGCTCCAAATGCGAAGCAAACGCGATCCGCACCTACTAAACACTCAACAAATAGATGGGAAACATGTATATAGACAATAGTATCGATATACAACATATAGGAACATAATAACTATATATTCCAACATAGCAAATGTAGTAAAAGCAATATATTCAACCATCAACCAACTATCATCCAACTAGCATTCATAACCAATAAATATTCATTCATATTCTCATTAATATTCAATGAATTGGTTTTCAATTTAGTCACATTTGATTCATTAACAGTGGATGTTCTTACTAACATTCATTTTCAATTAGTTTATATTCACTAATTCATATTCAAGTTGGTTCACTTCCAAATCAAATTCAAATTCACTTAACTTCCAATTGAATTTCAATTATTTCAGATTTCAATTTCATTAACTCAATTTCATTAATACTTAATGAATTATATACAATCAACTAACAATCATATAACAACCAATGTATAATAATTTCAACCAAATTCCTTTGCTTATATTCACTCAATTTGGTTTAACACCATCACTTTCAATTGGTTTAATTAAATTGATTTTCATTCAATCTTTCAACTTCCAATAACATTAGAATTTAATGAATTAACACTTACATTCATTATTTCATATCAACTTTATTTACATTTAATTGATTAATATTCAATCCATTCGTTTAATTCAATTGCTAATTCCTTTAGCAATATAAAGTTGAATTTCATTCATATAACTCAAGTTCACATTTATCACTTCACTTTATTAATTTACTTCGATACCAATATCAACTACATTCAACTTCACTTAAGTTATACTTCCATTTATACATTATTTGTTTTTACTTAACTTAAATTCCCACTTATAAATCAATTCAGATTATCAATTCTAAAGTAAATTTCCATTTAACTTTAAATTCATTTTTATTTTCAACTCATATTCATAAATATATTCATATAGTTTCACTTCTTATATATATAAGTTTATTTCACAATTGTAAATCACTTTAATTATAATTTCATACTTATAATTCATTATACTTATACAATTATTCTTTTATTTAGATTATTCAAACATCTTATTCAACAACCAAACAATCAACTTATATACTTTAATAATTCTGAAAAATTATTCCTTTATATATAAAATATAATCAAGGTAAAATTATTTCATTTACCCAATTTAAAAAAATATCGTGTCGGTTTATCTTGTTTAAGAGTTTAGAAACCCCTATCTACGATAGTTAGCAAGACTACATCGACTGGAATCTATAAATAATCAACCGATAAGTCAACACAATACAAAACAACTTATATTCACTAACAAATACGCTCTCATGGCTATTATTACACTCAAACTCATTCTAGAGTACTACTGACTCTATCTCTAATGAGTAATACACAACAGAGCCATGGTTGTCGCTTAACCATATGCTCTGATACCAAATGTAACGTACGCGATTTTTCGTTACCGAAAAACCGAATAGTTAGGGTTTTAAGAAAAAGAAAAAGACAAAAGAAGAGAGAGAAGGTAGAAAATAGAGAGAAAAGAAAATAGAACGAAACAGAAAGAAAACAGCAGAACAATATCAGAATCTCACAATCGCAGCGGAACAACATATAATAAATAAATGAATAATCTTTAAACAAAGAACTATATCAGTTATTACATTACATTACATCATATCATCAGAGTGTACAACATCATACAACAAAAAACAGCGGAAAAGAAATACTATATACTAGTAATACGCCAATGCCATCCATCTTGCCTCCAGCAACTCCTGAATATCCTGATAAACCTGTCTCTTGACTGCCCGTGTGGAAATTGGTGGGAACCCAGAGTTTAGGAAGGAAAACAATAAACTCCGAGTCAGTCATGTGACTGGTGTGAGAACTCAAAACAGTTTATTTATCTTTAAAATCAAAATAGAGGAATATTTTTAAAGTCAATTCGCAATGCTTTTAAAAATGAGACTACCATAAGGCCTCCCGCACACACACATTCAAACGCAGAATCGGAGGAGATTTCTCCTTATGATAGTCAAAGATGCTTGATACGTATTAAAAAGAACATTTGATATTATTACTAGTGCATAGTGTAGGAAAAATTTATTTCGAAAATAAAGATATAAATCTTAGCCAGCATAGAAATTTCGAACTATGCCTATTATAGCTACCATCCAAACAGTGGGGCGCCACCATAAGTGAATGATAGGTTCTACAACTAATACCGTACAAGATCGTATTGTTTCTTTGGATTTCCAACGAATGGTCAGGCCAAGGAACTTCCCATTGCCACATGAGAACGCCTCTGGAAGGACGTCCCCGAGAACCTAACCGGATCTCTGCCAACACAAGGCCGGGTTACCTTTCAAACTAGGTAACAACTGACCGAGTATGCCATCCCCCGGTCCTTTGGGACCTTTATCCGAGCTCTCGTAATCAACATCACACCAAATAATAAGTGTTTCAACATGAGTAAGTATCTGGGCTCCATACCATGATACCATCCTTTTCCAGAAGGAAATGCACATACCCTAAAGGGAGCTACCCCTCATAACCTTGCTGCATCTTTCCTGTTTTGACCATTCCGGGGTGTGAGGCTCGACGAAGTCTCGTCCACAAAGCCACGCTTTATACAAAGGCTGTTCTTTGGGTCAACAAATGATCATAGAAATGATCACAAAGATAAACGATCAAACAAATGATCTTATCATAAATGATCAACACAATGATCATTTCACAGCAACACTCAGCATGTCACATTACCAAATTGGGAATATATCACTGATAACCATCAACTACATAACCTCTGAGCTCATACGTCTCAGAGAAGGGTGTTAAGCTAAGAGAATAAATTCTCCGCCACCAACAGAAATATATTTGAAAGAAATCAGCTTTATATCTCAATTTGTAATGTCAGACATACAATCCATACAAGTCTGTTCCGGGCTCGAACAGAACCGAAGGTACTTACAAAGAAGTCCTTGCAATCCGGATATCCACAATCGTGATCGGATTCCCCATCACATATGGAGAACTCTATACCGGAGCAACTCGGTGCAGATTCAATCAACAGGTCATCCTATCGCTCTCGCAAATACCCGGTCTTCAACACCGGTCATCAATGATATCCATTACGTCGTATCACTATTCGAAATGGGTAATCCGAATAGCGAGTGCAATAATTTAAAAATAAGTGTGGCATTCCAATTTAAACAAATCACAACAAATACCCATTCAAAGGTAAATATTGATAGTCGGTTATTGAACTATCAATGGATATGCACAACATCACCAGATTCCAAATAATTTTCCAAATTATTTATTTCCCAAAAATATCTTTACAAGATATATAATTTCAATATGTCAAAAATAAATCAATATTTATTTTTAAACAAATTCCCCTTTCTTTTATAAATTCCATAGTGAATTTATATTTCACAATATCTACTGATATACGATTTCAATTATTCATTTTCAATTTATCTTCAAAAAGATAAATTCTCAAAATATTCACTTTATATTGGAAAACATTTCCATACTTACTTAATAAGTAATTCACAAATCCTTTTATTTTCAACCTTTTGGAAAATATTCAATATACTCAAATCGAAATTATGCATATATTTCATTCTTTAAGGAAATCATTCTCTTAAACATATTTATTTGGGGCAAAACGAATGTTGCGTAAAACATCATTACGACAACCCAAAATCACTAGTATAGGGATTCAAAATTAAAATAGATATATAAATCCCAATACTATACAAAACATTTCCTTTCGGAAATCATTTACTATAACAACAGTGTTATAGTCGACCATTTCCTTTTATTTCTCGAAAACGTCTATTTCAACAATGAATGTTGAAATCTATGGTTTCGAATCTTAACACGTTTAAAACATCGTTAGATCGTTTTAATTCTATTTAAAATATCACATCCAAAACATTTTCTTTAGCATATTATTCACTATTCAAAAACGTGAATATACCTTGTTAACCAATTTCATCCTTTCTATTCATTTTATTTTAAAGGATTATTCACTGTCTAAAATGTGAATATAACTCCATAAATAAGTTATAACAATTTATTTATCAAAATAAGTCATTTGCGAATTTATAAAACAACGTTTATAAATTCCATTTCTATTTGTTTTACAACAACTTCCTTTTATAAATCTCCTTTATTAACCTATTCCAATTTATAACTCAATTATAAACCAAAGGTTCACATTATAAGTTAAATGCTTATAATTTATTTGTTTGAAAAATCGTTCCTTTAAACTTCCCTGATTTTAAATCTTATAACTTATAAGATTCATTTATTTACCCAAAACTTATTCTTCAAATAATTTTACAAATTTTATAAACCTACTGCTTATAAAATTCAATTTATAACTTCACCGTTTATAATTCTATAAATTTCATTCATTTATGAAATTCATTCACAATTCATTCTAACACTTATAAAAACTCGTTTTATAATTCAAATATTTTAATTTATAAATTATCAATTTATAAATCCCTTATATAAATCAATTTATACTATTATTTTAAAACGTTTTTAAACTCCTTTATAATTTCCCCATTCTCTTTGATTTATAAAAAAATCAAATTTTATAAATCCTATGTTTAAACTTTTCACAATAAATTCAAAAATCCCAATTTAAACTATTTTATAAAATCATTAACCTCATATTTTCAAAATCAGCTTTTAACTATATTTCTCAAAAATCATAATTTTTATAACATAAAAATTATAACGTTTATTTATTTAAAAGGGATCAATTCAAAAAAATATTATAAACGTATACTTCAAAAATCACTTTAAAAATCCTTTTAAAATTCCGAAATTTGGCCCAATGATGCTACATACCAAATAGTCAATCACGACAACAATGATATCACATATCGATATGATAATCAACGAATATCAAAATATCCATAATCAAATAAATACTGTTGAGGAATCCAGTTGGATCCCTCCAACCTGTTTTCCTGCATCCAAAGATGTTAGCACAATACCAATTCCGTTCCAGTACGAAATTATCGCGGTATATGGGATTGAAAATATTATCCGCTTAATAGGCGGCGCAATAGGGTTTCATCCGCTATATACTGCGGGAAATCAATTCCAAGTATATAAATAATACCAATTTCACTGTTTATGAAATATTCGCGGTATATGTTTTTGATAAATAACATCCGCTTACTAACGGCGCATAATGTTTATTTTAATTTACAATTTTTTTTTATATACCCTAGGCTATCATCTGCCGTTGGATTTTCGGAAGCAAAATCGTGGCCGTCCCCAATCTCTCCTCCCCTCTCCAGTACACACGCTACCGAACCCATAGAGCACGCAACAAACCCCTCCAGGTCGCGACACCTACAAACGACGTGACGACGATCGGATGCCACGGCCTTGAAGCCCATTGCGAAAGCTATCATCGGCCAGAAGGTGGTGGAGCTCGGCCCCCTCTAGTGTCTCGAAATACGTGCCAAACTACACGTGTTTGAACTCAGTTTGCCATTGATTCGTTCGACTTCAAGCGATCCTGGCCGTTGGATTTGTAGAGCTCGCGGAGCTCTACAACATTGCAGTTGAAAATTTTGCGTAATAACTTGTAGATTGGAAGAAATCGAGGAGGAAAGAGTTGACATTTTCGGCCATTGATGTTAGAACTGGCGGCCACAAACCCTAGCCTTATTTTGTTTGCTAATAAATGAAGATGGAGGCCTTTTATAGAAAATTGGCGAATTACTATTCATCCGAAATTTTCCGAACTCCAAACGAAGCGTGCCGGTTGGTGTTCCTAAGATTTACCCCGCGTTCCGAACACAATGGAACGTGTTTCGGAAGCTAATTCGGTCATCTGTGCGAGTGATGGCAATAAACGTTCGATTTTAAATTAAACCGATTAAACGATTTTCTATGCGTTTTAGCTTGCACCGGACAAACGGTAAATCCGATTGACATGAAATTTGAAACCATACAATAATATCACATTACGGATCCGATGAAACTGGTTTCGTCGAAATCCGAGACTTTTTGAAAAATGGCTATATAACTCGCCAAATTAATATTAAAAACAATTTCGATGTGTTTCGAGCTGCCACGATCAAACGATAACTCCGATTGCTACGAAAATTGAAATCCGATAATAATAAACTATTATGGATCCAATGGAACTAGTTTCGTCCAATTCTGAGACCGTTCGAAAAATGGCCAATTTCACTAGTCGATTAAATATTAAAATATTCAATTTTCACAAATTAACTTTTAATTCGATTTTAAAAGTTCTATAACATCATTCTAACTTCAATATGATAAAATAAAATTTTAAAAATCATTTTCAATCATATTTAACCCAATTCTCAATTATTTTCTGTATTTTCACATATTAAATTATCGATTTAATTATTCAATTAAATCCAATTATTCGAAATAAAATTTATTTGACTTATAAATTTCACTTATTAATATTTAAAATTAATTAAATATTCAAATTTTAATTAATAAAAATTCTGGGTCGTTACAGATTCGAACTTTACGAATCTTGACTAGTCCAATGACTTTTTCAAACATATGCAAATTCGCTGCTCTGACTTTTTGAAACAATTCTTGACTTTGTTCATGACCCACGATTTTGAATTTTTATATGCTTATATACATGTATACATACATACATGTATATGCATATTTGTGTATTGTGATTACTACAGCTCCACTTGGTTCATTTCTGAATGTATGCATTCATGTTAACATGTGTGGTTCAATTTGTTGCCATTGCATTTGGGAGTCTGCTCTAGTTTTGTGTTGTGGTGTTTATGCTACACTGATTAGAAAACTACATTGACTTGATTTTGAAGCCTGGTTCATGTGTGGTCTGCTTTGGTTGAGTCTGCACTTCATATTGATCTCCATGATCTGCTTTTTTTTGTTCACAACTGTGTTGTTGTGCTCTGTCCACTGTTTTATTTCTTGAGTGCTTGCTTCCATGTATGATTTTGTTTTCATATTCATGTTGAAGTTTGAAGTGGTCTTGTTCCACTTAAGTCAGTCTAGTTGTCAATGCACATTGATCTTGTATTCATGAAGTCTGGTTCACTTCAGTTCTGAACTGCTCATTTTCTTTTCGATCTTTGTACATTTGAGCATGTTGAACTTGGTTTTGGTTTAATTATGAAGTCTGGGGTAGTTGGATGTTTGCTTTGAGTTAACTGTGCAGTTTCTTCAAGTCATTTCATTTTGAACCTCAATGTGGCTTGCTGTCATTATATATATGTGTATACATGTGTGTTCATGTATGTATATATGTATGCTTGTTGAGACATTGCGTTCATGTTCACGTTGACTTAGTTCTAGTTGGAGTCGATTCGAGTATGAACTTGTGCATTTTGTTTATTTGGTGATTTTTTTATGATATGCTGTCATGATGAGTTTTCATGTGTGGTGAACTTGTTGCACTTGAAGTTTGGTTTAATTGATACTTCATGTGTACTGCTCTGGTGCCATATTAAAATCAGGATGCATTTGCTATATATGTGTGTGAATTGCTTACATTATCCTTTGTACATTTGATAATCTAGTTCAATTCATGATTCCTCATTGAACTTGAGTATGTCTATAGCTTTATTGCTTTATGTGTGGATTCATGCCTTTATATGCATTGGCCATTGTACATTTGGAATTTTTGGTCTCATGTCTGAATAATTTCCTGAATGTTCGCATTATCTGGTTCCATATGTTGTTGATGATTGGTTCGATTTCATGTTATATTATGTGATCTGGTCTTATGTAGATTTGAGCCTTCACGTTTCATGTGTTGATGTACATTTGGAGTCTGCACTTGATTTTGAGAGTTCAACATGTTGTTTTGGTGTTGGTATGAATCTGGCATCAAATCTGTCCTTGTCCACTTATTTTCATGTGTTCATTTCTTCATTGTCTTCCTATAATCTGGTTTGATGTGGAGCTGCTTTTGTATTGCTGTGTTAGCCTTTCACTTGAACTATTTACTTGAGTGCTTGCACTTGTTACTGTGGACTTGAACTGTAGCTCTTACTTGATTTGATTCAAACTCCTTTCATGTTGCCTTATAACTGGTGCACTTTTGTTACTATAGTCAAGTCTGATTTATGTTGGTTTGTATTGCACCAGAGTTGAATCCAGCTTTTGCTTGGGTTTGACCTTGTGCTCACCTGTTCCTATAGTTTTAACAAGAAAATGTATATGGTGTGCACGACCTTGTGGCATGTGCAGTGAAACACTATGCATGTCACAAGTTGTTTATGTAAGGTTAAAAAAATGATGAAGAACAATCCAAATAACTGAGGCAAACAAAATTTCAAATGCACACTTCATTGTACACGACAAAATATTTCTTTTTCAATTTTACTACGTCGGTGTTTATATTTCAAATAGTTTAGATACTGGACACAGGCTGGAATAGAGTTGAAGATTAAGTATGAGTGATGAGTGAATATACGTATTGAGGTGAAAATTATAAAGTGAAAATGTGTTGTAATTGATATTGTATTGAAAATGTGTAAATGTAGTGAGAGCTCAAATTTCTACTATTTGAATTTGTAATAAAATATTTGTTTGAATATGAATTCTGAGTTGTTTATTTTATTGAACAAATATTTATTTAATTATTTGAAAAATTAAAATAGTACAATAACAAATACATTTAAACGAATAAATATATGTTTATTATCATTAAACAAAAATCATATATTAAGATAACAAACATATATTAAGATTTTGACTCTATTAAATGTATTCAGTCTTGATGAATTCCATTGACTTCCTCTATTTGAATACTCCGCTACAACAATGCTCCCCCTTCACATATGCATGAAGATAAATTAAAAATTATGCAATGAACCTAGATGAGAATAATTTTTTTGACTTATTTGCCAAAATCTTAACTTCTCTCTCCCCCTTTTGTTATCAGCAAAAGCGTAAGAGCATAGAAAATAGAGCTAAAGTGATAAACATTAATACAATGTTAATACCTAATCGAGTATATAATTAAATTTCAAAAAAAAATCAAACAAAAATCATAAATATTCAGTTAGGCAAATATTCCATTTTAGAGCGATAAGGATGATATCAGTATAGAAAAACCATATAATTGTGTCTATTTGCGGTATATTTATGAAAGTAAATTGTTAAATACTTACTAACCATGCATAACCGTTAGGACTTTTAAATGATATTAGTAGTATTTCTTAATTTAAAAAATGAATTTCAAGCATCTTCTAACCACGCATAACCGTGAGGACTTTTAAATGGGATTATAATCAACTTGCCTATTTTATTTCAATTTTGATATGTGTTCCATACATACATAACCATGAGGACTTTTAAATGAGCATAAAAGCACATAACCAATATTCCAAGTACTTCACCGATGCATAACCATGAGGACTTTTAAATGAGAGTGTGTACTTTTGGATAATTTTACTACTAATTAATTTTCAAAAAATGAATAATTTTCCATTTAAATAACACATTTTGACATACTATACTGAATTTTGATGAGTTATGCTCGTTAGAAATATGATAGAAATAGAGATGGCCATGGAATTTGTACTAATCAAAGTTGTTACAAATTTTGCTTAAATTTTTAAAGAAATTTACTACATATACCGTCTCAAGTCATAATGTGTGATTAATATCAATACTCATCATATTTTTTTTCCAGTCACTATTTTCCTTTTCGATAATCTGTAGGGAGTCAGATTAGTTAACATAAACATTTAAGATCCAAAAGTGTAAAATCAAATTTCTAAAATGCCTAAACTAAGATGCAGTCGACAAAAAACTATTTTTTGGAAGGGGTTTTGTAAAAATGTCTACGTATTGAAAATCAGTTGAAATGAAATTTATGCCGATATTTTCTTTGTGAATGTGATGCAACTAATGAATGCCCCTACGTAAAACACATTCCACTAGTAATTTTTCTATCAATTATACTACCAGCATAATCTACATCTGAATACCCCTCTAAATCAAAGTTATCATAAGTTGGATACCATAGATCGAATCGTGGTGTGTGCAATAGATACCTTATAACCATTTTACAGCTTTTAAAACGAGATTGATTGAAACCGTGTACACAAGCAAGCAGAGAACATAATGTCTAGAAGTAGTAAGATAAAGAAGTGATCAATCATACTTCGATATTTCTTTTGATCAACTATTTTACCTTTTTCATCCTTGTCAAATTTAGTTGTGGTGCTCAATTTTCTTAGTTGATCACTGGTTGATTGAAATCTAATTATGGTGTAGATTTTCAACATATAAAACATCGATTGTTTCTCATTTTGACTCTGCGACGTTTGTACTTTTCTAAGCTAAGGAACTTTGATTTGTCGCCCGTCATGTGCCTGGAATAGCCAGTATCTAGGTACCACTCTTGTTGTTCCTTAGCCTGCCAAAACATCTACATGAGAAAAGAGTTTTGTGGCCTACTTGTTTTTATAGGTCCGTGACTATTAGTGACAAGAAATTTTGAATAATAAGTTTGTGTAGAACCAAAACAGTCTATATTTGTTCCTTTTTAGCACCCAGATTTGTTTGAATTTATGAGATTTTACATTCGTGCCTTTAGGAACCCAAATTGGTTTTGTTTTCATGTGTTTTGGTCTATATAAGCAATTGTTTTGATTGTGTCCAATTTTTCCACAAATCGTGCACTTGGAGTTGACATGATTAGTTTCACGTCTATCCTTTTTTAGATTGAGTATATCCAAATCCTTATCTAATAGTATTAAAGGTTTGTTTCCCTAATAGCATATTTAGCTATCTTTCTCCTTTGGAGAATTTTCCTAAAGTTGTAGACAATTGTTGGACTTGTGACTTGAGAAATTGATTTTCATTCAATAACAGAGTGCACTTTTTAATAGAATTTTCTCTCCTAGTATTTTCACTTTCTTTCAAAATCATAATTTCATTTTCAAGTGATTTAATTTTGGTTTCTAATCTTTTTATTTTCTCTTCTAATGATGGACACTTATCACACTTAGGGCTTTTATTTCTATAGTTTTGAACCATTTGATCAAGCTGCGTATTTAGTTCTATCAAACTATCTCTTTGTGATTTAATTTTAGCGTACTTCTTCCTAAGTATTTCAAAACATCCATTTACTTCATGAAAACATATAAGTAATTGCGAGTGAGTAAGTTTTTATACCTCGTTTGGCTCGTCATCATCGTTGTCACTTGTTTCCCCTTGAAGACACGGATTTTCTTTTTCACTCTCACTACCTGTGCTTTTATCACTTTCACCCCAAGTAGCTGCAAAACTTCTCCTTTTCAGTTTCTCTCCTTTGCTGAATTGATTTTGAGGACAATTTGGCTTGATATGACCAGGTTTATTGCACTCGTGACAAATGATCTCCTGCTCTTCTGAGTTGTCCAGAACTTTGATGATTCTGTCCTTAAATTGTTGAGTTAAGGCTGGATTTCCATATTTTCGATTCCACCTTTTGACTCTCTTTACAATCAGTACCAGTTCAGCTCCTCCATCATCATCATCATCATCATCTTCTTCACTTTCAATTGTTCCTTTGAGAGCTATTAATTTCTATCGCGTATCGCCTCCTTCACATTTTTCCTTGAATTTGATTTCTAGCTCACAAGTGGTGAGAATCCCGATGAGTTCTTCAACTTTAATGTGTTTCAGATCCTTTGACTCTTGAATGACGGTCACTTTTGCTTCAAAATTTCATGGAAGAATTCTGAGGATTTTTGGAACTATTTCCAATTCTGTGTATAGTCTTCCTTGAGATTTTGATTTGTATATAAGATTAGAAAGTCGTCCATACATTTTTTTGACACTTTCATCCTTTACCATTGTGAAGTTCTCATACTCACTACTAAGCATGGTAGGCGAGATTCTTTGACTTGGAAGGTCCTTCATGATTCACTTCAAGCGTATGCCAAATTTCCTACATAGTTTATACAATATGAGATAGGATTAAATTCAATTTGATCTAATAAACAAATAATAGAATTCATAACTTTAGCATTAGCATTTTGCAATTTATTTTCAAGATCTGTCCATTGATCCATAAGTTTTTCAAGTGCTTGATTATCTACCATTATTATTCGTGTGATATATCCTGTCTCAACAATATTCCACGCATCTATGGTTTTCAAAAAAAATTCGTTCTATTTTTCCAATATGCATATTCACCATTGAACATGGGTGGTCTAACTATGGACTGAACCTCAGCAAAAGCATTATTATATGAGTCAGTAAAAAAATCAAAATTTTAAAATAAAAATTGGTTCTTGCTCCTAGCTCTAATACCATTTGTAGGATCATTTTCACCCTATAGGGGGTTGAACAGGGTATACTAATAATAATAGAAATTAATGCGGAAATAAAAACAATAACAGAAAGTAATGCAGTAGAGATCACACATAAATTTACCCAGCTTCGGCAAAACCTTGCCTACGTGCTGCCCCAACGTTTCTAATAGAAATTAAGTAGTCAGATGCTTACAAACACACATAAACTTGCAACACCTGTCAACTTGAGTAACCTAACTCTAAGCTCAAAACCCTGCCACAACTCAGCTACTAAGTTGCGAATTCTCAAACTACAAAACTGTAATTCGTACCTAGTTTCACAACTAGAGTTTGACTCAAATCTTAAACAAAAGAAAATTAAAATGAAATAAAGAATCAAAGTCCTATTATTAAAAGTGAAGCCCAGTATTAAAATAATGTCGGCCCAGGTTATATTATAACTTGAGAAAAAGTGACGTCTCCCCTTTTTATTTCGGCTCGTGTATTCTCTTCAGCCGTTCTTTGTTACTCGTTTAAAAGCTAGGGTTTTGTTTGAATTGAAGCTTCCCCTTAAAGTTGATCGATTGAATTGAAGTACTCACTTTTCTTTGCTTCGTCAATCGACTCCTGGGCTTTTTTAGCTTGTGGCTACTCCAAATTTGTCAAGCACGAATGATAGAAAAGGATGCGATTTTTCCCTTTTTGATTTTGATTATACTCGACTTGTTGCCATTGAAGTTTGGTTTGATTGATACTTCATGTGTACTGCTCTGGTGCCATATTAAAATCAGGATGCGTTTGCTACATATATTTGTGAACTACTTACATTATCCTTTTTACATTTGATAATTTAGTTCAAGTCATGTTTCCTCATTGAACTTGAGTATGTCTGCAGCTTTTTTGCTTTACGTGTGGATTCATGCCTTCATATGCACTGAACTTTGTACATTTGGAGTTTTTGGCCTCATGTTTGAATCATTGCCTGAATGTTTGCATTGTGTGGTTCCATATGCTGTTGATGACTGGTTCGATTTCATGTTGCATTGTGTGACCTAGTTTTATGTAGATTTGAGCCTTCGTGTTTTTATGTGTTCATGTACATTTGGAGTTTGCGCTTGATTTTAAGAGCTCAACATGTTGTTTTGGTGTTGCTTGGAATCTGGCACCAAATCAGTCCTTGTCCACTTATTTTCATGTGTTCATTTCTTAATTGTGTTCCTGTAATCTGTTTTCATGTGGAGCTCCGTTTATGTTGATGTGTTAGCCTTGTACTTGAACTGTTTACTTGAGTCCTTGCACTTATTGTTCTGTGGACTTGAACTGTAGATCTTACTTCATTTGATTCAAACTCCTTTCATGTAGCCTTGTGACCGGTGCACCTTTTTTTATTGTAGTCAAGTCTGGTTCATGTTGGTTTGTATTCCACCTGAGTTGAATCTAGATTTTGCTTGGGTTTGACCTTGTCCTCACCTGTCCCTGTGGTTTTAACAAGCAAGTACATATCGGTGTGCGCGGCCTTGTGGCATGTGCAGTGATAGACTATGCATATCAAAATTTTGTTCTTGTAAGATTAAAAAATGATGACGAATAGCCCAAATAACTGAGGCAAACAAAATTTTCAAACACACGCTTCATCGTACATTGCAAAATATTTCTTTTTCAATTTTACTGCATCAGTTTTTATTTGTCAGATAGTTCAGATGCTGGACACAGGCTGGTGTAGAGTTGAAGATTAGATACGAGTGATGAGTGAATATATGTAGTGAGGTAAAAATTGTAAAGTGAAAAATGTGTTGTAATTGAAATTGTATTGAAAATGTGTAAATGTAGTGGAGCTCAAATTTTTACTATTTGAATTTGTTATAAAATATTTGTTTGAATATGAATTCTGAGTTGTTTATTTTATTCAACAAATATTTATTTAATTATGTAGAAAATTAAAATAGTACAATAACAGATACATTTAAATGAATATATATATATGTGTGTGTGTGTGTGTTTATTATCATCAAATAAAAATCATAAGTTATTATATTCTACAGTTGTTGCTACTGTTTTAAACTTAGTTAATTCACCATCATCATCGTTATTTATAAAACTTTGTTGAAAAGTTTGTAATTAGTAATCTGGAACTTTAGTTTAAATTCAGCTATGTTAAATAAAATATATTTACACATAACCATGACTTTGACCTTATTTGACCTTTTATTTTAGTATTGACTTAGTTAACCGGGGAATAATTAAACCATAAATTTATAGAATCTGCATCTTTTTAGATAACTACCATTTTGTCTACTCCAAGCAAAAAAACTAACAGTGATTAGTTAAATAGCAAGTAAATACATCAACATTCATAAGAGATACGACTTATATAATATTCTAGCAAGAAACTTAATAATATTGTCTATATCTAATATGCTTGTACAATGTCCAAGTATCATAGATAAGTTTATGACACAAACGTGAAGGATGAATAAAAAAGGATGAGTGAACTAGCATTCTTCAGCAAGTAACATATTAACTAGGAAACACACGAGCAACAGGTTCTAGTAAAAGGAAATTATATACTGCAAATTCAATATTATGGCAGAGGACTACATACCTGATGTTTATTAGCTTTATAAAGCAAGCTCAGGGCTGTGTCCATCTTCATATAATATTCCAATTGCAAAATTAATGCCCGTCGGCTTCAGCATGTAAACATCACAATAACAGTGGGAGATTTACACACGGTGATGATTAAATATTGCAATTAATAAAGCACATAAACCACATATATTGCAAAGCAATGATATATGGCCTTGCTTTCTATAATATTATTTATTTTATTTTGAACTGCATATACACAATTATCTATCTTGCCCGAACAACAGTTCACATTGACTAGGGACACAAAGGGTGATTGTTGCAAACAATATGAGTAGGTAAACAAAAAATGAATCAAAGTTTACAGTCCTAGCTTAACCACATTGACTAAGGCACATCTTTCCATTTTGACATTAACATGACTGATAGTGCAAAGTATGGATCAAAATGAAGCAAAAACCAAAGGGCAGCAGAATAAAGCAGTGAACTTGGATATAAATGCTCAACTGCATGCAATATAAGTGCAAGTGCAGTGACAGATTGTAGAGTGCAAAAAATCATAAAGACTCGTAGCAATTCAGCTAACAAAAGCAGGATGGATACTGGGAAAGGCATAAATAAAGATGAAGTTAAAACTGACTTAGCTATAGGCTGTATAAGTAATGAAAAAGCAGAATTCATACAAGTGCTAAGTATACTTACCAGAAGATGCAGAAACGAGGAGAATGCTTTTGAGTTCAAATCCACCATAAGCGCATGGTCCAACCTGGTATCACAAATCAAATCAAAAGCGCATAAAAGAAAATGAAGCGGAGTGAGCGAATCATTTAGCAACTCTGAAACTAAGGGAAACACAAATAAATAAAATGAAAATAATATGACTGACCTAAAAGTATACCATACCTTCTCGTAAAAGTTTACATGCTCACAAAACACATGTATATACTCACATAGTAAAAATATATAATTACTTGTGCATGCATTTACATTCGCTCTTATGGATGTGCGCGCGCGCACACACACACTAGCGCATACACACTGTCGGAATAACACACACACGGACACCCACTGAAAACACATGCAAGCATGAAAATATACTGGATAGGGCACTAAGTCGGGCGACGGCTAATTCATGCATACAGGTATATATAACATTACATGATTAAACAAAGGTTATGTGCGTGGAATACCTTTGGCACCATAAGGGTCTTCCCATTTGAAAATTTGCAGTCCATCTAATATTGATATCACCTATATCAACAAACATGTCAAAAAAAATAAAAAATTTAAGCATTTAATGAAGAGATTAAAGAAAATGTAGATCTCTCGTGAATATTAAAACAAAAGCTATAAGCAACGATAGTTAGTAGATCCGTAATGCTAAGAACCAAAATATTAAAATGAATGGATGGCAGTGGAGAACTTCTATGCCTGATGTTATTTATAATTCAAGAATAGGATCAATAGGATATGCTATCACGGGACAGGGTTACCTATTTGAAAGAACTAACATCTCTATCCACCTCTTAATAATTCCTTGGACTTCAGCAAATTTCTTCTCATGGTATTCCCATTCGCACATTGTAACGACCCGGATTTTCAGTCATTAGATTTTGAGTATTTAAATTATTTTGAATTTTGAATTTAAATTGTTACTTAAATTTAAATGTGAAATTAGTTTAAATTTCAAATATGGCAATTTGACGTGATACAGATATGGTGAATGATTGAAATTTACATTTAATACGAATAGAAATAATTTCTAATATGAATATAAATTCTATTTGAATTGGAATTGAGTTAGTAAGTTTTTAAAACTGGAATTTCAAGTGATTTTCCAAAATTTTGAAAACTTCAATTTAATCGACGCGTTAAAATAGCGATTTGGGGGCGTAGACTCAGAATTTGACGAAACCAGTTCTCTTGGATCCATAGTAGTGCATTATTGTCGAATTTCAAATTTCGTAGCATTTGAATTTATTTTTTGGTCGTACAAGATAGAAATGCA
The DNA here is from genome assembly GCA_030765085.1 of Allium cepa. NCBI lineage: Eukaryota > Viridiplantae > Streptophyta > Magnoliopsida > Asparagales > Amaryllidaceae > Allium > Allium cepa. The sequence goes on from CM060928.1 coordinate 230,955,351, forward strand.
TTGAAAATAATATTGGAAATTTAATATTGTAATTAGATTCAAAAAGTTATCTTCTCCATACGATCGGATTAGGCCCTAAAACTTGTTCCATTGTATTTGGAATATGGATAACATTAAAAACGCCATGCGGCATGCTTCAATTAGAGTTCAGAAGATTAAATGTGTGAATAGTGCGTGAATAGTAATTTTCGATTGATTATAAATAGAAACAATTCCCTTCATTTAACCCTAACCCTAAAAAAAGATAGCAACCGCCACCATCAAAACGCACGGCTAGAATTTTCAACCTTTCCTCCTCGATTATCTCCTCCTCCAAGAAAAACAGTTGAAAACTTGCAACTAGAATATCGTAGAACTCATCAAGTACTATAAATCCTCAAGATCATTAATGGCATGGCGAGGCGATGGGAATTTGTGTTTGTTCATCTACATTTATGGGGCAGTTTGGTGGTGATACGCTCGACCTAGCATGGCGAGGTTGGGGGAGAAAGAGCTGCAGGGGTAGGCGTGCGCAGTGGAGTTAAAGGATAAACCATTAGCGATCGAAGGTAGGAGCCACGATCTTTTTTTTATCGTGGCTATAGGTTTCCATTAGAACAAATGAAAGCGACGAGGAAGAAAGAAAGGGTGCAGCCAGATATCTTTTCAAAGATATCAACGACTAGATTTGATGAAGGTTAATTAAAATAAAAAAAGGTTATTAATTATATTGTTTTTAAATTGTTAAACTTATAAATATCATAACTTTTTCATACGAGGTTGAAATTGGACGAAACAAGTTACGATGGGTTGTATTTGCAGGTACTACGCATAGGAATTGGTTTGGAGTTAATTAGAACTAACATGAATTTGGATTAAAATTAAACGCTTGTTTAATTTTAGATTCAAAACGGAACGTTTGAACGACAACTAAAAATAAAAGTGAGTAAATCTCACTCATATGAGTTACTAGTTTTAATATAAAACGTTAAAAATTATTTATTGGTTGATTGGATGGATTGATAATAATTTATCAGTTGGATGTGATATAATATATATTAGTATATATATTAGTAGTTGGATATATTCCTACAAATTGAAGTGGATGAGACACTATGCGGCTCGCATAATAGTGGATGATCCTATATTGCCGCGATATTCCACCTCAAAACAGAATTGTTATTTTATATTATATAACATTTGTGGACGCAAAGAAATAGGTTGAAAGAATCCGACTGGATTCCTCAAATATATTAATTGTTTCATTTATTGTGATATATGATGTGATTGAATAATCTTTTATGGCTTGTTGTGTGGATTGATATATTGGATGTTATAGTAGCACTGGCCCTAATTTTGGTATTTTAAACACCATAGATAATATTTTTGAATCTTAAACAGAAATTCAAAGGTGGTTTTGGAAATTAAAATATTTATATGGAAATTTGGATTATTTTAAAGGGATGAATTTGAATTAATAAAAGAGTGATTTTTGGAATACTATAAGTGATATTTTGAGTTCAAAAAAAGAAAATTAAAAAAATTATTTTTGAAATAATCAGTATTTTCGGTGAAATCTGGGATTATCTAAAAGCAATTGATTATATAAAATAAATGACTTGATTTTAGGGTTTTTACTTAACTATTTCCTAAGAGATTTTAAATAAAGATTTTTAAGTGATGGATAAAGTATTTGTATAATAAATTTTACGTGATATTTTTGAAATATGGAAAAGGAGTTGGAATCGGATTTAAAATAGTTGGAAATATAATGGATTTTACAAAGGGATGGATTTATTAATAAAATTTTATAAATAGGAATAGTTTATAAAATAACTGAATCTCGGATGAGTTTGTAATTTGTAAACGATGTTTATAAATAAAATGAAATGATTATCATTTGATAAATGGGAAATATAAATTCATAGGGTGAAGTTATAATGAGAGGTGAAGATCGGTTATTGAAAGAAATAGTGGATTCTATTTTTGAAATGTGAGAATGGTTATGAAATTGGAAATGTAATCGATTTGTGATAAATCTAGAGCGATTTATAAATTAATATTTGTCGTACTGTAATTTTAAAAATATATTTTTATTGAGTAGTTAAGTTTGTTTAAAAGGGAATTTTTACTTATTTAGCTATGTAATTTGAGACCGTTTGTAGTATCGATATATTTCACAAAGTTGGTTATTCAATCATTTAGTATTAGTTGAAAAGAAATTTAAGTTTTATAATAAGCTTTGTAAATTGATTAGTTTAATTTAAAAATGAATTGGAAATGAGCTATCGATGTTTGATTAAAAGTGTTTGATATTTTAAATAATTTCTTAAACGTATTTTGAAACTAAATTATTATTCTTTAAAAATACTTATCATATATATATATAGTTTTGAAACGATTGAAATTTATTTATAATTTCTCTCAGGATTTGTAGTGGGGATTATTTAACGGATTTGATTTTGATAAGAAGAATCTTATAAGGGATTTTGGGAAAAAGATGGAATTTCCAAAATGTTGACATATGGGAACTTCGAAAATGAAACCTAAATTCATAAAAGAAGTTATAAATTGTTGGTAGGGTTCATAAAAGAGTATAAATCGATTTTGTAAATTGTAAAAAGAAATTTATTAACAATTCCAGAGACCATGAGGTAAATTATGAAATATTTCCTAAGTTTAAGTTTAGAATGATTTTGGAGACTCTGCCTATAAGTATTCTCCTAAGTATTGGAAAGAGGGTTTTTTGGAAAAACAATTTAAGTGTAAAGTGAATTATATAGGAATATTTTTCTAAGTGTTATAAATTGAATACGGACATATTTCTAAGTGTTGAAATGGTCTAAAAGTATCCTGTTATGGATAAGTATTTGAAATTGTTTTCAAATGTTGGAATATTGGAAGAGATTTGAATATATATCTTTGTAAAGATATTTTGAAATGAACGTTTTTGAAATATTATAACATGGGCCTAGTGACTGCTTGTGTGTGATTTGATAGTTAAATAACCGACTATCAAATCTGTCCAAATTCGTTAATCGTTTCGAAGGGACCGGGATTGGATTCAATTATCTGAAAACCACTTCGATCTGATTTAAGCGTTACGAATTGTGATATCTCGAAGATAATGGAGATGGTGATCTTGAAGGAGATTCGATTTGTCCAGATCCAGGACAATTTGTATGGATGAATGTTATCATTACATTGTTTCCTAAAAGGCAGTATTAGTATTCCAAGTGGGATTTCTATTCAAAAAGGTAAACGTAGCCTCAGACCTCATCAATCGGGAAATGACTAAAACAAGGCATGCATCAGGACTATGTGGGTTGCTCCCATTAGGGTATGTCGTCATCTTTCTAGATTAACCTATATTATTATGGATTTGGTTGTGCATGAGAGATTTGGATTAAGGTCGGAAGACCAGGATGATGATATATTCTGTACTAGTAGTCAAGTTCTAGGCCGGTTCTACGTGGGAGGGTACAAGATGTTCTTGTCAGACCAGGGTGCATTGATCTTGAGATGCATCCATCGGAGGTAGTTTCCTTACTTGGTCATACTATGGAGTCCATTCTCCAATCTGTGCCTTTACGGTTTTGATTATAGAACCGAGTATATGATGGAATTTAGTTAATGTAATAATTTCGGCTATTTTAATAAGTACTTGTACTCAGACACTATTGTGATATCACTGGATTTTCTATAAAAATGTTTGGTTGTCGTAAGGTAAAAACCTATCGTATTTATTTATGGCGTGGTCTTAGGAGATACCTTTGTTTTCAAAGGATTTTGATAACAGTAATAATTCAAATTGGGTATGTTTTCCTCACGCTGGTTTTTCAGACTGACCCGGGTGTTATTTTATAATACACGGGTCAGACCGAGTATTTCAGGTTAGGATGCTATGAAGCACAGGGGACGAGCTGGAGGATTTCAAGCGTATATCACGTACTTGGTTATTTCCGTTGTGTGTGTTATGCTGTATATTCAGTACTTGTGGGGAAAAGTTCTTGTAACTATCTGGATCGATATTGTTGACTATTGTACTATGATGGTTGTATGAATGTTTATTCGTTATAGTTCTTTTGTATAAGGATCAGTTAATATATATTATATATTGCTCCGGTGCGATTATGAGATTCTATATTGTTGTTTCCTTTTCTTCTTCTTTCCTCTTCTTTCTCTTAGTTATTCGTCTTTCTGTACAATTTGCGTTGGACAAGCATGATTTAATGTCAGCCCAAAGGGTAGAAACAGTGGGTTGCTACATTTGGTATCAGAGCGCAAGGTTAAGCGGGAACCTTGGCTTTGGTGGAAATTACTCATTAGAGATAGGTCAGTAGAACCCTAGAATGAGTTTGAGTGCATTAATACATATGACCGCATATTTGTTAGTGAATATAAACTATTTTATATTGTGTTGATTTATCTATTGAGTGGCATATACATTCCGGTCGAGTAGTGGGATGCCATGACATCGATAGGAGTTTCTAAACACTTAAACCAGATAAACCGGAAAAGTATTGTTTTGAAATGGGTAAATGAAATAATTTTACCCAAACTATATTTTGATATAAAAGGAATGATTCCCCGAAATCATTATAGTATACATAATTAGTGTATTGGTTATTATTATTATAATCTAAACAAGATTACAAAAATTTGAATGGTTATATCTAATTAAATAGAGACTGTATAAGAATGGTTTATGCACATGAGTTAGAATTAAAATGGATTCAAACTAGAGTTTGAAGATTTAAAATCCCAGAAAGTTTGGAAAATAGTTTCTTAAGTGTTCTGAAAATAAAAATGGTATTATTCTGAAAAAAAATTGGAATAAAAATGGTTCTAAATGGATTATGGAAGTGATAAAGTGTTAAACTCATTTCAATCATCGGAAAATAATTCCGATGATGATCACGACATCATCGGTGTTCATTTTCGAGTTTCAAAGTGACGAATTTGCTATCGTAGAAATTTGATATGGAGAATTTTGGTCGAAAACAAGTGTTGTTTTGGAAATTCCGAAGGGAATTTGTTTGGATAAAACCAATTTAATTTTGAAAATTCCAAAGAAATGTTTTGTTAAACCAAAAGAGTTTTATATGTCTAAATATATATATATATATATATATATATATATATATATATATATTATGATTCCAAAATGATTTGAAATGACACCGGATGTATGAATTCTAGGACCTTATTTAAATGTTTTAAACAAATATTAGGAATAAGTTTTTAAACTTATAAGTTGAGAATGATATTAATAAGGAGAGAGTGTGAAAATTTAATCTTGGAATTAAAATTTAACTTGAGTAAGTTAAATGGATTGAATGAATTGAGATTTAACTTAAGCTAAATTAAATAAAAATTGAATTGGAACTAAAAGAATATCGAATTGTACCGTATACAGATGTGAGTTATAAAATAATTATATAACTATAGGTTATAACTTTTTGAATGGAATCAACTCAAGTATATAATTTATAAAAGAGTGAAAAGTAAGTTGTGTAGCTTACAAATTGAAAAAAAAATGGAGTGGAAGACCAAAAATGAAAATGGTTTGATATTTTGGTGAAGAAATGGAAATTCGATTTTGAATTATAAAATCAAGTGAACTCAAGCCAACCCAACTAAGGTGATTTTTGAAATAAAAATCAGATTTTAGATTATGAAATAGAAGTGAACTAATTGGATAAATTAATTAGTTGATTGAATATAGAAATGGGAATCAACTTGGTTAAGTAAAATGAATTAGTGAATTGAATATTGGAAATGGAACTTGAGTTATTAATGGAATTCAACTTATATGTAAGCGAATTAAATATATTTTGAAATGTTGTCGAATAAAATAGAAATGGTTTGAAATGGTTGTGATTTAAGTTATAAATGAATTAAATTTAAGAGTAGATGAATTGAATATGGTTTTGGAGTATGGATTGGATAAGACTGGTTATGAACTTAAGTTATAAAGCTGAATATGAACTTAAGTAGCGGTATGAAATGCTTATGATAGACCTTAGAAATAATTTTATGAAATGGATCATAAATAAATTAGCATGGAATGAAATGTCGGTCGCTATAAAATGAAGTTAATAACATTATGTGAATTAAACGAAAGTGAATGGAAAAGATGTAATATAAGTTGGAAGTGAAATTGATATGAATGCAAGTGCATGAACCTGAGCTGAATTGTTCGAGAATCGAATTATATGGAATGATTCCGAGCTCAATAAAATGGATTTGAATATAATAAATGTGGATATGAATGGAATGCAAATGAATTGATTATGAGTCAGATTGAAATTGAATAAAATTGAATGTACATTGATTGGAAATGGATAATTTGAATGTTTGAACCTTGTACTTGTTTACGCATTCGAAATATACATGTTATAATATATTTTTTATGAAATCATGTGTTTATGCTCGTTAAAAGGATGGAATGTTATAAAAGTTTCATGGTTATGAAACTTATGTGTTTATTTTGAGTAAGTATAGGTATAGGAATGCTATTTGAATAGATTTTGGTTGCGTAATTGCACATAAACTAAGCGAACTCGCTTAATAACGCTAAAATAACGTGTACTTACGCATTAAAAGTGAAAGTGATATAAATATTGTTATATATTGTGTCCGACCATATGGGTCGATGTATATTATATTTATCATATTTGTGATATTGTAAAAGGCTCTCCGTACATAGGAGACCCTGTCAAAAAATTTCGGAAATTCAGAGTGTTAGAAATGTTTTGAAAATTACTGGAAAATTTTGTTATATTTGACTTGAAATATCTTGAAATAAAGGGTTTTAACGAATAAATAGAAATTAGCTAGTATATGTAAGTCTAAAAGACTTAGAATGTGACGACCCGGAATTTTAAAGCAATTTAAATTGGAATATTAAAAAGTAAATTTTTAACTTGAATTCAAATATCACTAATAAATTGTTAATTAAACTATTGAATTTAATAATTTGAAAATTTGTGTAAGATGTTGAATCTGGAGTTCTAAGCCTGTTAAAAATAATTTAAAGATTTGTAAAATCTATATTGATAACACTAAAAATAATAGAAGTTGTAAAATTGAAATAAACAGTGGGTTGTTCAGTTTTAAAATTTATATCGTTTAAATTGAATTTAAAAATAGCCTTCCGAGACACAGTCTCGGATTTCGACGAAACTAGTTCCATTGGGTCCGTAATATTGAATTATTATAGAATTTCAAATTTCGGTTTGATCGGAGTTGTTCTATGAGCACACGATAAATAAACGCGTGGAAAACTAAATAAAACTTTAAATTGATCAACCAGTAGAAATAATTTCACATAGTCGTTTTTCTTTCACCTCAAAGGCACTGTAGCAGCCAAGACAGCACGCCGACTTTCTTTCATCTCCGTGTTCCCTCTTTTTATTACATCACGCAAGATCACATCGCCTCTATTTCCAAATCATGTCGCTTTTATCTTTCAGCCGAAGCTTTAACGAAATCAAAGCATAAAAAAAAATGGCGGAAGCCATCATCGTTCAAATTAAGCTTCCCCTTTTCTTGCTTTCAAAATCGAACGTAGATTATAAAAAAAATTTGAAATTTATTCAATGGCCGAGCCTCGTTCGGCATCCCCCCATTCTCGAATCCTTGGCGATTTGACCGCGGCCTGCTTGGAAGTCGCGATTCGAGGGTTTCGATGTTCGCTTGGGATCTTGAAGGGTGGTCGCGAAGCAGGGAAGAGGAGGGATGAAGTCGTGATTTGCGTTAGTAGTGGATTGCGATCGAAATCGCGAATGGCAGCAGGTGGGAGGCTCGTAGTCGCGCGGCGCCGCGATGTGCTGGCTGAGTTCGTGTCGTGGGGGGGCGAGTCACGCAAAGGCATGCGATACTGGGAGGTCGCGGCGCTCGGTGAACGGCGAGCTACTTCAACCGCGAACTTGGATTCGTGAAGCTCTGGTCGAGCAATCTGAAAGGGGAGAGCAGCGTCCTTTGGATTCTCTTCTGCGTCAGTGAAGGGCTGTCGAAGCTGGGTTGCCTGTCTTTTCTGTTAAGGTATTGATAATTAATTTAAATTTAATTAAATTTATTTACACGGTTTTGACAGGGAATATATATACATATAAACCTATAATTAGTTTATAAGCTGTTAGGAAGTAGAATTGTTTCTGTTCGAGTAGTTAACCATTTCAAACACCTAAATTTAATGTTATTTAACTTTATAAACTCAGTCTTAAATTTATTGATTTATTATTCCATTTAACAGTAAAGTAATATATTTGTTTAGTTAACTTATTTAAAATCTATTTTAGTTACTAAAGGATTATTTAAAGGGAAATTAGTTCGAAATTTAATTATTCATTAAAAAATTCAAATCATTGGTTAAAATTAAATGAAATTGTAAAACGGAAATTTATTGTTCGATTAATGCAAAATATTAATAACTTGAATAATGTTTATACAAGGTAAACATTTGAAGAAAGTAAGACGAATTGGGTCGGATTGTAAATGTTAAAGGTGAGTTAATCTCACTCAGCTGCATTTAAAAATCTAAATGATCAAATTTAAATAATTGATTGTATGGTTGAATTGATTGACGTGATATAGTATAGTATAATTTGAATTTGGCATATTATGTGATGCTAACGTCTGTGGATGCAAGGAAAACAGGTTGGAGGGATCCAACTGGACCCCTCAACTTTTATTCAAAATATTTAATATTCTCTGTTCTGATTATTTGATATTCTATGATGAATTATGTGGAAGTATTGAATGCTATGGCTTGGTTGATATAATTGGGTATAATGAATTACCAAGTATATAAATTTGATTTTTTTTGAAATGAAAATAAAAGAAGTGAAATTGTAAGTAAAATAATTATCGAATAAATTTAAGAATGACTTGGAAAAAGAAATAAAGTGACTTTAAAATTCTAATAAATGAATCCTGAGAATGGAAAGGAAGATTTGAATAAACAGAAAGTTAATGATTTTTTTTTAAATGCAGTATTATTAATTAAAAGAACAAACATTTATTTAGAATTTAAGATTCGAATTATTGAAGGAGTAAAGAAGAAATTGGAAAATATAATAATAATAAAGTCCATAACTACTAAATTTGAAAATGAACTGATAAGTAAAGGAATTTATTTCAAATAAATAAATTGGAAATCAATTTGGGAAAATTGATTTAAGTGATTAAAGTTGGAATTTTCCTCTGGATAGTCAAGTACATGTTTTTAAAGGTAAATTTTCAAATATAAATTAAGCTGTTTTTAAAGAAAGCAATTTTTGTAAAATTTGTTATTTCTAGTATTTAATGTCTAAAGTAAATATTTTCCTTTAATCTATTTTAGCAGTAATTATTAAGAAGTAACTTAGTATTCTGTTTTAAAAAGTAGAAATCTAGTTTTATATTTTATTAAGTAACCTTATTTTCAAATATTCATATAGTATGTACTTTTAACAAATTATTAAAGGAATTTTAACTTGAATGTTATAAAGTATATTATTAAAAGAAAAGTGTTTTAAATTAATTTAGAAAAAATCTAGTTTTGTGCTTGGTGATTCCAGAAGAAATAAAAATACTTGAAATTTATTCTGAGAAGGCAGATAGCTTTGAAAACTGTTTTCAAGGAATTTGAAAAGTGGAAATATATCTTGTGAAGATATTTTCGAGGTTAATAAATAATTTGAAAAATTGTTTATTGTTGAATGGTTGTTTGGAATATAAATTGATAGTTAAATCACCGATTATCAATATGGGCCAAATGCGTTGATCGTTTCGAAGAGACCGGGATCGAGATTTATTTCTCGAAAACCACTTCGATCCGGTTTGTACGTTTCATGAAAACGATTTTGGATTCGAAGATGGAGCAGTTAAGTGCAAGGGCTAGTCGCTACTAATCCTTAGGATATTTCCAAAATGGATGTAGTAGGAATAGTGCCTTCGGTTCCGTTCGAACCCGGGACGGACTTGTATGGATGAATGCTTGCGAAACATCGTCAGGTGGACGATGGGCATTCTAAGGGATATGTTCTAAAAGGTAACGCTTAGCCTCAAGCCTCGTCAAATGGGAATGACTGAAAATCAGGGGTTATGCAGGGTGAGGTCATTCCAGTCTAGATGTCCCTTTTTATTTCGGCTTAGTGGGCGGTTGCTGATCCCAACCGCGGGGTGATCTCACTCGGGATTATCCAGTAAGGGGTAGTCCCGGTCTTGTCTTGCAGGGGAGCGGGCGTACTCCTCGGTACGGTGATCTAGGTCCCGTACTGTGACAGGTGGTACCCCAGTGCCTAGTCATTAGTTGGAAATCCATTCTCCCTACGAGCCTTGTACGAGTTTTGTTTGTATTACCCACTCTGTGGCTAGTAGCTGGAATTTAATAGATGTAACAATTTCGGCTATTTTATAAGTATCTGTATATAGACCCTATTATAATATCAGAGGATTTCTATAAAAAAAATTATTTTAGCTATCGTAAGGTAAAAACCCGACATGTTTATTTGTGGCGTGGTCTTACGAGATGCTTTTGTTTTCAAAGGATTTTTGAAACTTTAATAATCAATTGGGTGTGATTTTCTCACGCTGGTATTCCAGACTGACTCGGGTGTTATTTAACTATAATGCTCGGGTCAGACCGAGTATTATAGGATACAGGTTTTGATGCTGTAGAGCTCAGGAGACGAGCATGATAACGATACGTACTCCCATACTTGTTTATATATATATTCCGCAATATTGATTTGCTGTGTAACCATTTGTATGTTATTGATGTTGAGCTGTGATTGATGCACTCTGATGATTGTAAAATATGTAAGCAAATATATTTGGTTTTGAGTAAAGAGTATTTATTTTCTATTATATTTTATTCTGCTGTGATGGTTAGATTCTGTTGTTGTTTTTTATTTTTCTTCTTCTACCTCTTCTTCTTTAACCCAAATGGTTCGTATTTCTGTACAACTTGAGTTGATTTAGGTAGAATAGTGTTGACCCAAGAGGTACGGATTTGCAGGCTGTTACATAGAGAAGTGTAAATACAGAATTTTAAATAAAGGTATTTTGAAAGATAAATGGGTTTGCGGCATGTTTCCTACCTTGACAATTTCAGGGACGAAATTCTTTTAAAGGGGGAGGATGTAACGATCTAGATTTTCAATCTTTGTATTCTGAATATTTAAATTATTTTAAATTTTGAATTTAAATTTTTAATTGAATTTGAATATGAAATTTTAAATTGAATTGGTGAAATAAGTTTAAATTTCAAATATGGCAATTTGACGTAATACGGATATGGTGAATAACTGAAATTTGGATTTGATATGAATCAAAATGATTTCTGATGTGAATATAAATTCTATTTGAATTGGAATTGAGTTAGTAAGTTTTTAAAACTGGAACTTCAAGTGATTTCATAAAATTTTGAAATCGTTGATTTAATCGACGCGTTAAATAGCGACCCAAGGCATAGCTCAGAATTCGACAACAAGTTATCTTAGATCCATAATCGTGTATTATTATCGAATTTCAAATTTCATAGCATTTGGATTTACTGTTTGGTCATACGAAATAGAAATGCGTTGAAAATAATATCGAAAATTTAAAATTATAATTGAATTCAAAAAGCTATCTTCTCCGTACGATCAAATTAGGCCCCAAAACTTGTTCCATTGCGTTAGAAATAGAGGAAAAACATTATAAATGTCAGGTGGCACACTTTGATTGGAGTTCGGAAAATTAAACGTGTGAATAGTGCATGAATAGTAATTTTTGATTGATTATAAATAGAAGCAATTCCCTTCATTTAACCCTAACCCTAGAAAAAAGATAGCAGCCGCCACCATCAAAACGTATGGCTAGAACTTTCAACCTTTCCTCCTCGATTGTCTCCTCCTCCGAGCAAAATTGTTGAAAACTTCCTACTTGAATATCATAGAGCTCATCGAGTACTATAATTCCAACGGTCAAGATCATCTATGGCATGGCGAGGCGATGGGAATTTCTGTTTGTTCATCTGCGTTTATGGGGGCAGTTTGGTGGCAATATGTTCGACCGAGCGTGGCGAGGTTGGGGGAGAAAGAGCGGCAGTAGTGGGCACGTGCATTTGAGGTGAGGGATCGACCTCTGGAAATCGAAGGGAGGAGCGATGATCGTTTTTTATCACGGCTATGGGTTTCTGTTTGAACAAATGAACGTGACAAGGAAGAAAAAAAAGGTGCGGCCTGATCTCTTTTCCAGGAAATCAATGGCTAGATTTTATGAAAGTTAATTAAAATAAAAAATTTATTAATTAGATTGATTTAAAATCGTTAAACTTATAAATATCGTAACTTTGTCATACGAGGTCGAAATTGGACGAAACAAGTTGCACCGAGTTCATATTCACGGGTACTATGCATAGGAAATAGTTTGGAGCTAATTAGAGCTAACAAGAATTTGGATTAAAATTAAACGCTTGTTTAATTTAAAATTCAAAACGCAACATTTGAACGACAACTAAAAATCAAGATGAGTAAATCTCACTCATTTGATTACTGGTTTTAATATAAAATGTTGAAAATTATTTATTGGTTGATTGGGTGGATTGATAATAATTTATCAATTGGATGTTATATAATATATATTAGTATATATATTAGTGGTTGGATATATTCTCGCCGATCGGAGCGGATGAGACACTATGTGCCCTGCATAATAGCGAATGACCCTATATTACCATGATATTCCGCCTCGAAGTGGAATTGGTAGTTTATATTGTATAACATTTGTGGATGTAGGGAAATAGGTTGGAGGGATCCAATTGGATTCCTCAAGTATATTGATTGTTTCCTATATGGTAGTATATGATGTGATTGAATAATCTGTTATGGATTGTTGTGTGAATTGGTACATTGGATGTTATAATAGCACTGGCCTTAATTTTGGTATTTTAAATACCATAAATAACATTTTTGAATCTTAACAAGAAATTCAAAGGTTGTTTTGGAAATTTGGATTATTTTAAAGGGATGAATTTTAGTTTAATAAAAGATTGATTTTAGAATACTATAAGTGATATTTTGAGTTTAAAAAGGAAAATTAAAAAAAGATATTTGAAATAATCAACGTTTTCGATAAAATCTGGAATTATCTAAAAGAAGTTGATTGTATAAAATAAATGATTAGATTTTGGGGTTTTTACTTGACTATTTCCTAAGAGATTTTAAATAAAGATTTTTAAGTGATGGACAAAAGTATTTGTATAATAAATTAGAAGTGAAATTTCTAAAAATATGGAAAAGGAGTTGAAATCGAGATTTAAAATAGTTGGAAATATAATGGAATTTATAAAGAGATGGATTTATAAATGAAAATTTTTAAATGGGAATATTTTATAAAACAAGTGAATCTCGGATGAGGTTGTAATTTGTAAACAATGTTTATAAATAAAATAAAATGATTATCATTCAATAAATGGGAGATATAAATTCACAGGGTGAATTTACAATGAGAGGTGAAGATCGGTTATTGGAAGAAATAGTGGATTCGATTTCTGAAATGTGAGAATGGTTATGAAATTGGAAATATAATCGATTTGTGATAAATCGAGAGGGATTTATAAATGGAGATTAGTTGTATTAGAATTTTAAAAAAATATTTTTATTGAGTGGTTAAGTTTGTTTAAAAGGGAATTTTTACTTATTTAGCTATGTAATAAGACTATTTGTAGTATCAAAATATTTCACAAAGTTGATTATTCAATTATTTAATATTAGTTCAAAATAAATTTAAGTTTTTATAATAAGCTTTGTAAAGTGATTAGTTTTATTGAAAAATGAATTAGAAATGAGCTATTGATGTTTATTTAAAAGTGTTTGATATTTTAAATAATTTCTTAAACATGTTTTGAAACTAAATTATTATTCTTTAAAAAAACGTATCACACACACACACACATATATATTTTTAAAATGATTGAAATTTATTTATAAATTCTCTTGAGATTTGTAACGGGGTTTATTTAACGGAAATGATTTTGATAAGAAGAATCTTATAAGGGATTTTTGGAAGAAGATGGAATCTCCAAAATGTTGAAATATGGAAACTTCGAAAATGGAATTTGAATTCATAAAAGAAGTTATAAATTGTTGGTTAGTTTATAAAAGAGTATATTTCGGTTTGGGAAATTGTAAAATGAAATTTATTAATAGTTCCGGAGATTATAAGGTAAGTTATGAAATATTAAGTCTAATATTAGAATGATTTATGAGAGATTTGTCTAAAAGTATTCTCTTAAGTAATGGAAAGACGGTTTTTTTGGAAAAACAATTTAGGTGTAAAGTGAATTATAAAGAAATATTTTTCTAAGTGTTATAAATTAAATTCACACATATTTCTAAGTTTTGAAATGGTTTAAAAATATCCTGTTATGGATAAGCATTTGAAACTATTTTCAAATGTTGGAATACTGGAAAAGATTTGAATATATATCTTTGTAAAGATATTTTGAAATGATTGCTTTGAATGATTATAATATGAGCCTAGTGACTGCTTGTTTTGTGATTTGATAGTTAAATAACTGACTATCAAATTCGGCCAAATTCGTTTCGAAGAGACCGGGATCGGATTCAATTATCTAAAAACCACTTCGATCCGATTTGTGCATTACGAATAGTGTTATCCCGAAGATAATGGAGATGGTGATCTTGAAGGAGATTCGGTTTGTCTAGACCTAGGAGTACTTGTATGGATGAATGCTATCATTACATTGTTGCCTGGAAGGAGTGTTAGCATTCCAAGTGGGATTGCTATTCAAAATGGTAAACGTAGCCTCAAGCCTCATCAAGCGGGAAATGACTAAAACAGGGGATGCAGCAGGGCTAAGTGGGTCGCTCCCATTAGAGTAGGTCATCATCTTTCTAGATTACCCTATATTGTTATGGATTTGGTTGTGCATGAGAGATCTTGATTAAGGTCGAAACACCGGGATAATGGCATATTCGGTACTAATAGTCAAGTGATAGGCCGGTTCTATATGGCAGTGTAAGAGATGTTCTTGTCAGACTCGCGTGCATTGGTCTAGAGATGCATCCATCGGAGGTAGTTCCTTACCTGGTCATAGTATGAAATCCATTCTCCAATACGTGCCTTTAAGGTTTTGATTGTAGAACCTAGTATGATATAATTTAATTAATGTAACAATTTCTTCTGTTTTAATAAGTATTTGTACTTAGACACTATTATACTATCACTGGATTTTCTATAAAAATGTTTCGATTATCGTAAGGTAAAAACTTGTCGTATTTATGTGTGGCGTGGTCTTACGAGATACCTTCGTTTTCAAAGGATTTTGATAATGGTAATAATTCAAATTTTTGCTCACATTGGTTTTCCAGACTGATTCGAGTGTTATTTTATTATAATGCTGAGGTCTGACCGAATGTTTCAGGTTAGGATGCTATGGAGCTCAAGGGACGAGCTGAAGGATTTCAGGCCTACTTCACGTACTTGGTTATTTTCGCTATGTATGTTTATGCTGTATATTCAGCACTTGCAGGGACAAGTTCCGATAACTGTCCGGATTGATATTGTTGATTGTTGCACTCTAATTATTGTATGAATATTTATTTTTTACAGTTCTTTGTATAAAGATCAGTTAATATATATTATATATTATTCAGCTGCGATTGTGAGATTCTGTATTTTTGTTCCCATTTCTTCTTCCATCTCTTCTTTCTCTTCTTTATTCGTCTTTCCATACGATTTGTCTTGGACGAGTATGATTTAATGTCAACTCAAAGGGTACGGAACGGCGGGTCACTACATAATAGACTAGAAGATGAATACATGTTTGGCATTTAAAATATTTTCCATTAACCCCAGCCACCTCAACCAAAGACGTGACACGTTCAAACCAATCAATGACTCTTCTATAATGACTTTAGCAACTAAACCATAATCGGAGACACCAGCTATCATACCCGAGAGCATGCATAAGAGGCCTTAGTCTTGTATTAAAATTGGAGACAACAAAAAGCTGTCTTCAAACTAGATTTTCTCAAAGCTTTAAAAACATTTTCAACCTCAGGATCACAAATATGCCAAGCCCAACACAAACCAGATTTTATAGCTAAACTATACATATAAAAAACAATGTACATAAAAACATCAACTCATATAGAAATAACACATAGCTAAAACACATACACACATATCTGTATACACACACACACACACACACACACACACACACACCACAAATGCACACAACCACGCACTCAGAACACCAGCCCTTAACACAAAACACTCACAATATTCACACCCACAACTCACACAGGACTGTGATCATACGCAAAACACCTTACACTTCCCACGCAGCAAGGCTCGACACATGCATGGCATACGCTACTGAGTAAACAGCAGCACTACGCACTGCTATATAATACAGCAGTACATCACTGCTGTTTGCACAGCAGTGCTAGGCACTGCTGTGTAAAATAGCGGTACCATGTCCAATTGCAAAGGCCCCATCCTCCACTAATCTTTGCCCCGATCACTAACTACTTTATTCACTTGAAATTTAAAATCTGAAGAGGATGGCCGTTGATGTAAAGGTGACTTATGAACCCAAAAGTGATTTGGGTTTCCCTGCATTTGGTTGTTTCTTCTCTACTCAATATAGTTCATTTATTTTGGGTTCATGTTTGATGAATGTTTGTGTGTGTGTGTGTGTCTATATATATATATATATATATATATATATATATATATATATATATTGTTCATGTAAACTTTGTGTAATTAATTATGTATTTTGTAGGGTCAAATATTACATCTAATTTTGATTCAATGTACCTCGATATCTTCTTGATTGTGCAAAATGTGGCAGTTAATGTTTCCATTCAAAACATATATGTACTAGTTTTCATCAGCTTAATTAAAAGGGAGATGATTGGAAATCATGAAACATTTTATAAAACTTAGTTAACTCATCATCATCATCACCATTTATAAAACTGTGTTAAATTTATAAAACTATGCTAAAAATCAAAATGTGGCAATTACTGTTTCCATTCAAATCATATATGTACAAGTTATCATCGTCATTTATAAAACTATATTATTGTTAAGTGGTGATTGACTATGCAATCCTTACTCCTGAAATTTTACTCATTAATAACTCTAGAAAATTGGTTTTCCAATTGTTATTATAGCACTTATAACTAAAATCGATTTCACCATAGTTATTAGTATTGCTCTAGAAAATTGGTGATCATTACAGCAAGCACTCGTCAAATTCACTTCATATGAAATTAAAACAACAAGATATAATTACTAAAATTGATTGCCATGCTCACGGTAAATTACAAAGAGGTAATACTCACCATCATCGCTGTTAAAACTTGCTACTGACATTTAAACTCTACATCAGCTACCTACAGTCATGCAGCCTTCTCCTTACATCAAATACTTCTGTTGCTGGCCCTACTTGGTCGCGTGCTTCTTTAATATTTATGTTTCCTTCTTTAATAATCGCGTGCCTCCTTCAGATTTGCGTATCTCCTTACATAATCGTTGCACCATAGTCTCTCCCCTCTTTTATCTGCGTTTCTTTTTATTAATTTGTGACTATGATTTCAATATTGGCTCGGTTGGGGATTTAGGGAAAAAATGTTTAATTGTTACGAGGGAGAAAGAAAAAAGATCGACCGAAATAAAATTTTACCAAAATTTCAAGAAATGGTTGGCGAGATAGTTGGTAGCATCTATTTATTTGTTTTTATTTGTAGTAAATAACTAGTAGTTGCGTTTAGCGTTAAACGCTAATAATTAATGCAAGCAATAACAATTTTTCTTGTAGTGTACAGCTTAGTTACACACTTACACTATGTTATTTCCGTAAATTAATTCTACATAGTTTTCTGCTTGCTTTATGCCTTTGTCTATTTATATTTACCAATTTGGTAAATAATATGTTATGAAAGTGCATCTATTGTATATTCAGTACAGCTGAGGGGCGTAGGGCCTTGATATAATTAGATATTTTGTCGAGTCTTGTATATTAGGCAGATAATTACTTTTTCTATGGAGTTAAGCTTTTCAAAATTATAATTTTGAGTTGCATTAGGAAAAGTTTTATTGGCAGTTGAATTTAATGAAATATTTTGTTCATGAAATATTTGTTCAGCATATAAAATGCAAACAAAATTGGACTTTGTTCCATACTTGTTTTAAAATTTTGATAATTTATAGGTATGTAGTTTGACAAAAAATAGTTTAAAGAAAAACTAAATAATTTTGGGAAATCAAAATTTCCAGAAAAGTTTTATTTTGCTAGGAAAGTTCAAATATTTATTTTAATACTCAAATAGTTTCAAGTAATTTTTTTTAAAAGTAGAGATTTTAGGAACGGGTAAATGGCTAAAGGAAAATGATTTCATGTTTTTTAGGCACAAGGATGCGACGCTCTCCTCAAGTCGTCATCTTTAATCTCCACCTCAAATTCATATCGATCCTCCTCTTTCTTTTCTTCCTCTCAATCTATTTTCGCATTCGTAGTTTTTTCTTCCTGTTTGCGTGCGAGCGTTGCCTTTAGCTCTAAATCTTGTTCTCCATTATTTCGATCTTCTTTTTATTGCTGATGTAAGTATGTTTTTTTCGAAAGTTATTGTGTATCATGCTATGTATATGTTGGTTATAACATTTTCTTTTATTTTTTTGGTTAATGATGACTGATTTGGGTTCATCCAGCACAGTAATTCATCCTCGAAAGTATGCTTTTATTCCTTATTTTTTTTATCATCATTAATTTAGATTGTATTTTTTATGTGTCAAATTTCATACTATTTTTTATTAATTTTGGAAGCTAATTTATACTGATATGCTATGTGTGTATACCATTTATGTTTCCGTTTGAATAGTTTTGATGTTTGTTGAACCAATTTAATTTTTTTTACTGTGTATCAATAGTTTATATTCTTAGTTGAGCTTAATATTCTTTGTCTCTGAATCTATAGTTTATAATGTTATGCTATTTGTGTATAGTATTCTTTGTCTCTGTAGTTTGTATATAGTTTATATTGTTATGCTATGTGTCGGTATCATTTTTAGTTTTTGTATGAATAGTTTTACTATTTGTTGAATGAAATTTTGATTTTATCAATAATTTACTGTATTGTTTTTCTTTATGAACTACTTTTTATATTGTAATGATGCTTTAAGCTATCATTTTTGCATTTATGATGTAACTCAGATTTGTTAGTTGTTTGAATATTGCGAAAATGTTGTCTGATTTATATTTGGTTTGATTTTTTGGGTGTTGATTGTGTTTGTAGTTATATTATTGTTTGTTGCGGTATAATGCTAGTTGTATATATATCATTTCAGTTATATAGTTTAGTATTTGTATCATGCATAGTAATAAATGGTTGATAGGTGTAATATATGATTTTTCATGTGTGAAAATACTTTTTGTTACATTTATTCAGCAATATAACATTTTGTTCATTGAGAATAATAATTGAAAATACAATGCTAGTCGTACATAGCATTATACTTTAACTACTAGTGTGAACCCATGCTTCGCACACGGATGGGTATATGTAGTTGTTGAAAGATATGAAGTTGAAAATAATTGAAGAGAAATTTAAGAAAAGCATTCACCAAATATGTAGTAGTTGACAACTTTGAGCAGTAATGTACAGCAGCACAGGTAATTACTGTTTGAAAGTTTTAAAATAAGGGTTTGCTATTATTGGTTGAAACTTGTAAAATAAGTCGAACCGAATAGAGAATTAGATGATCTTATTTCATTCAGTATATTTATAGTTAAACTCATTGAGCTCATGCAATTCATTTCAGACCAAGCAGAAAGAACTCCAAACAAAATATATTTAGTATACAGACTTCATTGCACCAAAATAAAGTACATATATTTAATAATTTGGTTCCAAAATACTTGAATAACTCCCTGAAAAACTGAATCACCTATACTTAAAATTTCCTTTGCTAGAAATTTGAAAGTTGATATAGAAAACTTGCCACCCACACAAATAGTGAGAGATAAATGCAAAAGCAACTACTGAAGCTCCTCTGCTGCGGTCAAAAGTCCTTGAAATACACAATGCAAGTTAACTCACAAACTCCAATAAATCTAGCAACTATATCAAATGCCCACATAAACAGTGAGAAAAATAGTTGTATATAAGATTGAGTTAATAACAAAAAGCAACACATATATCTTGTAAATATACAGAACACGTGCATAGGAACCTAAATCATCAACACATATACATGAGACAACTACGTACTTGGCACATAGTTCACATTATTAGCCCTTGGTTAACTGAAACATATAAGAAAATTTTAATCAAGAGTACACTTGAACATGTGTAACACAAAAGGGTAAATAAGACATACGTTCGTAGCTTAAATAAAGCGGAAAGTGGCTTCATGGAAGCAACTAATATAACGTGCGTGCCACTCTCTAAGAATTTTAGTGGTGCAATAACACATTTGCAACATTATCAAGAACTGTATAAACTAATTGCTTATTAAGAATGGCGATTTTAAAAAAATGCATTTGATCTTTTTTCTGACAAAGTATGAAAATAAAATTTAAAATTGGTGCCATGCTACCATCCAAACACAACTCAAACCTGAGGTTATTCAACTGGAATCTGACATGTTTTCACAAAATGGAAAAAGATAAATGAAAGTCATTTATCCAGATGTCGAACTTGTAATATTTTATAAATGAAAGGCAGAGGTCGTAACATTTTGTGGGACGACGCCAAACATCAAATGAACCTAGTCACCTCCTTGTCCACTGATCATCTTGGAACTACAGCTGATCGTAGATTAAATTCACTTGTTTCGAGGTATAAAGGTCAGGTTATTGGTTGGGACGTTGTTAAGGAAAACCGTCATTTTAGCTTTATTGAGGATCGTCTTGGTAGAGACGCCTTTGGTAGATGTTATGAGAACGCAAGCCAGATTGACAGAAACACAATTATGTTCGTGAATGAGTATAATGTTGTAGAAAAGCCCGGAGACACATTGTCAACACCCAGTAAATATTTGAAGAAACTGTAGAGGATACATACAACTATAACATGTACATATATTAGAACACAAACATCACTGACAGACATAAAACTATAACATCCGGACTAATAAATGAAAACTTACTTCTAACAAAAATAACCCATGCCTTGTAATATAAAGTATTAACTTTAACCTTACCGTATCGAAGTTATATCATGTACAGTAATATCAACTTCACTACTATAAGCTATTTTCCTATTACTACTGAAAAGAACAAAATTTCCACTGAAACGTGAATTTCATAACCAACCCTAATGCATATACCGATTTAGTTATACAACAAATATTCATCTTCCCATTCTCAAATCTTCTTTTCCTTAGCCAAGTGCCCAGCTACTACATTCTTAGCACCAGATTTATAAAATTAGGTGGTTAAACGTAACTCTTAGGACCATATTTTTTATCTTGAACACAGCCCATGCTATTTCATTTGCATGCACTTCGTGCCTATGTTTCTACTATCATATCCCCATAGTTGTGAGATACCATTACAGTTATGACATATGAGCTATACGCTGATGAAATGCAGGGACTAACTATATCTCTTTTGGTTGTATTTTCTGTAATAGACTACTAAAGCTAGTTCACCAGGGTAAGGCCTTTAAGATATTCTCTGAAAGGAATAAACATAATTTCAATAAATACATAATAAGGTGTATTTCTGTATCTGGATAACCAAAAGTACAGAACATGTATATAAAGCTACTATGACATTACAGTCCAAGTTTTATAACATCAAAAGGAAACAAATTGTGTAGCATCTGTTATGACCGAGTCCAAATCCACATATTATATACATTCAAAATATTACGTCTCCTTTTTAGTAAATTAATTGTTTGCCTCCTACAAAAATAAAGAACGTAAAATCTTATATCATATAAAGTCATATATTTCATTACGGGCTAAAAATAAGAATATTTGTCAAAAAATATTGTTGGCAATGGAGAAACCAATAAATGGCATTGTAATTGGCATAAACACTCAGTTAAATAGTCAAAATTCTAGAAGTGAACAATAAGTTTGAAGTATAGAAAACATAATTTTTAAGGCAAAAGCGTGCATGTGTATATACAATTTGGAAGTTTCAAGTATAGAAATGTCATTATAAGGTAATATCCATCTAGAAGAAAACTAACCGTTATTAGAAGAAAACAAAATGCAATCAGAGTTTTGATATTATGACTATAAGATTAACAATATAATGAGTTGGTAAGCACTTGATCATCGATATCACATCTGATCCTAACATTTAGTCCTGACTGTGAATTTTGCAACTGTGAATTTTGCAAAAGAGCAGTTATCTAATATCACTGCTTAATTGAAACAATACTGATAAATCATCTTGTAATATAATATTGTATTACATAGCATTTTAGTTACTAAATTTAGACTCTCAGACTTTATAGGCCTTCGCAAACTAAAAACCAGTCACATATGCAGTATAAGACAATATTTTATTGGTAATACATAGTCCTCTTATCGATATACTTAATTCCTCATTTTGTAATTAATCAATAGGTTTTTCTTTTCACAATGTCATTATGTATTACATGTGTACGTGTGTCAAATTAATGCTATGATTTGATACTTCCTGTTGTATGCTACAATGACCGGGGAGAAACAAAGGAAAAATCTTTATTCACCATTTATTTATGTACACATCATTTCGAAACTTTTGGGCCAGTTATTACAATTAGTTTAGATTATATTTATCCTTATCCATAAAAAACACATAATTATGCAAGACCAATTTGGGTGTGACAATAAAGACCGAAAAATGCAGTGAACAACATATCTTAATGTGATTATGGAGAAAATTGTATATCTATAAATTGATATGCTTTGCCATAGTAGTTCTATTTCTTTGGAAAATTGTAGATTTATATATTTAACATATAAATTTAATGCTTCTTTTTGTATAACTTTTAACCTAACCGTCAAACTGCATGTAGAACAATTATAGAAAAAAAGATCATTACTTCAATTCATATAACAAATAGGTCAAAAAACTAATAAGCAGATGTTGTAATAAAAATTAACATATTATCAAGATAGGAAAATTCTAATATGTACCATCTAACATCTATAATTGGGAGTTTCTTTTATACTTACTTTTGAGTAGAAAAAATAAAATTAGTGTTAAAGTATAGTAAAAATATTCACTTTTAAAATGACTACCTTCTTTGTATAGTTTTAAATAGGCATGTCTATATATACTTTCAAATAAGATAGTGTCATATCCATATTCATATCCAAAATCAATTTCGAATATCAGATATTTATCTAGAGGGAGAGGAATGATCGATTGTTTCAATGAAAAGGAGGTCAATTATTAAACACCTTTACCAAGCCATGGCACCAGCAATGCCAATAAACAATATCAATTTCATGCAAACTAATATGACCATATAGAGAGAAAAGAAAACCATAGTTTCAATGAAACGCAAAATAATAAAATATAAAAAACATGAGAACAAAAGGGAATGAAATAAGACCCGAAGGCATGGTGAAAAGCAATTTGTGACTACACAAACAATAATTACATTGTCATAGCAACATCAGTGATCAACCTTGCAAATGCATAGGAAATGGCAAAAGTTGTGGTTTACAGTTAAATTCATAACAGATTAATTATTTCAAATAGTAACTGTAGAACGATGAAATAACCAATTTTTGTTTACTATACACGGGTATATGCCAAACAACTAATAAATAATGCAATATTTTTTAAGTTTAACGATAACATGATTCAGGTTTATTTTGTAACATGATTCCTTAAGTATTCTGTGTAGATTTTACTTTGTAAGTGTAGCTACAATATCTATTAGTTGATGCTATCGTCTGGAACACCCTTTCATAATATTTTGTATATAGATGAGCTTACTGCCAACATAGGTAACAGTTTCTTATGTACACTTATTAAAGAAAAGATAGAATGCAGTATGTAACTCCCTTTGAATTCAGACAGCATGGTAGAAATTAACTATGTGTAAGAGTGATAAACTGTATTTCCATTTGATACGACTGAAAAATTTATTTGCTATAAAGGTAGAACACAGGATGAGATTAATCAGTGGACAACCTGTAAATTCTTGAATACACAGAAAAAAGCAGTGTCGATACTTTATATAAAGGAAGTTTATTAAAAATGCAGTCTCGATTCTGGTAATATATATAATAGTGATAAACTATGCACTTCCATTTGATATGACCGATAAATTCACTTGCGATAACGTTAAAAAAATGAAATAATATTCATTAGAGAACTGTTAAGAGAGAGAAATACTTAATAATGGCCGGTCTTGATACATTTGTCGCAACAAAGCATAATACCGTCTTTAATCACCACATAAGTTCTAAAGATAACAGCTGATGTCTTCCTTACTATATATCTTTCCACATCCACGGTTCAAGCATAATAAGCAAAGGGAAAAAACTTAATTAGGTTCATGGAAATGCAATGCGATAGGATAGTAGATAGCCTGGAAAATTGTTTTCTAACACCTACTTCCTCTACTATCGTGGATCATACTAAATAGATTACATATTACAACTAAAAAATAGTGGTCCAAAATATGAGCATATGTTACCGAACGCATATAATTAAGTAAACCAAAATTTCAAGAACCATATGGAAATTACATAACAGTTAGATGTTTGGTGTTTTATACATGTAACAAATCTGGTATAATAATAATAAGAGGACCAATGTGTCAGCGTTATTTGTTGCCTTGCATTATTCCTTAGTTTATTTTGGGCTACATGTTCAAACTCTTTATGTAATCAATCTATCATCTTCTAGTTCCTGTAAGAGACAATAGCCAAATTAATCAAATATGGCAATATAATTTATGGCCTAAAAGCGGAAAAATGTTATTTTTCTGAACAGCCAAAGAGATGTTTTAGCGGTAGAACAGCAATTATGTTCTTTGTGTATACCTTGGGTCCAATGAAGTAAAATTTTATTATAGTTGCATAATAAATTGGTTGTGGGAAGCTGTTAGAATGTGACTCATGTCACAATATGTGAAAACAACTACTTAGCGATCATTGAAAATAAATAAACATATTAGACGTATGTGATGCCCATAACAGCAATTGAAATTCAACCACAAAAAAAACACAAAGTAAATTGCCATATTGATTTTTTGTGGATCACACTATTTATGATTATAAATCATTTATTTGAAGGTGTTATGGGAAGATATCGATTCTAAAAAAAATCAGTATTCAAACCACAATAGAGCTAACAATTCATTTGGAACTAAATATCAGTACCAACATTTAAAAGTTCAAAAAGTTTGGTTAAACTCAAGAATAAAATACATACGATATGCCTCTAACTTACTCCTTACCAAAAGCATTATATTTCAGAATAACATTAAAAACCATACACACTAATGATTTGTTGGTAAGTTTTAAAAGAAAAGATGCATGAATACATCAGAGATTCTTATTTTATTTTCTTATTTCATCGGATATTACTAACCAAAAGATAGTACATCTACCATTTCTCATGAAGTAATCTCCCATCATATAGCATGAAAAGATATCAAAGAAGATAAGATCAACTTATAAGAAATATAACATATAGGATTAACATCTTCCGTAAATGTTGGAGAGTGTGCTATTTCATATTATGGCTTTACCAAAGCAGTTCTGAAACTATGATATGAGGTTACAAAGGGACAATTTCAATGAATGTTGTGTCATGTAAAACGAATTAAGTGATGAACTACCTAGGGTACATGATATTGGAGTTGTTGAAAGTATGTACCGTGCTATTTGGCAATATAAATTTGCACTCAGGTATTGTAACGACCCCGGATTTTTATGAATTTAAATTGATAATTTAAATGAATTTTTGAACTAAATTTGTAAAATTGATTATAAATGGCAGCGAGTTTCCTCGATTCAAATAGAAAATATGTAAAGTCATATGGATTTGAAAATTTGTAAATATGTGAATATATATGTATATATTGGATTTTAAATAAATTCTTAAATAAATGATTTTGAAAAATAAATAATATACTTTGGACACAAGTATAAAAATAAATAAATAAATAAATTGATTTAAAAATTTATAAATGATGATAATTTGAGTTATATAAAATATATGTGTATATAGAGAAATGTAAAACAATAATTTTTAAAGTAAAATTTATGATAAATATTTAAACTAAAAATAGAAGTAAAAAGAATAAGTAAAAGAGATAAGAATAAAACATAAAGTACATAAACAATTAAAGCTTTCATCTCAACTCAAACAAACACGTATATATAAACTGTACATACATAATAGAATAACATAAATATGTACACTTAAAACAAAACCAAAGCAAAAGTTTGTAAAGGAAGACAAATCAAAAGAAATAAAATAAGAAAATTTGTACAAAGGCAATTGATGCCATATACTCTTAGACGAGCTAAAAAAAAGTAGGCAAATAAAATATGTAGCCTGTAAGAAGTGATGCATGTAAACAAAGAAAAGTAATGCCATTATCATCAGCTACCATAACCTATCATCTCAGCCGAGATCTTGTTTCACAAAACAAATGAATAAACAAGTACAAGCAAGCATATTCACCCATGCCTATTGTACAAACAAAGTGATATCCCTGTGCATTCCTTTTCTTAGATATATCAAGACTTATACCATCTCAGTCTCAATTATTCAAAGCTAAGGAAACTGAAGCAAGCATTGTTTAAAACTTAAACAAAAAAAAAATTCAATTTAAAACATCAATTGAGACCAAAGTTACAAAACAAATCAAATCTGGAAACCCAAAAGCAAATGCCAATGCAAAGCATTTCAGATCTAGAAATCAAATGCAAAGCTTTCTGGAAAATAAAATAAAGTTGCAGGAAACAAAGATCAATTGACTTCAAATAAATCGAGTTTCAGATCTCTGTTCTTCTCTGCCATTTCGCAAATTATATGTGAGTAACTTTTATTTTAAACTTAAAAGTAAAACTGTTGAATACTTATCTGTGAGTAAACATCAAGTTTAAAATTTTTAAGTTAATTAAAAATCAGTTCAGGATAGTTATTTATCATATGGTATTGTATATGCATTATCTTTTGAATGTAA
Organism: Allium cepa; assembly: GCA_030765085.1. Lineage (NCBI taxonomy): Eukaryota > Viridiplantae > Streptophyta > Magnoliopsida > Asparagales > Amaryllidaceae > Allium > Allium cepa. The sequence goes on from CM060928.1 coordinate 230,982,503, forward strand.
ATCTGTTGCTCTGCATTTTAGTCTTCACTGTTATGAATTACAGGTTGTTTACATTCAAACTCAAATTTGTTCTCAGCTGATCCCTTTTAAAACATTAAGTTTAAATCAATCAAGATATAATCCTCAAACTATTTTTTTTTTCAAAGCTTATGGAATATGTTTGTGAAATGTTTCTACTGGAAAACTTGGTTTACAGGTTATCAAATATATTCTGATAAATTCGACTGTCATAAAAAGCTAATTCAAGTTCTTAGTTTGAATTATTACTGCAAAACATGATTTTTAAAACAAGAACGAGGATTTTTAATTTAGTATTTCAAGAACAGTTTGAAATTTAATAAAGTTTGCATTTTTCTCAATTCCTAACAATCGAATCATTAATAAATAGTGAAATTTGTTCTGAAGCGTGTTTGAACCTCTGTGATGCTGGGAAAAATATTAGGAAGGTGGTCAGACCACGGTGGCTGCGGCGACAAGTGTTTTAAATTTGAAAACCTAGTTTTGCCGTGGTTTGGTTTTTGGTGTCGTTCATCGTTTGGAGGTGATCGAGCGCCGCGAGACTTTGGGAGGTGGTAGAGGAGACATTGGTGATTGTGTGGCCGAAGTCTTAGGTCCTCCGGTGGACGAGGCGGCGAGGACGTGGCATTGCCAGGGTTGATATCGAAACCTGAACGTGTTTCCAGGTTTGGATTTTTGGTCGATTTTAGATTTCAAGGTTGTAACATGGTTCTGGCGATCGAAGACTGGTATTTGGATGGACTGTGACTTGCTCGACGTTGCAGGGTTGGTCGGTGGAGTTTGTCGACTCCGTGCACGTGCACGGTGCCCTGAGTTGTTTTACTGGTGAAGTCCGGGTTTGGGGTAGAGTTATACTTGAGTTCCTCGAGTAGCTCCAAAGTCGTGCTCGAGAATTTAGAATGTTTGCTTCGAGTCCTCTTGTGTGTGCGTGTGTGATGATTTAACAGTAGTTTAAAACTTAAACTTGAAAAAAAAAACAGGAGAAGAAAGAACAGAGGAAGAAGAAAAGGAAGCAGGAGATTGACGCGGGAAAAGGAGGGGGAAAACTCGTGTTTGCTCGAAGTAGACGAGGGGAGGAGCTATGGTAGAATTGTTCAGGTTTTAAAACCTGTATACAAGTTAAACCAAGTTATTAAATAAAGTTCAATAATGAATTTGAGTTAGTTTTGAAATTTGAATAATTTAATTTAAATTTGGAATTAAATTTAGTTTTATAAATTTGAAGGTATAAATAAGTTTAAATGTTAAAGTTCCTTTAATATGTGAATTTAATAAATAAATTTTGATTTAAACTCCTTTAAAATTTCTTTATAATAAAATATTACTTCAACAAGTAATTTAAAGGATTTTTAAGGTTTTCAACATATTTGTAAATGATATTTAAATCACTACTAAGAATGAGTTCACCTTAAATTAATAAAGATTGAATGTCGTAATACATTAATTATTAAGATAATAGGAATAGATAATTAATGTTTTGTATCAATTAAATTAGTAATTGTAAGTTTAACCTTATTTATTAAGGTCTAGTTTCTTAAAACAATTAATTAATTGGTTAATTAATTATGTAACTGGTTTAAAAGATTAATCTAATTAATTTATTAATTAAGAAGAATTAATAAAGGTGATTGATAAATTAATCTATATCAATTGATTTATAATTAATAAATCAGAATCGAATAATAAATTCATAAGTAATTAATTTAATTGGGAATAAATTGAATTACTTAGGATTAAACAAATTATTAATCCTACTGGTAAATGATTATTGAATGGTTGACCTTACTTATGAATGATTATATTGTATGAAATGCCTTGAATTGATTGTCCTGTCTGATCTGTGATATTTTGTTCTGTGTGTGTATAAATTATCCATTCGTTTACATTGTTATATTATCTGTGAATCTGTGAATGGGCGATAAGCTTTATAGTTATATCGCTTATCAACTATATTTCTGTGTTTTGATCTATGATGATTGAATGATGTTGCACTATTGTGTTAAACCCTTTGACCACACTTATACACACACCAATATGGATTTCACGAGGAAATCGATTAAGTCACAGATAATTTAAATGTAATGTTTTTGAAATTAAAGTTTTAATTTCAAATTGATTTTGAAAATGGATTTGGGTTAAACGGTAAAGCTTTTGAAAAAGGTTTTCACAGATAAAAGCTATTTTGAATAACTCGGTAAAATCTCCAATTTAAATAATTCAATTTGAATTTGAATTCAATATTTGGAATTGAATTCGATGATTGGAAATTATGGTTAAAGATATTATAAACAGGTTTGTATGAATTTAAACCATTTTAAAGGTATGGTTTTGGGAATTTGAATTTAACCCAAGGATTTCAACTCGTATAAATGAATCAGATTTCCAAAAGGAAAACTGTTGTTTTCAAATGATAAACACTTTTAGATAAGAACTGAGATTCCAGTTAATTAGGGGAATTTCAAGATTGAATAGAGAAATGATTTTCCTAAGTTATGAATGAATTCTTTTTGAAAGCTATGAATTAAATCTGTTTATTTTTAACAGATTTAAATTGATGATTTGTTTAAATCAAATTGAAATGAAATTGTTTTGAAGGCTATAAGTTAAATCTTTGATTTAAAGATTTAACGAGTTAATCAAATTGAAATGAAAATTGATTTGGAAAATCTGTGAATGAATCTTTTATTTGAAAGATTAAAATGTGAAAATTGTTTAAAACCGTTAAAGGTTGTGAAAATGAATCTTTTTGTTTAAAGATTAAAAATGGTAATTTGTTAAGCCATTTGAAGAAAAGTTTTGGGTAATAAGTTGTGACTTAATTGAAATCCCATATCCATATGTTTTAAAAATATTTTCGCTCACTATTCGGTTTAACCGGGAAAGGACATTTGTGTCGTATAACCCATTCTGAATATGTGATTCGACATTATGGATAGCATTCGAAGACCGGTGATGAAGACCGGGTATTTGCGAAAGCGATAGGATGACCTATCGATTGTTTCTGCACCGAGTCACGCCGGTATAGAGACTACCTAAGTGATGGGAAATCCGATCGGGATTGTGAATATCCGGATTGCAAGGACTTCTTTGTAAGTGCCTTCGGTTCTGTTCGAGCCCGGAACAGACTTGTATGGATTGTATGTCTGACATTACAAATTGAGATATAAAGCCGATTTCATTCAAATATATTTCTGTTGGTGGCGGAGAATTTATTCTTTTAGCTTAACACCCTTCTCTGAGACGTACGAGCTCAGAGGTTATGTAGTTGAAGGTTTTTAGCGATATATTCCCAATTTGGTAATGTGACATGCTGAGTGTTGCTGTGAAATGATCATTGTGTTGATTATTTGTGATAGGATCATTTGTTTGATCGTCTATCTTTGTGATCATTTCTATGATCATTTGTTGACCCAAAGCATGGCTTTTGTATAAAGTATGTTTTTGTGGACGTGACTTCATCGAGCCTCACACCTCGGGAATGGTCAAAACAGGAAAGATGCAGCAAGGTTATGAGAGGTAGAGCCCTTTAGGATATGTGCATTTCCTTCTGGAAAAGGGTGGTATCATGGTATGGAGCCCAGATACTTACTCATGTTGAAAACACTTTATGATTGTGTGAATTGATTACGAGCGCTCGGTTAAAGGTCCCAAAGGACCGGGGGATGGCATATTCGGTCAGTTGTTACTCAGTTAGGGGTAACCCGGCCTTGTGTTGGTAGAGATCCGGTTTGGTTCTCGGGGACGTCCTTCCAGAGGCGTTCTCATGTGGCAATGGGAAGTTCCTTGGCCTGATCATTCGTTGGAAATCCAATTCCCAATACGAAACCTTGTACGGTATTAGTTGTAGAACCTGCCATTTACTTATGGTGGTCACCACTATTTAGATGGTAGCTATAGTAGGCATACGATAATGGTCGTATGTTGGCTAAGATTTATATCTTTACTTTCGAAATGAATTTTCCCTACACTATGCACTAGTAATAATATCAAATGTTTCTTTTTAATGCGTATCAAGCATCTTTGACTATCATAAGGAGAAATCTTCTCCGATTCTGCGTTTGCATTGTGTGTGTGTGCGGGAGGCCTTATGGTGGTCTCATTTTTTAAAAAAAAACATTGCGAATTGACTTTGAAAATCTTTTGTTGAATGTTTTAAAAGATAAACTGTTTTCGTTGCTTACACCAGTCCCACGACTGATCCGGAGTTTATTGTTTCTTTCCTAAACTCTGGGTGCTCATTATATTTCTACACGAGCAGTCTAGAGTTGGGTTTTTCAGATAGTCAGATTAGTAGGTTATCTAGAGTTAGTTCAGTCTTTGGATCGGACCAGACTTGCTTAGCTTAGTGCATCGTTATAGGGAGTTCGAGCTATTGCTGGATTGATTCTTGGAAATGGAGTTGCAGTTCTCGGAGTTCTCTTTTGAAGACTATCTTAGAGTTATATTGTTCCGCTGCTAGATGTTGTCATCTATCGTTTTCTTTTCCGCTGCTATTTTATTGTATCATATCTCTGATGTATATTGATATCTATTGGATCATCTGTTGTATCAGATATTGTATCAAAGCTGTATATCAATGTATTATTCTTTTTATTGCGCTGTGTTGTTTACTTAATGATTGTTATAAACTCCGACGAGTCGGATTTGAACGGTCGAATCTATGACATTCGAATACGATATGAAGTATGGATGTCGATTTTCGAGCGGGCAAAATCCTAGTCGTCACATTTGGTATCAGAGCTAAGGGTTGAACTTTAGCTCAGGAGTATAACACATTAAGTAGCTCATTAAAGATAGGGTGAAGTATACCCTAGAATGAGTAATCCTTAAGATATCCGTTTGAATGCCTCAGTAAATTCTCTTACTATCTACTGATAGTGAGTATGAGTGCAAGAAGAGAACGAGATAGGGGACAGGAAGATACGACTATAATTAGTCAAAACTCTGTAACAAAAGTGGAAATAACATTCTCTACCAATCTCCTTTTATTCGTTTTCAAATTTCTTTTGATTGCTTCGTGGCTGCTCCAAGAAGAAGTTTCGGTGTGATGATGGCTCTACGAATCATTGTAGGAAATTCTTACTTCGTATCCTCATCGGTTTCCTACCAGTTTCTTGATTTAAACTCTAATGAAAGTGAATTTGAAATTTGAAATTGAAAATTTTAAATGAATTAGAAATTTTGAATTGAGTTAAAATTAATTAATAGAATATGAAGGCTAAATTTGAATAATATCGATAAAACAATTTCGTTTAAAACCAAAATTGAAATTCTATCGTAATTTCTTGTATCTATTATTAATATTCTGATTTGAAAAGATATTGGTGAGCCAAATGCAGAATTGATATCCAATTTGATTTGAAAAGATATTTCTCTATCTTTAATCTATCCTTGTTGTTTTCGTGCCTGCGAATTTCGAGGACGAAATTCTTTTAAGGGGGGAAGTCTGTAACGACCCCGGATTTTTATGAATTTAAATTGATAATTTAAATGAATTTTTGAACTAAATTTGTAAAATTGATTATAAATGGCAGCGAGTTTCCTCGATTCAAATAGAAAATATGTAAAGTCATATGGATTTGAAAATTTGTAAATATGTGAATATATATGTATATATTGGATTTTAAATAAATTCTTAAATAAATGATTTTGAAAAATAAATAATATACTTTGGACACAAGTATAAAAATAAATAAATAAATAAATTGATTTAAAAATTTATAAATGATGATAATTTGAGTTATATAAAATATATGTGTATATAGAGAAATGTAAAACAATAATTTTTAAAGTAAAATTTATGATAAATATTTAAACTAAAAATAGAAGTAAAAAGAATAAGTAAAAGAGATAAGAATAAAACATAAAGTACATAAACAATTAAAGCTTTCATCTCAACTCAAACAAGCACATATATATAAACTGTACATACATAATAGAATAACATAAATATGTACACTTAAAACAAAACCAAAGCAAAAGTTTGTAAAGGAAGACAAATCAAAAGAAATAAAATAAGCAAATTTGTACAAAGGCAATTGATGCCATATACTCTTAGCCGAGCTAAAAAAAAGTAGGCAAATAAAATATGTAGCCTGTAACAAGTGATGCATGTAAACAAAGAAAAGTAATGCCATTATCATCAGCCACCATAACCTATCATCTCAGCCGAGATCTTGTTTCACAAAACAAATGAATAAACAAGTACAAGCAAGCATATTCACCCATGCCTATTGTACAAACAAAGTGATATCCCTGTGCATTCCTTTTCTTAGATATATCAAGACTTATACCATCTCAGTCTCAATTATTCAAAGCTAAGGAAACTGAAGCAAGCATTGTTTAAAATTTAAATAAAAAAAAAATTCAATTTAAAACATCAATTGAGACCAAAGTTACAAAACAAATCAAATCTGGAAACCCAAAAGCAAATGCCAGTGCAAAGCATTTCAGATCTAGAAATCAAATGCAAAGCTTTCTGGAAAATAAAATAAAGTTGCAGGAAACAAAGATCAATTGACTTCAAATAAATCGAGTTTCAGATCTCTGTTCTTCTCTGCCATTTCTCAAATTATCTGTGAGTAACTTTTATTTTAAACTTAAAAGTAAAACTGTTGAATACCTATCTGTGAGTAAACATCAAGTTCAAAATTTTTAAGTTAATTAAAAATCAGTTCAGGATAGTTATTTATCATATGGTATTGTATATGCATTATCTTTTGAATGTAAATCTGTTGCTCTGCATTTTAGTCTTCACTGTTATGAATTACAGGTTGTTTACATTCAAACTCAAATTTGTTCTCAGCTGATCCCTTTTAAAACATTAAGTTTAAATCAATCAAGATATAATCCTCAAACTATTTTTTTTTTTAAAGCTTATGGAATATGTTTGTGAAATGTTTCTACTGGAAAACTTGGTTTACAGGTTATCAAATATATTCTGATAAATTCGACTGTCATAAAAAGCTAATTCAAGTTCTTAGTTTGAATTATTACTGCAAAACATGATTTTTAAAAGAAGAACGAGGATTTTTAATTTAGTATTTCAAGAACAGTTTGAAATTTAATAAAGTTTGCATTTTTCTCAATTCCTAACAATCGAATCATTAATAAATAGTGAAATTTGTTCTGAAGCGTGTTTGAACCTCTGTGATGCTGGGAAAAATATTAGGAAAGTGGTCAGACCACGGTGGCGGCGTCGACAAGTGTTTTAAATTTGAAAACCTAGTTTTGCCGTGGTTTGGTTTTTGGTGTCGTTCATCGTTTGGAGGTGATCGAGCGCCGCGAGACTTTGGGAGGTGGTAGAGGAGACATTGGTGATTGTGTGGCCGAAGTCTTAGGTCCTCCGGTGGACGAGGCGGCGAGGACGTGGCATTGCCAGGGTTGATATCGAAACCTGAACGTGTTTCCAGGTTTGGATTTTTGGTCGATTTTAGATTTCAAGGTTGTAACATGGTTCTGGCGATCGAAGACTGGTATTTGGATGGACTATGACTTGCTCGACGTTGCAGGGTTGGTCGGTGGAGTTTGTCGACTCCGTGCACGTGCACGGTGCCCTGAGTTGTTTTACCGGTGAAGTCCGGGTTTGGGGTAGAGTTATACTTGAGTTCCTCGAGTAGCTCCAAAGTCGTGCTCGAGAATTTAGAATGTTTGCTTCGAGTCCTCTTGCGTGTGCGTGTGTGATGATTTAACAGTAGTTTAAAACTTAAACTTGAAAAAAAAAACAGGAGAAGAAAGAACAGAGGAAGAAGAAAAGGAAGCAGGAGATTGACGCGGGAAAAGGAGGGGGAAAACTCGCGTTTGCTCGAAGTAGACGAGGGGAGGAGCTATGGTAGAATTGTTCAGGTTTTAAAACCTGTAGCAAGTTTTAACAGTTTTTTTTTTACAAGTTAAACCAAGTTATTAAATGAAGTTCAATAATGAATTTGAGTTAGTTTTGAAATTTGAATAATTTAATTTAAATTTGGAATTAAATTTAGTTTTATAATTTTGAAGGTATAAATAAGTTTAAATGTTAAAGTTCCTTTAATATGTGAATTTAATAAATAAATTTTGATTTAAACTCTTTTAAAATTTCTTTATAATAAAATATTACTTCAACAAGTAACTTAAAGGATTTTTAAGGTTTTCAACATATTTGTAAATGATATTTAAATCACTACTAAGAATGAGTTCACCTTAAATTAATAAAGATTGAATGATTCGTAATACATTAATTATTAAGATAATAGGAATAGATAATTAATGTTTTGTATCAATTAAATTAGTAATTGTAAGTTTAACCTTATTAATTAAGGTCTAGTTTCTTAAAACAATTAATTAATTGGTTAATTAATTATGTAACTGGTTTAAAAGATTAATCTAATTAATTAATTAATTAAGAAGAATTAATAAAGGTGATTGATAAATTAATCTATATCAATTGATTTATAATTAATAAATCAGAATCGAATAATAAATTCATAAGTAATTAATTTAATTGGGAATAAATTGAATTACTTAGGATTAAACAAATAATTAATCCTACTGGTAAATGATTATTGAATGGTTGACCTTACTTATGAATGATTATATTGTATGAAATGCCTTGAATTGATTGTCCTGTCTGATCTGTGATATTTTGTTTTGTGTGTGTATAAATTATCCATTCATTTACATTGTTATATTATCTGTGAATCTGTGAATGGGCGATAAGCTTTATAGTTATATCGCTTATCAACTATATTTCTGTGTTTTGATCTATGATGATTGAATGATGTTGCACTATTGTGTTAAACCCTTTGACCACACTTATACACACACCAATATGGATTTCACGAGGAAATCGATTAAGTCACAGATAATTTAAATGTAATGTTTTTGAAATTAAAGTTTTAATTTCAAATTGATTTTGAAAATGGATTTGGGTTAAACGGTAAAGCTTTTGAAAAAGGTTTTCACAGATAAAAGCTATTTTGAATAACTCGGTAAAATCTCCAATTTAAATAATTCAATTTGAATTTGAATTCAATATTTGGAATTGAATTCGATGATTGGAAATTATGGTTAAAGATATTATAAACATGTTTGTATGAATTTAAACCATTTTAAAGGTATGGTTTTGGGAATTTGAATTTAACCCAAGGATTTCAACTCGTATAAATGAATCAGATTTCCAAAAGGAAAACTGTTGTTTTCAAATGATAAACACTTTTAGATAAGAACTGAGATTCCAGTTAATTAGGGGAATTTCAAGATTGAATAGAGAAATGATTTTCCTAAGTTATGAATGAATTCTTTTTGAAAGCTATGAATTAAATCTGTTTATTTTTAACAGATTTAAATTGATGATTTGTTTAAATCAAATTGAAATGAAATTGTTTTGAAGGCTATAAGTTAAATCTTTGATTTAAAGATTTAACGAGTTAATCAAATTGAAATGAAAATTGATTTGGAAAATCTGTGAATGAATCTTTTATTTGAAAGATTAAAATGTGAAAATTGTTTAAAACCGTTAAAGGTTGTGAAAATGAATCTTTTTGTTTAAAGATTAAAAATGGTAATTTGTTAAGCCATTTGAAGAAAAGTTTTGGGTAATAAGTTGTGACTTAATTGAAATCCCATATCCATATGTTTTAAAAATATTTTCGCTCACTATTCGGTTTAACCGGGAAAGGACCTTTGTGTCGTATAACCCATTCCGAATATGTGATTCGACATTATGGATAGCATTCGAAGACCGGTGATGAAGACCGGGTATTTGCGAAAGCGATAGGATGACCTATCGATTGTTTCTGCACCGAGTCACGTCGGTATAGAGACTCCCTAAGTGATGGGAAATCCGATCGGGATTGTGAATATCCGGATTGCAAGGACTTCTTTGTAAGTGCCTTCGGTTCTGTTCGAGCCCGGAACAGACTTGTATGGATTGTATGTCTGACATTACAAATTGAGATATAAAGCCGATTTCATTCAAATATATTTCTGTTGGTGGCGGAGAATTTATTCTTTTAGCTTAACACCCTTCTCTGAGACGTACGAGCTCAGAGGTTATGTAGTTGAAGGTTTTTAGCGATATATTCCCAATTTGGTAATGTGACATGCTGAGTGTTGCTGTGAAATGATCATTGTGTTGATTATTTGTGATAGGATCATTTGTTTGATCGTCTATCTTTGTGATCATTTCTATGATCATTTGTTGACCCAAAGCATGGCTTTTGTATAAAGTATGTTTTTGTGGACGTGACTTCGTCGAGCCTCACACCTCGGGAATGGTCAAAACAGGAAAGATGCAGCAAGGTTATGAGGGGTAGAGCCCTTTAGGATATGTGCATTTCCTTCTGGAAAAGGGTGGTATCATGGTATGGAGCCCAGATACTTACTCATGTTGAAAACACTTTATGATTGTGTGAATTGATTACGAGCGCTCGGTTAAAGGTCCCAATGGACCGGGGGATGGCATATTCGGTCAGTTGTTACTCAGTTAGGGGTAACCCGGCCTTGTGTTGGTAGAGATCCGGTTTGGTTCTCGGGGACGTCCTTCCAGAGGCGTTCTCATGTGGCAATGGGAAGTTCCTCGGCCTGATCATTCGTTGGAAATCCAATTCCCAATACGAAACCTTGTACGGTATTAGTTGTAGAACCTGCCATTTACTTATGGTGGTCACCACTATTTAGATGGTAGCTATAGTAGGCATACGATAATGGTCGTATCTTGGCTAAGATTTATATCTTTACTTTCGAAATGAATTTTCCCTACACTATGCACTAGTAATAATATCAAATGTTTCTTTTTAATGCGTATCAAGCATCTTTGACTATCATAAGGAGAAATCTTCTCCGATTCTGCGTTTGCATTGTGTGTGTGTGCGGGAGGCCTTATGGTGGTCTCATTTTTAAAAAAAAAACATTGCGAATTGACTTTGAAAATCTTTTGTTGAATGTTTTAAAAGATAAACTGTTTTCGTTGCTTACACCAGTCCCACGACTGATCCGGAGTTTATTGTTTCTTTCCTAAACTCTGGGTGCTCATTATATTTCTACACGAGCAGTCTAGAGTTGGGTTTTTCAGATAGTCAGATTAGTAGGTTATCTAGAGTTAGTTCAGTCTTTGGATCGGACCAGACTTGCTTAGCTTGGTGCATCGTTATAGGGAGTTCGAGCTATTGCTGGATTGATTCTTGGAAATGGAGTTGCAGTTCTCGGAGTTCTCTTTTGAAGACTATCTTAGAGTTATATTGTTCCGCTGCTAGATGTTGTCATCTATCGTTTTCTTTTCCGCTGCTATTTTATTGTATCATATCTCTGATGTATATTGATATCTATTGGATCATCTGTTGTATCAGATATTGTATCAAAGCTGTATATCAATGTATTATTCTTTTTATTCCGCTGTGTTGTTTACTTAATGATTGTTATAAACTCCGGCGAGTCGGATTTGAACGGTCGAATCTATGACATTCGAATACGATATGAAGTATGGATGTCGATTTTCGAGCGGGCAAAATCCTAGTCGTCACATTTGGTATCAGAGCTAAGGGTTGAACTTTAGCTCAGGAGTATAACACATTAAGTAGCTCATTAAAGATAGGGTGAAGTATACCCTAGAATGAGTAATCCTTAAGATATCCGTTTGAATGCCTCAGTAAATTCTCTTACTATCTACTGATAGTGAGTATGAGTGCAAGAAGAGAACGAGATAGGGGACAGGAAGATACGACTATAATTAGTCAAAACTCTGTAACAACAGTGGAAATAACTTTCTCTACCAATCTCCTTTTATTCGTTTTCAAATTTCTTTTGATTGTTTCGTGGCTGCTCCAAGAAGAAGTTTCGGTGTGATGATGGCTCTACGAATCATTGTAGGAAATTCTTACTTCGTATCCTCATCGGTTTCCTACCAGTTTCTTGATTTAAACTCTAATGAAAGTGAATTTGAAATTTGAAATTGAAAATTTTAAATGAATTAGAAATTTTGAATTGAGTTAAAATTAATTAATAGAATATGAAGGCTAAATTTGAATAATATCGATAAAACAATTTCGTTTAAAACCAAAATTGAAATTCTATCGTAATTTCTTGTATCTATTATTGATATTCTGATTTGAAAAGATATTGGTGAGCCAAATGCAGAATTGACATCCAATTTGATTTGAAAAGATATTTCTCTATCTTTAATCTATCCTTGTTGTTTTCGTGCCTGCGAATTTCGAGGACGAAATTCTTTTAAGGGGGGAAGTCTGTAACGACCCCGGATTTTTATGAATTTAAATTGATAATTTAAATGAATTTTTGAACTAAATTTGTAAAATTGATTATAAATGGCAGCGAGTTTCCTCGATTCAAATAGAAAATATGTAAAGTCATATGGATTTGAAAATTTGTAAATATGTGAATATATATGTATATATTGGATTTTAAATAAATTCTTAAATAAATGATTTTGAAAAATAAATAATATACATTGGACACAAGTATAAAAATAAATAAATAAATAAATTGATTTAAAAATTTATAAATGATGATAATTTGAGTTATATAAAATATATGTCTATATAGAGAGATGTAAAACAATAATTTTTAAAGTAAAATTTATGATAAATATTTAAACTAAAAATAGAAGTAAAAAGAATAAGTAAAAGAGATAAGAATAAAACATAAAGTACATAAACAATTAAAGCTTTCATCTCAACTCAAACAAACACATATATATAAACTGTACATACATAGTAGAATAACATAAATATGTACACTTAAAACAAAACCAAAGCAAAAGTTTGTAAAGGAAGACAAATCAAAAGAAATAAAATAAGCAAATTTGTACAAAGGCAATTGATGCCATATACTCTTAGCCGAGCTAAAAAAAAGTAGGCAAATAAAATATGTAGCCTGTAAGAAGTGATGCATGTAAACAAAGAAAAGTAATGCCATTATCATCAGCCACCATAACCTATCATCTCAGCCGAGATCTTGTTTCACAAAACAAATGAATAAACAAGTACAAGCAAGCATATTCACCCATGCCTATTGTACAAACAAAGTGATATCCTTGTGCATTCCTTTTCTTAGATATATCAAGACTTATACCATCTCAGTCTCAATTATTCAAAGCTAAGGAAACTGAAGCAAGCATTGTTTAGAACTTAAACAAAAAAAATTCAATTTAAAACATCAATTGAGACCAAAGTTACAAAACAAATCAAATCTGGAAACCCAAAAGCAAATGCCAGTGCAAAGCATTTCAGATCTAGAAATCAAATGCAAAGCTTTCTGGAAAATAAAATAAAGTTGCAGGAAACAAAGATCAATTGACTTCAAATAAATCGAGTTTCAGATCTCTGTTCTTCTCTGCCATTTCTCAAATTATCTGTGAGTAACTTTTATTTTAAACTTAAAAGTAAAACTGTTGAATACTTATCTGTGAGTAAACATCAAGTTTAAATTTTTTAAGTTAATTAAAAATCAGTTCAGGATAGTTATTTATCATGTGGTATTGTATATGCATTATCTTTTGAATGTAAATCTGTTGCTCTGCATTTTAGTCTTCACTGTTATGAATTACAGGTTGTTTACATTCAAACTCAAATTTGTTCTCAGCTGATCCCTTTTAAAACATTAAGTTTAAATCAATCAAGATATAATCCTCAAACTATATTTTTTTTTCAAAGCTTATGGAATATGTTTGTGAAATTTTTCTACTGGAAAACTTGGTTTACAGGTTATCAAATATATTCTGATAAATTCGACTGTCATAAAAAGCTAATTCAAGTTCTTAGTTTGAATTATTACTGCAAAACATGATTTTTAAAACAAGAACGAAGATTTTTAATTTAGTATTTCAAGAACAGTTTGAAATTTAATAAAGTTTGCATTTTTCTCAATTCCTAACAATCGAATCATTAATAAATAGTGAAATTTGTTCTGAAGCGTGTTTGAACCTCTGTGATGCTGGGAAAAATATTAGGAAGGTGGTCAGACCACGGTGGCGGCGACGACAAGTGTTTTAAATTTGAAAACCTAGTTTTGTCGTGGTTTGGTTTTTGGTGTCGTTCATCGTTTGGAGGTGATCGAGCGCAGCAAGACTTTGGGAGGTGGTAGAGGAGACATTGGTGATTGTGTGGCCGAAGTCTTAGGTCCTCCGGTGGACGAGGCGGCGAGGACGTGGCATTGCCAGAGTTGATATCGAAACCTGACCAAAGTTACAAAACAAATCAAATCTGGAAACCCAAAAGCAAATGCCAGTGCAAAGCATTTCAGATCTAGAAATCAAATGCAAAGCTTTCTGGAAAATAAAATAAAGTTGCAGGAAACAAAGATCAATTGACTTCAAATAAATCGAGTTTCAGATCTCTGTTCTTCTCTGCCATTTCTCAAATTATCTGTGAGTAACTTTTATTTTAAACTTAAAAGTAAAACTGTTGAATACTTATCTGTGAGTAAACATCAAGTTTAAATTTTTTAAGTTAATTAAAAATCAGTTCAGGATAGTTATTTATCATGTGGTATTGTATATGCATTATCTTTTGAATGTAAATCTGTTGCTCTGCATTTTAGTCTTCACTGTTATGAATTACAGGTTGTTTACATTCAAACTCAAATTTGTTCTCAGCTGATCCCTTTTAAAACATTAAGTTTAAATCAATCAAGATATAATCCTCAAACTATATTTTTTTTTCAAAGCTTATGGAATATGTTTGTGAAATTTTTCTACTGGAAAACTTGGTTTACAGGTTATCAAATATATTCTGATAAATTCGACTGTCATAAAAAGCTAATTCAAGTTCTTAGTTTGAATTATTACTGCAAAACATGATTTTTAAAACAAGAACGAAGATTTTTAATTTAGTATTTCAAGAACAGTTTGAAATTTAATAAAGTTTGCATTTTTCTCAATTCCTAACAATCGAATCATTAATAAATAGTGAAATTTGTTCTGAAGCGTGTTTGAACCTCTGTGATGCTGGGAAAAATATTAGGAAGGTGGTCAGACCACGGTGGCGGCGACGACAAGTGTTTTAAATTTGAAAACCTAGTTTTGTCGTGGTTTGGTTTTTGGTGTCGTTCATCGTTTGGAGGTGATCGAGCGCAGCAAGACTTTGGGAGGTGGTAGAGGAGACATTGGTGATTGTGTGGCCGAAGTCTTAGGTCCTCCGGTGGACGAGGCGGCGAGGACGTGGCATTGCCAGAGTTGATATCGAAACCTGAACGTGTTTCCAGGTTTGGATTTTTGGTCGATTTTAGATTTCAAGGTTGTAACATGGTTCTGGCGATCGAAGACTGGTATTTGGATGGACTATGACTTGCTCGACGTTGCAGGGTTGGTCGGTGGAGCTTGTCGACTCCGTGCACGTGCACGGTGCCCTGAGTTGTTTTACTGGTGAAGTCCGGGTTAGGGGTAGAGTTATACTTGAGTTCCTCGAGTAGCTCCAGAGTCGTGCTCCAGAATTTAGAATGTTTGCTTCGAGTCCTCTTGCATGTGCGTGTGTGATGATTTAACAGTAGTTTAAAACTTAAACTTGAAAAAAAAAAGAAACAGGAGAAGAAAGAACAGAGGAAGAAGAAAAGGAAGCAGGAGATTGACGCGGGAAAAGGAGGGGGAAAACTCGCGTTTGCTCGAAGTAGACGAGGGGAGGAGCTATGGTAGAATTGTTCAGGTTTTAAAACCTGTAGCAAGTTTTAACAGTTTTTTTTTTTTTTTACAAGTTAAACCAAGTTATTAAATAAAGTTCAATAATGAATTTGAGTTAGTTTTGAAATTTGAATAATTTAATTTAAATTTGGAATTAAATTTAGTTTTATAAATTTGAAGGTATAAATAAGTTTAAATGTTAAAGTTCCTTTAATATGTGAATTTAATAAATAAATTTTGATTTAAACTCTTTTAAAATTTCTTTATAATAAAATATTACTTCAACAAGTAATTTAAAGGATTTTTAAGGTTTTCAACATATTTGTAAATGATATTTAAATCACTACTAAGAATGAGTTCACCTTAAATTAATAAAGATTGAATGATTCGTAATACATTAATGATTAAGATAATAGGAATGGATAATTAATGTTTTGTATCAATTAAATTAGTAATTGTAAGTTTAACCTTATTAATTAAGGTCTAGTTTCTTAAAACAATTAATTAATTGGTTAATTAATTATGTAACTGGTTTAAAAGATTAATCTAATTAATTTATTAATTAAGAAGAATTAATAAAGGTGATTGGTAAATTAATCTATATCAATTGATTTAAAATTAATAAATCAGAATTGAATAATAAATTCATAAGTAATTAATTTAATTGGGGATAAATTGAATTACTTAGGATTAAACAAATAATTAATCCTACTGGTAAATGATTATTGAATGGTTGACCTTACTTATGAATGATTATATTGTATGAAATGCCTTGAATTGATTGTCCTGTCTGATCTGTGATATTTTGTTCTGTGTGTGTATAAATTATCCATTCATTTACATTGTTATATTATCTGTGAATCTGTGAATGGGCGATAAGCTTTATAGTTATATCGCTTATCAACTATATTTCTGTGTTTTGATCTATGATGGTTGAATGATGTTGCACTATTGTGTTAAACCCTTTGACCACACTTATACACACACCAATATGGATTTCACGAGGAAATCAATTAAGTCACAGATAATTTAAATGTAATGTTTTTGAAATTAAAGTTTTAATTTCAAATTGATTTTGAAAATGGATTTAGGTTAAACTGTAAAGCTTTTGAAAAAGGTTTTCACAGATAAAAGCTATTTTGAATAACTCGGTAAAATCTCCAATTTAAATAATTCAATTTGAATTTGAATTCAATATTTGGAATTGAATTCGATGATTGGAAATTATGGTTAAAGATATTATAAACAGGTTTGTATGAATTTAAACCATTTTAAAGGTATGGTTTTGGGAATTTGAATTTAACCCAAGGATTTCAACTCGTATAAATGAATCAGATTTCCAAAAGGAAAACTGTTGTTTTCAAATGATAAACACTTTTAGATAAGAACTGAGATTCCAGTTAATTAGGGGAATTTCAAGATTGAATAGAGAAATGATTTTCCTAAGTTATGAATGAATTCTTTTTGAAAGCTATGAATTAAATCTGTTTATTTTTAACAGATTTAAATTGATGATTTGTTTAAATCAAATTGAAATGAAATTGTTTTGAAGGCTATAGGTTAAATCTTTGATTTAAAGATTTAACGAGTTAATCAAATTGAAATGAAAATTGATTTGGAAAATCTATGAATGAATCTTTTGTTTAAAAGATTAAAATGTGAAAATTGTTTAAAACCGTTAAAGGTTGTGAAAATGAATCTTTTTGTTTAAAGATTAAAAATGGTAATTTGTTAAGCCATTTGAAGAAAAGTTTTGGGTAATAAGTTGTGACTTAATTGAAATCCCATATCCATATGTTTTAAAAATATTTTCGCTCACTATTCGGTTTAACCGGGAAAGGACCTTTGTGTCGTATAACCCATTCCGAATATGTGATTCAACGTTATGGATAGCATTCGAAGACCGGTGATGAAGACCGGGTATTTGCGAAAGCGATAGGATGACCTATCGATTGTTTCTGCACCGAGTCGCGCCGGTATAGAGCCTCCCTAAGTGATGGGAAATCCGATCGGGATTGTGAATATCCGGATTGCAAGGACTTCTTTGTAAGTGCCTTCGGTTCTGTTCGAGCCCGGAACAGACTTGTATGGATTGTATGTCTGACATTACAAATTGAGATATAAAGCCGATTTCATTCAAATATATTTCTGTTGGTGGCGGAGAATTTATTCTTTTAGCTTAACACCCTTCTCTGAGACGTACGAGCTCAGAGGTTATGTAGTTGAAGGTTTTTAGCGATATATTCCCAATTTGGTAATGTGACATGCTGAGTGTTGCTGTGAAATGATCATTGTGTTGATTATTTGTGATAGGATCATTTGTTTGATCGTCTATCTTTGTGATCATTTCTATGATCATTTGTTGACCCAAAGCATGGCTTTTGTATAAAGTATGTTTTTGTGGACGTGACTTCGTCGAGCCTCACACCTCGGGAATGGTCAAAACAGGAAAGATGCAGCAAGGTTATGAGGGGTAGCACCCTTTAGGATATGTGCATTTCCTTCTGGAAAAGGGTGGTATCATGGTATGGAGCCCAGATACTTACTCATGTTGAAAACACTTTATGATTTAGTGAATTGATTACGAGCGCTCGGTCAAAGGTCCCAATGGACCGAGGGATGGCATATTCGGTTAGTTGTTACTCAGTTAGGGGTAACCCGGCCTTGTGTTGGTAGAGATCCGGTTTGGTTCTCGGGGACGTCCTTCCAGAGGCGTTCTCATGTGGCAATGGGAAGTTCCTTGACCTGATCATTCGTTGGAAATCCAATTCCCAATACGAAACCTTGTACGGTATTAGTTGTAGAACCTGCCATTTACTTATGGTGGTCACCACTGTTTAGATGGTAGCTATAGTAGGCATACGATAATGGTCGTATGTTGGCTAAGATTTATATCTTTACTTTCGAAATGAATTTTCCCTACACTATGCACTAGTAATAATATCAAATGTTTCTTTTTAATGCGTATCAAGCATCTTTGACTATCATAAGGAGAAATCTCCTCCGATTCTGCGTTTGCATTGTGTGTGTGTGCGGGAGGCCTTATGGTAGTCTCATTTTTTAAAATAAACATTGCGAATTGACTTTGAAAATCTTTTGTTGAATGTTTTAAAAGATAAACTGTTTTCATTGCTCACACCAGTCCCACGACTGATCCGGAGTTTATTGTTTCTTTCCTAAACTCTGGGTGCTCATTATATTTCTACACGAGCAGTCTAGAGTTGGGTTTTTCAGATAGTCAGATTAGTAGGTTATCTGGAGTTAGTTCAGTCTTTGGATCGGACCAGACTTGCTTAGCTTGGTGCATCGTTATAGGGAGTTCGAGCTATTGCTGGATTGATTCTTGGAAATGGAGTTGCAGTTCTCGGAGTTCTCTTTTGAAGACTATCTTAGAGTTATATTGTTCCGCTGCTAGATGTTGTCATCTGTCGTTTTCTTTTCCACTGCTATTTTATTGTATCATATCTCTGATGTATATTGATATCTATTGGATCATCTGTTGTATCAGATATTGTATCAAAGCTGTATATCAATGTATTATTCTTTTTATTCCGCTGTGTTGTTTACTTAATGATTGTTATAAGCTCCGGCGAGTCGGATTTGAACGGTCGAATCTATGACATTCGAATACGATATGAAGTATGGATGTCGATTTCCGAGCGGTCAAAATCCTAGTCGTCACAGGTATAAGATGTTATATTAAAAAATAGGCAGTACTCCATTTAAAGTTACGCTGAATTTTATCCTACCTCAACCGAAAAAATCAAGCCTAAGTGATCACTAACTTCTCTCAAGCAGTTAAGACCATCCTTTCTCTAATATTGTATATAAAGGCAGTACAGACAACAAAAATAAAGGAAATATACACTCGTTAATTCTATGAAAGAGAAGAGGAAGACGATGGGGTATTTTACATTATCTCGCAGAAAAACAACAATTCTTGGGCTTATGAGTGGACGATCCTTGCTAGCTTTTTGCAGACTTTTGGGTAAAGATCTCATGGGTTGACCTTGGTAACATGCTACAATATGATAAATCATACGTTAAACTATTCAACAAAATTTAATATCTATTATTTTTTGATCATGTGAAAAAGGTTACGTTTACTGGATGTTGAAGTTGAGCAAAAGTAGCATACCATAAATTTATATATTTCCCAGACTATCATTAGACACATAAAATTGTACAAAAGTTATAAAAAGTGTGTGTTATGTATTTATATAACCAAACATGGTACTAATTACTAACGAAAAAATACATCCTCGCTAGCATTTTGATCGGCATCCTTAAACCTTTTAATCACCAAATAGAAACCATACGGACTCAAATTTTGGAAAGTAAGGAATATATGGAACTACATAATTTTTTATGCTTTATAACACAAATTCATTAAATCACGGCTAACAAATAAGTGTTAGGGGAAGGAAATCACTTCGCAAAGTTCCATATATTCACATTCTTTCAGCAATCTCTAGAACTTAAATTCTTCTAGAAATAAAAAGAAAAGATAACTTTCAAAGATCGAGCAAAATCTTGAATTTTCATTCAATCACAAACCCGTGAACAGAAAATTGGAAAGTCCACAAAAATAAGAAGAAAATTATTTTTCAACAGACAGGAAATACCAGCCAAAAAAAAACTTTTTTGTACAATAAATAGCTTCTAGTGTCTTTTCTTTATACTTCTATAAACCAAACTGACAACAATGCAGACAAAGATATGGAAAATGTAGGTAATTATGTGACCATAATCTATACATCTGGAGCCCAAATAGAATATAGTAAGTAATCGAAGATACCTGCAAACTTTATAAATTTATATGAACTGTAATAGTGTAATTACATCAATATCTATGACAAAAGATGACATGTACTATCTCAATCAATGTACCCGCAAAACCATCAATTAACAGGCTTAACATTGACTTATATGGGTTAATATTGAGGACAAAGCTACTTAGAATTTTATTGAAAGTGTATTTTTTTCATAAAACAACCTTAGTGTTTTTTGTTTGCCAAAGCCACAAAATAACACTTTTTTGTTTCATAGATTCAATCTCCACCTGTAACATATTTCTGAGCATACTGAATGATTATAGGGTCAGAAGTTTAAGATATATGATTCAAATGATTTAATGGAACTGTGTCAGTGGGATAAATTTCTTGAATTAACCATATGACATACTGCTACACATTGCATGGTCAGTACACATTCAGTATGAGTTCAGTTGATATTCAAGTTTATTGGACTTGCAGCAAATTATTGGTCTTCAAAATATGGTTAAATTATACAAAAGACTATTTATGTCACCTTTAGTTTTATTTGACAAAATTTACAATAAATCGGCTAAAAGAATCCTATCCATAACAACCAAATAAAACATGCTGTAACGACCCAACTTCCAGTCTCCAGGAAGTCGTATCGCTAAGAAGAAAGAAAGGGATAAAAAGAGAAAAGAAAGGAAAGAAAGAACAGACAACATCAGAATCCCACAGCGGAATCAAATAAATTATAATATATCACATAAAGCTTTACATAGTATCATATACATCAGAGTTAAACAGCTAATACAACACAAACTAGACAGTTATAAACATCTGTCTAGCAATTACAATTCAAATACATCAGAGAGAACAGACTCAACTCAAAAACAGCGGAACACTAAATATATCTACACGCTGAAGCCTCCTGCTCCATTATCTCCTCCAGAACTCGATCAAAGCAATCCTGAAACACTTGACTACTCATACGTAATATGAGTACCCAAGAGTTTAATAAAACAGAAAATAAACACTCAGGTCAGACAGGGGTCTAGTGTGAGTAAACGGGGATAAAAGTTGCTTAACTTTAGAAAATCCTTTGAAAACAAAAGGTATCACGTAAGACTTTCCACACATAAACATGGAAAAGCTTTTACCTTACGCTAACCAAAACATTTGATAGGAGATCCAATGATATTATAATAGTGTCTAGGGTTTTCAAAATAAAATACAGAAATAGCTGGAATGCTTACATCTCACGTTCCAACATAGTTGGGCACAATCAAAACCGTATCTATTTTTAAACATTTGAATATGTTTATTCATTTTTTTTTATGTTTACAAATTGTTTTGAAATCAAATATACTTTCCAAAGAAACTTGAAAACAGTTTTAACTTGATTTCAAAACAATTTAAATCTTGCTTAAACTTTTAAATCTGTTTAAAATTAAAACTTACAAAAACTTGTTTAAATCAAAAATCTAGGTTTAAAAGATAAACCTGAAAACTGTTTAAATCTTGACATAAACCCATATTTAAATCTTATTTAAATTTAAGATTTACATTTTTAAAAACATTGAATTTCAAACTTTATTTGAATTCAGTTTCAAGTTACACTGAAATCAAACTCCTGCACTAAATTGAATTTCATTCAACATGTTAGAAACTGCAAAGCTTCAGGTTTATAACCGTGTAACCCCTCTGACCCGAGAAACCCCTTCACTACTTCGAGTTTCAAACCAACCTGCTTCGAGATAACATCACAAAATCCCGAGGATTACTTCGAGACAAAATACCCTGCACACTCCACAAAGTTGACCGGAGTTACAAATGTGCACGGTGCATATGCACCGGCACTCCGGCCATCACCAGACACCCTGACCAACTCCACCAAGTCTCCGACCAACTCCTCGTCTGACTACAACCTCCAGAAAACCCCACTGTAATACCAAATAAAAATTCAGTTATACATGTCAACCTAGAAACACTGCAGCACTTAAACTACCCAAACCTGTCAACCACCTCGACGACCCATTCCGACCATCTGAGCACCTACGATTCCGGCCATCGCACCATCTACAACCCCTCTTCCAATTTCCAAAACCTCTCCTCACTCGATGCAACACAGAGATAACAAGAGGCTATCAAAACCCGACCACTCAACTTCAGGACATAAACCTGGAAATCAAGATTTCCATCACCACCCCTACTGACACAACTGCTGACCATATTCCACTCACTCTCCCTTCAATTCTCTATCTCCATATAGATCAACAACTTCCCACAAACACTAGAAGTTAGATAGGACCAATTTTTTCCCAATTCTGTTCAAATCAGAATTTCTCCTGCCCCAGAAATTTTAAAAATATAAAATTTGTTTAAAAATTCATGTTTTTAAACATGAATTCAGATTACAAAACTGTTTAATTGATTTAAGCTATTTTGTATTTGTTTCATTTTAATGATGATTGGTTCTTGTTATTACAGAGGCAGCAAATTTTAATTTAATCTAAATTATATTTTATAAATCACAATCTATTCCATACAACATATTTTTGCTTACACAAAAGTTTCTAGCTGAAACCATTCAAGTGATAAAGAATTTTCTACTTAAGAATATCTTAATTTTACAAGCAAATTAGATCTGCAGCTACATAAATACATATTCATATATATTCACATATAACAGTCATCAATAGGCGACCATCACAACATATTTTTTTCTACTAATTTATATGCACAGAGATCACAGGCTTCTTGCATGATGAAGTTACTCAATTCATTTTTTTTAAACAGAAAACAGAACAATTATATCTATAACTGATTTTGACTTATATACTTTTTATGAATTAGGATCTGAGTTCTGTAGATCATGTTTAGCTTTAGTTTATAAAGAAAAACTGTTTTTAAAACAGAAAAGCTTACTCACCTTTTTATTTGAAGATGCAGAGACAATTTTAGGTGTAGATTCATATTCCCGAGAAGCAGATCACAATTTCCAGGTCCTGACTTGCATTTGATAGTTGATCACTGAAATTGCATGTTGCTTTCTATTGATGTATGCATGCAGACTCCATTCTAATAGCTCATATTTGAAGTTGTTCTTCAATTTGCAGATTTAAATTACATATATGAAGTTGTTGTTTGCAGATTTGATTTGAATTGGGTTTTCTGGATTTTAACATGCATTTGTTTTGGGGTTTTTGATTTACTCAAATCTGATTTTCAAGTTTTCAATTTTGAAGAGAATGTGTTTTTAACAAAATGCTTTTGTTATGTTTTATTGTAAATAAAATTAAATTTCAAAAATAAACAACATGCCACTTGTTATGTTATCATGTTAAATGTTTTACAAGTGTTCACTTATGTTTTAAGATTTTAACACATATGCAATTCAATTATTAAAAACAATTTCTAAATTTATAAATGTATTTGAATTATCTTAAAACCATTTCTAATTTGTTTTAGCAAGTTTCAAATGATTTATTAACATTAGCCTTTAAATAAATACATATACACTCTTTATAAAACTATACATTTACATTTTAATGTTTGTTTAATTATTTTTAAAATAATATTCTGTATGAAACTAAATTTCAAAAGAAAAGAAGTGTTGAATTAAATTTTATTTAAGAGTTTTCAAACCAAATGTTATACTTTAACAAGAATGAATTAGATCCTATTTCAAAGAAAAGCAATTTTAAAATAAAGCAAAACAAAATAACTTTTATTATAAAATAAAATTTAAACTATATTTATTCTTTAAACAAAATAAATACTTACTTACATTTCTATGAAAATTATAAGATAGATCTTTAAAACAAACCTTTGAAAAGTTTACAATGCTAATTTAAATAAATTTTAAATCAATTTACAAATTATACATTTATATACTAATTAGAAAATATCCTTTATTAAATATAAATTAAAATTAAAACCAAATCCTCTATTTACAATGTATAAACATTTATACATCATAAATAAAATATTTTTAAATCAGTTTAGAAAGATAATTTATTACTTAAATATTTTTAACTTTTGAAAAGAATATCATTTGACAAATTAAATAATTAAAATTTTCAAAAGAGAATTCCATTTTGAATTAAATTATCAAATCAATATTTCACATTATGAAATAATTATTAAAGAAATTATTAAATAATCATTGCGTAAATTCCCAAGACATCACATTCCTCCCCCCTTAAAAGAATTTCGTCCCCGAAATTTAAAAGCAAAGGTAATTTAATAATCCCATACAGATTTTAAATTTAAAATAGCAAACATATAGTATCAACCAAATACTAGCAACCATAGCAACCAATTCAAACAAACAACTCTAATTACCCAGACAAAAAATTCCGGATAGAATTCCCTAGAGTTTCCCAGGTACAAACACCGGGACACTCGCCCTACAGAATCTAAACTAGCTACACCACTCAGATCTAGAGCTCCTATATATCTAGATATACAAATCTAAACAGAATACAGGACTACAAACAAATCCTGATCAACTCCCAAATCTCTCAGAACTATTGATTCTAAAACCAGAGATAAACCATACACGTATTCCCTCAGAGATACGTGAAAACAAAACAAATTCCAGCCATCTGAACTGGAAATTCAATCCTGTAGATCAAACACTTAACTCTCAAGAGAAAACAGAAAGATCCAATACTCATATCCACAAATCTCTCATATCGATCCTGAGCTGCCTTTAACTTCTAAATCAAACAAATCCACCACACAAACTCAACTACAGAATCATCAAAAGATTCCAAACATACAACCCTATCCGGAAAACAAACAGATACAAAACAATCAAGTCTCCAGATCCAAAATGAATTTCCTGTAGAAATCCTTTCATCCAAAACAAAACTCAAATTCCCATTGAATCGGGTGCTCCTATTCTGGAATAGCTGCCACCATGCTTCCACTGCGCAACTCTGATTCGAGAATGCTGTTGATGAACACAAGTATAAACTTGATCAACTTATCCCAGAAACACTATTCATCAAATTCCATAAAATCTCAGTGACCTATTCGATTCGGCCACAAACATCACAGCAAAAATTCGACCAAAAACCAGATCCGATAAATCCTGTCAACTTATACAGATCACACTCAAAGAATCTCGTACAATGTTGAACCACCGACAAAGCTCCAAGAACCAAGTCAGAACAGAACTCAATCTCTCGATGCGGATGCAAATCTTAACTCCTTCGAAGATATCCAGAAAATACCAAACCACTTTGGTAACTCAAACATCCTCTAGAGATGCTTCAATCCAAAACAAAGATTACTCAGAGAACTTCCGAACCATCGCAAGTCACTTTCGCCATTCCACATAGTTCAGATCCCAAGAAATCATTCTCTCTTCAACAATCAGAACAGCTAAAGCCTTCAAAACAAAGAAGAACTAGTGGTCTACCTCCAACCACAAACATTACACCCAGATGGCCTTCCAGAAGAAATGGACAAGCTCCATTATCTGCCCGGACTACTGACAGAAGAATCACAGAGATTTCTGAACCATCGAAGAACAGGCCACTCACTGCTGCTACTGCTGCCAAAACTTCCTTAACCAAAAGCTCATCGAACCTCAAAGCTACACCAGCCTCTTCACAACAGAGTCTTCCAAAAGACAGATATCTCTCAGGAAACTCGCTCCCAAACCAAGCTCAAAATACTCTGCCAAACTGAGTCTCAAACTCAAATACAGACAGAACTCCTTCCTGAAGTTGCCAAAATACCAATGCTGGCTTCAGAACTCCCAACTAATCCAAACTCAAGAAAAACCACTCACACGAGTGAAATCCAGCGTACAATCCAAAGTAAACTTCAAATCTTGAAAAGATTTCCTTCAGAGATTGGAGAAATCCTTTACCAACAGAAGAACTATTCAAGATGCCCAAACTGCCCTAGCAGACCACTACCAACTTCAAACACTTAAACCCCAACCATTGGTAGTTGTGTTACACACACCACTACCCTATCTACCTTTATTACTTATATTGGAAAACCTGAACAGGTAACCCAACAAATAGGCAGAAATAAATAATATATATATTCAAAATTACAAATACGCTCTCTCAAGAAGGACACCACTCCAGAGTCTAGGTATTCGCTCATCCTAGAGCTCTGATACCACAATGTAACGACCCAACTTCCAGTCTCCAGGAAGTCGTATCGCTAAGAAGAAAGAAAGGGATAGAGAGAGAAAAGAAAGGAAAGAAAGAACAGACAACATCAGAATCTCACAGCGGAATCGAATAAATTATAATATATCACATAAAACTTTACATAGTATCATATACATCAGAGTTAAACAGCAAATACAACACAAACTAGACAGTTATAAACATCTGTCTAGCAATTACAATTCAAATACATCAGAGAGAATAGACTCAACTCAAACACAGCGGAACACTAAATATATCTACACGATGAAGCCTCCTACTCCATTATCCCCTCTAGAACTCGATCAAAGCAATCCTGAAACACTTGACTACTCATACGTAATATGAGTACCCAAGAGTTTAATAAAACAGAAAATAAACACTCAGGTCAGACAGGGGTCTGGTGTGAGTAAACGGGGATAAAAGTTGCTTAACATTAGAAAATCCTTTGAAAACAAAAGGTATCACGTAAGACTTCCCACACATAAACATGGAAAAGTTTTTACCTTACGCTAACCAAAACATTTGATAGGAGATCCAGTGATATTATAATAGTGTCTAGGGTTTTCAAAATAAAATACAGAAATAGCTGGAATGCTTACATCTCACGTTCCAATATAGTTAGGCACAATCAAAACCGTACAGGCACTTATTGGATTATGGATTCCATCAATGGCAGGGCTACTGGGGTACCGCCCGTCGCAGTACGTGGCCTAGATCAACGTACCGAGGAGTGCTCCCACTCCCCT
The DNA here is from genome assembly GCA_030765085.1 of Allium cepa. Lineage (NCBI taxonomy): Eukaryota > Viridiplantae > Streptophyta > Magnoliopsida > Asparagales > Amaryllidaceae > Allium > Allium cepa. The sequence goes on from CM060928.1 coordinate 231,009,813, forward strand.
GCAACACAAAGCCAGAACCATTCCTTACTGAACAGTTCCGAACAAGACAACCCCGCAGTTGGTGTACACTAACAACTGCCCACTAAGCCGAATAAAAAGGGACCTCTAGACAGGGATAAAACTTGCTCTCTAGTGGGTGCTACCCACGAAGCCTTGCCGCACCTCCCCTGTTTTAGCCATTCCCGGTTGATGAGGCTTGAGGCTACGATTACCTTTAGAGGACACATCTCTTAGAATGCTCATCGTCCACCTGACGATGTTCTGAAAGCATTCAATCCATACAAGTTCGTTTCGGGTTCGAACGAAACCGGAGGCATTATCTCGTTACACTCATTACGGAATCACCCACAGAGTTAACGACGATAACCCTTGCACTCTAAATCACCATCTCGAATCTATAAGTACTATTCCGTCAAACTCATTACGGAATCACCCACAGAGTTATACTGACGTATAGCCCTTATACCTCGAGTCTTCAGTTGCTCCACTTGGATTAACGACCTAACGTTTATTTGGAATCGATGTGGTTTTCGGATATCCAAATATGGAAACCCGATCCCGGTCTCATCGAAACCAAACGCCATCTTAATGTCCAAGTTATACTTAAAGGTTTTAAACAATTAACTTATTTCAATATTATCTAATTCACATAGATAGATAAACTATATCTCACAATAGATAATCACATTTATATCATAAATAGATAATCTGTATCATCCATAAACAGATAATCATCACAACCAAATAATCCATCACAAACCATCATACTTAAAATAAGCATTCATATCATATAGATACGAGTCATCTCATTTCTGAGATCACAACCATTCAATCAATAACATCCATAAGCAATGATTTAAAAATCAACAATTATAATTAATTTAAAATGAATTAAATTAATTACAACCATCTCTAATTGATTTAAAATAAATTAAATTAATTACTCATTTAAATTCTGCTTAACATCCACTAATTAACCCAGTTAATTAATTACCCACTAAGTATTTGACTTGATTAAACATCCTTGATTAATCATTCACTAATTAATTAATTTTTAAATAATTTCATAAATTAATTAACCTTAATCATAAGTAATTAACATTTAGTTACTCATTTATTAATTATAATTAATTATATTTACCCTTAATTAATTACAATTAATTAATCTCTTAATTAATTATTACTTAATTAAACAATCCTTAATTACATCATTAATATTAATTAATGATCTTTAATATTTAAATAAATTACTTAATTAAAATTAATTACGTTTAGTAATTAACCTAATTGTTAATCACCTTGATTAATATTAAATTTATTAATTAACTATCTTTAATTACTTATTTATAAATTAATTATCTAATAATTAATCATTTATTAATTCCTTAGTTAATTCCAAAAGTAATTATCCAAATTACTAATTACATTCCAGTAATTATCATTATTACTTCTCTAAGTAATCCTGCTCCACTAATTACATTAAGTAATTAAACTCTTAAAATCATTAGATGATTTATTAAAATTAATTAAACTAAATTAATTAACTTAAATAAATCACATATCCAAATTAATTACAATATGTAATTAATTTCCTTAATTATTTTTAACAATTAATTATACTTAACAAATTACAATTAATTAGATTCAATTAATTAATCCAGTTAATTATCAAAATTAATTACATTAATCAATTACTAAATTATCCTTAGATAATTGTCATCATTTATTAATTAACAACATTTCAATAATTACATACTTGAGAAAATTTTATCTTAGAATAATTATCAATAATCATTTCTAACTAATATTAATCTAAACCATTAATTAATGCCAAATAATTAAGTAAATCCTTAATTATCTTAAATATTTTTCAAAATAATTAAATTACTAATCAAATGACTCCTTTATATTCAAAATATATTAAAACAATATATTTCTAAATTTAAATTCAAATTCCATTTAAAAATTTGATATTTAAATTGTTTAATTATTTAAACATTGATCCAAATTTTAAATAAGTAAAATTCTTAAAATAAAATGAATGTTTAAAGAACATTCATTACTTAAATATAAAGAAATATTTAAAACAAATTTACTTGATTTAAACAAATTAAGCTTTGAAAAATAAATTGATTATTTCAATTTTCAAATTTAAATTAACACTTCATAGCTTAATTCAAATATTAAAAGAAATAAATTCTTTCAAGTTTTAAATCTTATCTGAAATCAAATTTCATTTCCAAATCTATTTTTAAACATTTGAATATGTTTATTCATTTTTTTTTTATGTTTACAAACTGTTTTGAAATCAAATCTGCTTTCCAAAGAAACTTGAAAACAGTTTTAACTTGATTTCAAAACAATTTAAATCTTGCTTAAACTTTTAAATCTGTTCAAAATTAAAACTTACAAAAACTTGTTTAAATCAAAAATCTAGGTTTAAAAGATAAACCTGAAAACTGTTTAAATCTTGACATAAACCCATATTTAAATCTTATTTAAATTTAAGATTTACATTTTTAAAAACATTGAATTTCAAACTTTATTTGAATTCAGTTTCAAGTTACACTGAAATCAAACTCCTGCACTAAATTGAATTTCATTCAACATGTTAGAAACTGCAAAGCTTCAGGTTTATAACCCTGTAACCCCTCTGACCCGAGAAACCCCTTCACTACTTCGAGTTTCAAACCAACCTGCTTCGAGATAACATCACAAAATCCCGAGGATTACTTCGGGACAAAATACCCTGCACACTCCACAAAGTTGACCGGAGTTACAAATGTGCACGGTGCATATGCACCGGCACTCCGGCCATCACCAGACACCCTGACCAACTCCACCAAGTCTCCGACCAACTCCTCGTCTGACTACAACCTCCAGAAAACCCCACTGTAATACCAAATAAAAATTCAGTTATACATGTCAACCTAGAAACACTGCAGCACTTAAACTACCCAAACCTGTCAACCACCTCGACGACCCATTCCGACCATCTGAGCACCTACGATTCCGGCCATCGCACCATCTACAACCCCTCTTCCAATTTCCAAAACCTCTCCTCACTCGATGCAACACAGAGATAACAAGAGGCTATCAAAACCCGACCACTCAACTTCAGGACATAAACCTGGAAATCAAGATTTCCATCACCACCCCTACTGACACAACTGCTGACCATATTCCACTCACTCTCCCTTCAATTCTCTATCTCCATATAGATCAACAACTTCCCACAAACACTAGAAGTTAGATAGGACCAATTTTTTCCCAATTCTGTTCAAATCAGAATTTCTCCTGCCCCAGAAATTTTAAAAATATAAAATTTGTTTAAAAATTCATGTTTTTAAACATGAATTCAGATTACAAAACTGTTTAATTGATTTAAGCTATTTTGTATTTGTTTCATTTTAATGATGATTGGTTCTTGTTATTACAGAGGCAGCAAATTTTAATTTAATCTAAATTATATTTTATAAATCACAATCTATTCCATACAACATATTTTTGCTTACACAAAAGTTTCTAGCTGAAACCATTCAAGTGATAAAGAATTTTCTACTTAAGAATATCTTAATTTTACAAGCAAATTAGATCTGCAGCTACATAAATACATATTCATATATATTCACATATAACAGTCATCAATAGGCGACCATCACAACATATTTTTTTCTACTAATTTATATGCACAGAGATCACAGGCTTCTTGCATGATGAAGTTACTCAATTCATTTTTTTTTTAAACAGAAAACAGAACAATTATATCTATAACTGATTTTGACTTATATACTTTTTATGAATTAGGATCTGAGTTCTGTAGATCATGTTTAGCTTTAGTTTATAAAGAAAAACTGTTTTTAAAACAGAAAAGCTTACTCACCTTTTTATTTGAAGATGCAGAGACAATTTTAGGTGTAGATTCATATTCCCGAGAAGCAGATCACAATTTCCAGGTCCTGACTTGCATTTGATAGTTGACCACTGAAATTGCATGTTGCTTTCTATTGATGTATGCATGAAGACTCCATTCTAATAGCTCAGATTTGAAGTTGTTCTTCAATTTGCAGATTTAAATTACATATATGAAGTTGTTGTTTGCAGATTTGATTTGAATTGGGTTTTCTGGATTTTAACATGCATTTGTTTTGGGGTTTTTGATTTACTCAAATCTGATTTTCAGGTTTTCAATTTTGAAGAGAATGTGTGTTTAACAAAATGCTTTTGTTATGTTTTGTTGTAAATAAAATTAAATTTCAAAAATAAACAACATGCCACTTGTTATGTTATCATGTTAAATGTTTTACAAGTGTTCACTTATGTTTTAAGATTTTAACACATATGCAATTCAATTATTAAAAACAATTTCTAAATTTATAAATGTATTTGAATTATCTTAAAACCATTTCTAATTTGTTTTAGCAAGTTTCAAATGATTTATTAACATTAGCCTTTAAATAAATACATATACACTCTTTATAAAACTATACATTTACATTTTAATGTTTGTTTAATTATTTTTAAAATAATATTCTGCATGAAACTAAATTTCAAAAGAAAAGAAGTGTTGAATTAAATTTTATTTAAGAGTTTTCAAACCAAATGTTATACTTTAACAAGAATGAATTAGATCCTATTTCAAAGAAAAGCAATTTTAAAATAAAGCAAAACAAAATAACTTTTATTATAAAATAAAATTTAAACTATATTTATTCTTTAAACAAAATAAATACTTACTTACATTTCTATGAAAATTATAAGATAGATCTTTAAAACAAACCTTTGAAAAGTTTACAATGCTAATTTAAATAAATTTTAAATCAATTTACAAATTATACATTTATATACTAATTAGAAAATATCCTTTATTAAATATAAATTAAAATTAAAACCAAATCCTCTATTTACAATGTATAAACATTTATACATCATAAATAAAATATTTTTAAATCAGTTTAGAAAGATAATTTATTACTTAAATATTTTTAACTTTTGAAAAGAATATCATTTGACAAATTAAATAATTAAAATTTTCAAAAGAGAATTCCATTTTGAATTAAATTATCAAATCAATATTTCACATTATGAAATAATTATTAAAGAAATTATTAAATAATCATTGCCTAAATTCCCAGGACATCACATTCCTCCCCCCTTAAAAGAATTTCGTCCCCGAAATTTAAAAGCAAAGGTAATTTAATAATCCCATACAGATTTTAAATTTAAAATAGCAAACATATAGTATCAACCAAATACTAGCAACCATAGCAACCAATTCAAACAAACAACTCTAATTACCCAGACAAAAAATTCCGGATAGAATTCCCTAGAGTTTCCCAGGTACAAACACCGGGACACTCGCCCTACAGAATCTAAACTAGCTACACCACTCAGATCTAGAGCTCCTATATATCTAGATATACAAATCTAAACAGAATACAGGACTACAAACAAATCCTGATCAACTCCCAAATCTCTCAGAACTATTGATTCTAAAACCAGAGATAAACCATACACGTATTCCCTCAGAGATACGTGAAAACAAAACAAATTCCAGCCATCTGAACTGGAAATTCAATCCTGTAGATCAAACACTTAACTCTCAAGAGAAAACAGAAAGATCCAATACTCATATCCACAAATCTCTCATATCGATCCTGAGCTGCCTTTAACTTCTAAATCAAACAAATCCACCACACAAACTCAACTACAGAATCATCAAAAGATTCCAAACATACAACCCTATCCGGAAAACAAACAGATACAAAACAATCAAGTCTCCAGATCCAAAATGAATTTCCTGTAGAAATCCTTTCATCCAAAACAAAACTCAAATTCCCATTGAATCGGGTGCTCCTATTCTGGAATAGCTGCCACCATGCTTCCACTGCGCAACTCTGATTCGAGAATGCTGTTGATGAACACAAGTATAAACTTGATCAACTTATCCCAGAAACACTATTCATCAAATTCCATAAAATCTCAGTGACCTATTCGATTCGGCCACAAACATCACAGCAAAAATTCGACCAAAAACCAGATCCGATAAATCCTGTCAACTTATACAGATCACACTCAAAGAATCTCGTACAATGTTGAACCACCGACAAAGCTCCAAGAACCAAGTCAGAACAGAACTCAATCTCTCGATGCGGATGCAAATCTTAACTCCTTCGAAGATATCCAGAAAATACCAAACCACTTTGGTAACTCAAACATCCTCTAGAGACGCTTCAATCCAAAACAAAGATTACTCAGAGAACTTCCGAACCATCGCAAGTCACTTTCGCGATTCCACATAGTTCAGATCCCAAGAAATCATTCTCTCTTCAACAATCAGAACAGCTAAAGCCTTCAAAACAAAGAAGAACTAGTGGTCTACCTCCAACCACAAACATTACACCCAGATGGCCTTCCAAAAGAAATGGACAAGCTCCACTATCTGCCCGGACTACTGACAGAAGAATCACAGAGATTTCTGAACCATCGAAGAACAGGCCACTCACTGCTGCTACTGCTGCCAAAACTTCCTTAACCAAAAGCTCATCGAACCTCAAAGCTACACCAGCCTCTTCACAACAGAGTCTTCCAAAAGACAGATATCTCTCAGGAAACTCGCTCCCAAACCAAGCTCAAAATACTCTGCCAAACTGAGTCTCAAACTCAAATACAGACAGAACTCCTTCCTGAAGTTGCCAAAATACCAATGCTGGCTTCAGAACTCCCAACTAATCCAAACTCAAGAAAAACCACTCACACGAGTGAAATCCAGCGTACAATCCAAAGTAAACTTCAAATCTTGAAAAGATTTCCTTCAGAGATTGGAGAAATCCTTTACCAACAGAAGAACTATTCAAGTTGCCCAAACTGCCCTAGCAGACCACTACCAACTTCAAACACTTAAACCCCAACCATTGGTAGTTGTGTTACACACACCACTACCCTATCTACCTTTATTACTTATATTGGAAAACCTGAACAGGTAACCCAACAAATAGGCAGAAATAAATAATATATATATTCAAAATTACAAATACGCTCTCTCAAGAAGGACACCACTCCAGAGTCTAGGTATTCGCTCATCCTAGAGCTCTGATACCACAATGTAACGACCCAACTTCCAGTCTCCAGGAAGTCGTATCGCTAAGAAGAAAGAAAGGGATAGAGAGAGAAAAGAAAGGAAAGAAAGAACAGACAACATCAGAATCTCACAGCGGAATCGAATAAATTATAATATATCACATAAAACTTTACATAGTATCATATACATCAGAGTTAAACAGCAAATACAACACAAACTAGACAGTTATAAACATCTGTCTAGCAATTACAATTCAAATACATCAGAGAGAACAGACTCAACTCAAAGACAGCGGAACACTAAATATATCTACACGCTGAAGCCTCCTACTCCATTATCCCTCTAGAACTCGATCAAAGCAATCCTGAAACACTTGACTACTCATACGTAATATGAGTACCCAAGAGTTTAATAAAACAGAAAATAAACACTCAGGTCAGACAGGGGTCTGGTGTGAGTAAACGGGGATAAAAGTTGCTTAACATTAGAAAATCCTTTGAAAACAAAAGGTATCACGTAAGACTTCCCACACATAAACATGGAAAAGTTTTTACCTTACGCTAACCAAAACATTTGATAGGAGATCCAGTGATATTATAATAGTGTCTAGGGATTTCAAAATAAAATACAGAAATAGCTGGAATGCTCACATCACACATTCCAACATAGTTAGGAACAATCAAAACCGTACAGGCACTTATTGGATTATGGATTCCATCAATGGCAGGGCTACTGGGGTACCGCCCGTCGCAGTACGTGGCCTAGATCAACGTACCGAGGAGTACTCCCACTCCCCTGCAACACAAAGCCGGAACCATTCCTTACTGAACAGTTCCGAACAAGACAACCCCGCGGTTGGTGTACACTAACAACTGCCCACTAAGCCGAATAAAAAGGGACCTCTAGACAAGGATAAAACTTGCTCTCCAGTGGGTGCTACCCACGAAGCCTTGCCGCACCTCCCCTGTTTTAGCCATTCCCGGTTGATGAGGCTTGAGGCTACGATTACCTTTAGAGGACACATCTCTTAGAATGCTCATCGTCCACCTGACGATGTTCTGAAAGCATTCAATCCATACAAGTTCGTTTCGGGTTCGAACGAAACCGAAGGCATTATCTCGTTACACTCATTACGGAATCACCCACAGAGTTAACGACGATAACCCTTGCACTCTAAATCACCATCTCGAATCTATAAGTACTATTCCGTCAAACTCATTACGGAATCACCCACAGAGTTATACTGACGTATAGCCCTTATACCTCGAGTCTTCAGTTGCTCCACTTGGATTAACGACATAACGTTTATTTGGAATCGATGTGGTTTTCGGATATCCAAATATGGAAACCCGACCCCGGTCTCATCGAAACCAAACGCCATCTTAATGTCCAAGTTATACTTAAAGGTTTTAAGCACTTAACTTATTTCAATATTATCTAATTCACATAGATAGATAAACTATATCTCACAATAGATAATCACATTTATATCATAAATAGATAATCTGTATCATCCATAAACAGATAATCATCACAACCAAATAATCCATCACAAACCATCATACTTAAAATAAGCATTCATATCATATAGATACGAGTCATCTCATTTCTGAGATCACAACCATTCAATCAATAACATCCATAAGCAATGATTTAAAAATCAACAATTATAATTAATTTAAAATGAATTAAATTAATTACAACCATCTCTAATTAATTTAAAATAAATTAAATTAATTACTCATTTAAATCTTTCTTAACATCCATTAATTAACCCAGTTAATTAATTACCCACTAAGTATTTGACTTGATTAAACATCCTTGATTAATCATTCACTAATTACAATAAGTAATTAATTTTTAAATAATTTCATAAATTAATTAACCTTAATCATAAGTAATTAACATTTAATTACTCATTTATTAATTATAATTAATTATATTTACCCTTAATTAATTACAATTAATTAATCTCTTAATTAATTATTACTTAATTAAACAATCCTTAATTACATCATTAATATTAATTAATGATCTTTAATATTTAAATAAATTAGTTAATTAAAATTAATTACGTTTCGTAATTAATCTAATTATTAATCACCTTGATTAATATTAAATTTATTAATTAACTATCTTTAATTACTTATTTATAAATTAATTATCTAATAATTAATCATTTATTAATTCCTTAGTTAATTCCAAAAGTAATTATCCAAATTACTAATTACATTCCAGTAATTATCATTATTACTTCTCTAAGTAATCCTGCTCCACTAATTACATTAAGTAATTAAACTCTTAAAATCATTAGATGATTTATTAAAATTAATTAAACTAAATTAATTAACTTAAATAAATCACATATCCAAATTAATTACAATAAGTAATTAATTTCCTTAATTATTTTTAACAATTAATTATACTTAACAAATTACAATTAATTAGATTCAATTAATTAATCCAGTTAATTATCAAAATTAATTACATTAATCAATTACTAAATTATCCTTAGATAATTGTCATCATTTATTAATTAACAACATTTCAATAATTACATACTTGAGAAAAAAATTATCTTAGAATAATTATCAATAATCATTTCTAACTAATATTAATCTAAACCATTAATTAATGCCAAATAATTAAGTAAATCCTTAATTATCTTAAATATTTTTCAAAATAATTAAATTACTAATCAAATGACTCCTTTATATTCAAAATATATTAAAACAATATATTTCTAAATTTAAATGCAAATTCCATTTAAAAATTTGATATTTAAATTGTTTAATTATTTAAACATTGATCCAAATTTTAAATAAGTAAAATTCTTAAATAAAATGAATGTTTAAAGAACATTCATTACTTAAATATAAAGAAATATTTAAAACAAATTTACTTGATTTAAATAAATTAAGCTTTGAAAAATAAATTGATTATTTCAATTCTCAAATTTAAATTAACACTTCATAGCTTAATTCAAATATTAAAAGAAATAAATTCTTTCAAGTTTTAAATCTTATCTGAAACCAAATTTCATTTCCAAATCTATTTTTAAACATTTGAATATGTTTATTCATTTTTTTTATGTTTACAAACTGTTTTGAAATCAAATCTGCTTTCCAAAGAAACTTGAAAACAGTTTTAACTTGATTTCAAAATAATTTAAATCTTGCTTAAACTTTTAAATCTGTTCAAAATTAAAACTTACAAAAACTTGTTTAAATCAAAAATCTAGGTTTAAAAGATAAACCTGAAAACTGTTTAAATCTTGACATAAACCCATATTTAAATCTTATTTAAATTTAAGATTTACATTTTTAAAAACATTGAATTTCAAACTTTATTTGAATTCAGTTTCAAGTTACACTGAAATCAAACTCCTGCACTAAATTGAATTTCATTCAACATGTTAGAAACTGCAAAGCTTCAGGTTTATAACCCTGTAACCCCTCTGACCCGAGAAACCCCTTCACTACTTCGAGTTTCAAACCAACCTGCTTCGAGATAACATCACAAAATCCCGAGGATTACTTCGAGACAAAATACCCTGCACACTCCACAAAGTTGACCGGAGTTACAAATGTGCACGGTGCATATGCACCGGCACTCCGGCCATCACCAGACACCCTGACCAACTCCACCAAGTCTCCGACCAACTCCTCGTCTGACTACAACCTCCAGAAAACCCCACTTTAATACCAAATAAAGATTCAGTTATACATGTCAACCTAGAAACACTGCAGCACTTAAACTACCCAAACCTGTCAACCACCTCGACGACCCATTCCGACCATCTGAGCACCTACGATTCCGGCCATCGCACCATCTACAACCCCTCTTCCAATTTCCAAAACCTCTCCTCACTCGATGCAACACAGAGATAACAAGAGGCTATCAAAACCCGACCACTCAACTTCAGGACATAAACCTGGAAATCAAGATTTCCATCACCACCCCTACTGACACAACTGCTGACCATATTCCACTCACTCTCCCTTCAATTCTCTATCTCCATATAGATCAACAACTTCCCACAAACACTAGAAGTTAGATAGGACCAATTTTTTCCCAATTCTGTTTAAATCAGAATTTCTCCTGCCCCAGAAATTTTAAAAATATAAAATTTGTTTAAAAATTCATGTTTTTAAACATGAATTCAGATTACAAAACTGTTTAATTGATTTAAGCTATTTTGTATTTGTTTCATTTTAATGATGATTGGTTCTTGTTATTACAGAGGCAGCAGATTTTAATTTAATCTAAATTATATTTTATAAATCACAATCTATTCCATACAACATATTTTTGCTTACACAAAAGTTTCTAGCTGAAACCATTCAAGTGATAAAGAATTTTCTACTTAAGAATATCTTAATTTTACAAGCAAATTAGATCTGCAGCTACATAAATACATATTCATATATATTCACATATAACAGTCATCAATAGGCGACCATCACAACATATTTTTTTCTACTAATTTATATGCACAGAGATCACAGGCTTCTTGCATGATGAAGTTACTCAATTCATTTTTTTTAAAACAGAAAACAGAACAATTATATCTATAACTGATTTTGACTTATATACTTTTTATGAATTAGGATCTGAGTTCTGTAGATCATGTTTAGCTTTAGTTTATAAAGAAAAACTGTTTTTAAAACAGAAAAGCTTACTCACCTTTTTATTTGAAGATGCAGAGACAATTTTAGGTGTAGATTCATATTCCCGAGAAGCAGATCACAATTCCCAGGACATCACATTCCTCCCCCCTTAAAAGAATTTCGTCCCCGAAATTTAAAAGCAAAGGTAATTTAATAATCCCATACAGATTTTAAATTTAAAATAGCAAACATATAGTATCAACCAAATACTAGCAACCATAGCAACCAATTCAAACAAACAACTCTAATTACCCAGACAAAAAATTCCGGATAGAATTCCCTAGAGTTTCCCAGGTACAAACACCGGGACACTCGCCCTACAGAATCTAAACTAGCTACACCACTCAGATCTAGAGCTCCTATATATCTAGATATACAAATCTAAACAGAATACAGGACTACAAACAAATCCTGATCAACTCCCAAATCTCTCAGAACTATTGATTCTAAAACCAGAGATAAACCATACACGTATTCCCTCAGAGATACGTGAAAACAAAACAAATTCCAGCCATCTGAACTGGAAATTCAATCCTGTAGATCAAACACTTAACTCTCAAGAGAAAACAGAAAGATCCAATACTCATATCCACAAATCTCTCATATCGATCCTGAGCTGCCTTTAACTTCTAAATCAAACAAATCCACCACACAAACTCAACTACAGAATCATCAAAAGATTCCAAACATACAACCCTATCCGGAAAACAAACAGATACAAAACAATCAAGTCTCCAGATCCAAAATGAATTTCCTGTAGAAATCCTTTCATCCAAAACAAAACTCAAATTCCCATTGAATCGGGTGCTCCTATTCTGGAATAGCTGCCACCATGCTTCCACTGCGCAACTCTGATTCGAGAATGCTGTTGATGAACACAAGTATAAACTTGATCAACTTATCCCAGAAACACTATTCATCAAATTCCATAAAATCTCAGTGACCTATTCGATTCGGCCACAAACATCACAGCAAAAATTCGACCAAAAACCAGATCCGATAAATCCTGTCAACTTATACAGATCACACTCAAAGAATCTCGTACAATGTTGAACCACCGACAAAGCTCCAAGAACCAAGTCAGAACAGAACTCAATCTCTCGATGCGGATGCAAATCTTAACTCCTTCGAAGATATCCAGAAAATACCAAACCACTTTGGTAACTCAAACATCCTCTAGAGATGCTTCAATCCAAAACAAAGATTACTCAGAGAACTTCCGAACCATCGCAAGTCACTTTCGCGATTCCACATAGTTCAGATCCCAAGAAATCATTCTCTCTTCAACAATCAGAACAGCTAAAGCCTTCAAAACAAAGAAGAACTAGTGGTCTACCTCCAACCACAAACATTACACCCAGATGGCCTTCCAAAAGAAATGGACAAGCTCCACTATCTGCCCGGACTACTGACAGAAGAATCACAGAGATTTCTGAACCATCGAAGAACAGGCCACTCACTGCTGCTACTGCTGCCAAAACTTCCTTAACCAAAAGCTCATCGAACCTCAAAGCTACACCAGCCTCTTCACAACAGAGTCTTCCAAAAGACAGATATCTCTCAGGAAACTCGCTCCCAAACCAAGCTCAAAATACTCTGCCAAACTGAGTCTCAAACTCAAATACAGACAGAACTCCTTCCTGAAGTTGCCAAAATACCAATGCTGGCTTCAGAACTCCCAACTAATCCAAACTCAAGAAAAACCACTCACACGAGTGAAATCCAGCGTACAATCCAAAGTAAACTTCAAATCTTGAAAAGATTTCCTTCAGAGATTGGAGAAATCCTTTACCAACAGAAGAACTATTCAAGATGCCCAAACTGCCCTAGCAGACCACTACCAACTTCAAACACTTAAACCCCAACCATTGGTAGTTGTGTTACACACACCACTACCCTATCTACCTTTATTACTTATATTGGAAAACCTGAACAGGTAACCCAACAAATAGGCAGAAATAAATAATATATATATTCAAAATTACAAATACGCTCTCTCAAGAAGGACACCACTCCAGAGTCTAGGTATTCGCTCATCCTAGAGCTCTGATACCACAATGTAACGACCCAACTTCCAGTCTCCAGGAAGTCGTATCGCTAAGAAGAAAGAAAGTGATAGAGAGAGAAAAGAAAGGAAAGAAAGAACAGACAACATCAGAATCTCACAGCGGAATCGAATAAATTATAATATATCACATAAAACTTTACATAGTATCATATACATCAGAGTTAAACAGCAAATACAACACAAACTAGACAGTTATAAACATCTGTCTAGCAATTACAATTCAAATACATCAGAGAGAACAGACTCAACTCAAACACAGCGGAACACTAAATATATCTACACGCTGAAGCCTCCTACTCCATTATCCCCTCTAGAACTCGATCAAAGCAATCTTGAAACACTTGACTACTCATACGTAATATGAGTACCCAAGAGTTTAATAAAACAGAAAATAAACACTCAGGTCAGACAGGGGTCTGGTGTGAGTAAACGGGGATAAAAGTTGCTTAACATTAGAAAATCCTTTGAAAACAAAAGGTATCACGTAAGACTTCCCACACATAAACATGGAAAAGTTTTTACCTTACGCTAGCCAAAACATTTGATAGGAGATCCAGTGATATTATAATAGTGTCTAGGGTTTTCAAAATAAAATACAGAAATAGCTGGAATGCTTACATCTCACATTCCAACATAGTTAGGAACAATCAAAACCGTACAGGCACTTATTGGATTATGGATTCCATCAATGGCAGGGCTACTGGGGTACCGCCCGTCGCAGTACGTGGCCTAGATCAACGTACCGAGGAGTACTCCCACTCCCCTGCAACACAAAGCCGGAACCATTCCTTACTGAACAGTTCCGAACAAGACAACCCCGCAGTTGGTGTACACTAACAACTGCCCACTAAGCCGAATAAAAAGGGACCTCTAGACAGGGATAAAACTTGCTCTCCAGTGGGTGCTACCCACGAAGCCTTGCCGCACCTCCCCTGTTTTAGCCATTCCCGGTTGATGAGGCTTGAGGCTACGATTACCTTTAGAGGACACATCTCTTAGAATGCTCATCGTCCACCTGACGATGCTCTGAAAGCATTCAATCCATACAAGTTCGTTTCGGGTTCGAACGAAATCGAAGGCATTATCTCGTTACACTCATTACGGAATCACCCATAGAGTTAACGACGATAACCCTTGCACTCTAAATCACCATCTCGAATCTATAGGTACTATTCCGTCAAACTCATTACGGAATCACCCACAGAGTTATACTGACGTATAGCCCTTATACCTCGAGTCTTCAGTTGCTCCACTTGGATTAACGACCTAACGTTTATTTGGAATCGATGTGGTTTTCGGATATCCAAATATGGAAACCCGATCCCGGTCTCATCGAAACCAAACGCCATCTTAATGTCCAAGTTATACTTAAAGGTTTTAAACAGTTAACTTATTTCAATATTATCTAATTCACATAGATAGATAAACTATATCTCACAATAGATAATCACATTTATATCATAAATAGATAATCTGTATCATCCATAAACAGATAATCATCACAACCAAATAATCCATCACAAACCATCATACTTAAAATAAGCATTCATATCATATAGATACGAGTCATCTCATTTCTGAGATCACAACCATTCAATCCATAACATCCATAAGCAATGATTTAAAAATCAACAATTATAATTAATTTAAAATGAATTAAATTAATTACAACCATCTCTAATTAATTTAAAATAAATTAAATTAATTACTCATTTAAATCCTGCTTAACATCCATTAATTAACCTAGTTAATTAATTACGCACTAAGTATTTGACTTGATTAAACATCCTTGATTAATCATTCACTAATTACAATAAGTAATTAATTTTTAAATAATTTCATAAATTAATTAACCTTAATCATAAGTAATTAACATTTAATTACTCATTTATTAATTATAATTAATTATATTTACCCTTAATTAATTACAATTAATTAATCTCTTAATTAATTATTACTTAATTAAACAATCCTAAATTACATCATTAATATTAATTAATGATCTTTAATATTTAAATAAATTACTTAATTAAAATTAATTACGTTAAGTAATTAATCTAATTATTAATCACCTTGATTAATATTAAATTTATTAATTAACTATCTTTAATTACTTATTTATACATTAATTATCCAATAATTAATCATTTATTAATTCCTTAATTAATTCCAAAAGTAATTATCCAAATTACTAATTACATTCCAGTAATTATCATTATTACTTCTCTAAGTAATCCTGCTCCACTAATTACATTAAGTAATTAAACTCTTAAACTCATTAGATGATTTATTAAAATTAATTAAACTAAATTAATTAACTTAAATAAATCACATATCCAAATTAATTACAATAATTAATTAATTCCTTAATTATTTTTAACAATTAGTTATACTTAACAAATTACAATTAATTAGATTCAATTAATTAATCTAGTTAATTATCAAAATTAATTACATTAATTAATTACTAAATTATCCTTAGATAATTGTCATCATTTATTAATTAACAACATTTCAATAATTACATACTTGAGAAAAATTTATCTTAGAATAATTATCAATAATCATTTCTAATTAATATTAATCTAAACCATTAATTAATGCCAAATAATTAAGTAAATCCTTAATTATCTTAAATATTTTTCAAAATAATTAAATTACTAATCAAATGACTCCTTTATATTCAAAATATATTAAAACAATATATTTCTAAATTTAAATTCAAATTCCATTTAAAAATTTGATATTTAAATTGTTTAATTATTTAAACATTGATCCAAATTTTAAATAAGTAAAATTCTTAAAATAAAATGAATGTTTAAAGAACATTCATTACTTAAATATAAAGAAAGATTTAAAACAAATTTACTTGATTTAAATAAATTAAGCTTTGAAAAATAAATTGATTATTTCAATTTTCAAATTTAAATTAACACTTCATAGCTTAATTCAAATATTAAAAGAAATAAATTCTTTCAAGTTTTAAATCTTATTTGAAATCAAATTTCATTTCCAAATCTATTTTTAAACATTTGAATATGTTTATTCTTTTTTTTTTATGTTTACAAACTGTATTGAAATCAAATCTGCTTTCCAAAGAAACCTGAAAACAGTTTTAACTTGATTTCAAAACAATTTAAATCTTGCTTAAACTTTTAAATCTGTTCAAAATTAAAACTTACAAAAACTTGTTTGAATCAAAAATCTGGGTTTAAAAGATAAACCTGAAAAACTGTTTAAATCTTGACTTGAACCCATATTTAAATCTTGTTTAAATTTATGATTTACATTTTTAAAATCATTTAATTTCAAACTTTATTTGAATTCAGTTTCAAGTTACACTGAAATCAAACTCCTGCACTAAATTGAATTTCATTCAACATGTTAGAAACTGCAAAGCTTCAGGTTTATAACCCTGTAACCCCTGTGACCCGAGAAACCCCTTCACTACTTCGAGTTTCAAACCAACCTGCTTTGAGATAACATCACAAAATCCTGAGGATTACTTCGAGACAAAATACCCTGCACACTCCACAAAGTTCACCAGAGTTACAAATGTGCACGGTGCATATGCACCGGCACTCCGGCCATCACCAGAAACCCTGACCAACTCCACCAAGTCTCCGACCAACTCCTCCTCTGACTACAACCTCCAGAAAACCCCACTGTAATACCAAATAAAAATTCAGTTATACATGTCAACCTGGAAACACTGCAACACTTAAACTACCCAAACCTGTCAACCACCTCGACGACCCATTCCGACCATCTGAGCACCTACGATTCCGGCCATCGCACCATCTACAACCCCTCTTCCAATCTCCAAAACCTCTCCTCACTCGATGCAACATAGAGATAACAAGAGGCTATCAAAACCCGACCACTCAACTTCAGGACATAAACCTGAATCAAGATTTCCATCACTACCCCTTACTGACACTACTGCTGACCATATTCCACTCACTCTCCCTTCAATTCTCTATCTCCAGATAGATCAACAACTTCCCACAAACACTAGAAGTTAGATAGGACCAATTTTTTCCCAATTCTGTTCAAATCAGAATTTCTCCTGCCCCAGAAATTTTAAAAATATAAAATTTGTTTAAAAGTTCATGTTTTTAAACATGAATTCAGATTAAAAACTGTTTAATTGATTTAAGCTATTTTGTATTTGTTTCATTTTAATGATGATTGCTTCTTGTTGTTACAGAGGCGGCAGATTTTAATTTAATCTAAATTATATTTTATAAATCTCAATTTATTCCAAACAACATATTTTTGCTTACACAAAAGTTTCTAGCTGAAACCATTCAAGTGATAAAGAATTTGCTACTTAAGAATATCTTAATTTTACAAGCAAATTAGATCTGCAGCTACATAAATACATATACATATATATTCACATATAACAGTCATCAAAGGCAACCATCACAACATATTTTTTTCTACTAATTTATATGCACAGAGATCACAGGCTTCTTGCATGATGAAGTTACTCAATTAATTTTTTTTTAAACAGAAAACAGAACAATTATATCTATAACAGATTTTGACTTATATACTTTTTATGAATTAGGATCTGAGTTCTGTAGATCATGTTTAGCTTTAGTTTATAAAGAAAAACTTTTTTAAAACAGAAAAGCTTACTCACCTTTTATTTGAAGATGCAGAGACAATTTTAGGTGCAGATATATTCCCGAGAAGCAGATCACAATTTCCAGGTCCTGACTTGCATTTGATAGTTGATCACTGAAATTGCTTGTTGCTTTCTGTT
The DNA here is from genome assembly GCA_030765085.1 of Allium cepa. Taxonomy (NCBI): domain Eukaryota; kingdom Viridiplantae; phylum Streptophyta; class Magnoliopsida; order Asparagales; family Amaryllidaceae; genus Allium; species Allium cepa. Next base: position 231,028,406 of record CM060928.1, read on the forward strand.
GATGTATGCATGCAGACTCCATTCTAATAGCTCAGTTTTGAAGTTGTTCTTCAATTTGCAGATTTAAATTACAGATATGAAGTTGTTGTTTGCAGATTTGATTTGAATTGGGTTTTCTGGATTTTAACATGCATTTGTTTTGGGGTTTTTGATTTACTCAAATTTGATTTTCAGGTTTTCAATTTTGAAGAGAATGTGTTTTTAACAAAATGCTTTTGTTATGTTTTGTTGTAAATAAAATTAAATTTCAAAAATAAACAACATGCCACTTGTTATGTTATCATGTTAAATGTTTTACAAGTGTTCACTTATGTTTTAAGATTTTAACACATATGCAATTCAATTATTAAAAACAATTTCTAAATTTATAAATGTATTTGAATTATCTTAAAACCATTTCTAATTTGTTTTAGCAAGTTTCAAATGATTTATTAACATTAGCCTTTAAATAAATACATATACACTTCTTTATAAAACTATACATTTACATTTTAATGTTTGTTTAATTATTTTTAAAATAATATTCTTTATGAAACTAAATTTCAAAAGAAAAGAAGTGTTGAATTAAATTTTATTTAAGAGCTTTCAAACCAAATGTTATACTTTAACAAGAATGAATTAGATCCTATTTCAAAGAAAAGCAATTTTAAAATAAAGCAAAACAAAATAACTTTTATTATAAAATAAAATTTAAACTATATTTATTCTTTAAAAAAAATAAATACTTACTTACATTTCTATGAAAATTATAAGATAGATCTTTAAAACAAACCTTTGAAAAGTTTAAAATGCTAATTTAAGTAAAATTTAAATCAATTTACAAATTATACATTTATATACTAATTAGAAAATATCCTTTATTAAATATAAATTAAAATTAAAACCAAATCCTCTATTTACAATGTATAAACATTTATACATCATAAATAAAATATTTTTAAATCAGTTTAGAAAGATAATTTATTACTTAAATATTTTTAACTTTTGAAAAGAATATCATTTGGCAAATTAAATAATTAAAATTTTCAAAAGAGAATTCCAGTTTGAATTAAATTATTAAATCGATATTTCACATTATGAAATAATTATTAAAGAAATTATTAAATAATCATTGCCTAAATTCCCGGGACATCACACATGCTTAATCTAACTTAAATATTGTTGAACCCGGTGTCCTATATTGAAATTATTGCCTTAAGGAAATTATGGTGTAAAAGATCAAATAGCTAAAAAGAAATCATAAGTATTCTTTAAATGTTGACAAAATCCAATCTGTTGAACCAAAAATAACCCTAGATCCAAAGCTTGGATTGTTACCTGAAATAGGCAGAGGAAGACAGATCTCGTCGGATTGACGATTAAATCGCGATCCTATCTTGCATCGCTAGATCTCCATCGCACCTCAAATTCCAGCACCGAGCTCCACTGCGTCGCTGATCTCTGATTTAATTTCAGTAAGATTCAAATCCCTCTAAGATCCTACATCTTCAAGAAACGAATAAAAAAAGGAAACTGATTTAAGGCTTAAACTAAAGGGAAATGAATATTAAGGTTTGGGTTATAAGGAAGAAAAAGCAGAAAGAATGGAAGCATGTCTTAAACGAACAGAGAGGAAGGGTTTGCGGATAAGAATAACGTATAACACTGTAGACGTTTCAGTTGCCCAAATTCAAAGGGCCTCTACGCTCTTGAAATCAAACTCACTAATAATAATATAGTATTAGTTTTAGCAGGCTTCAACTAAATATATTCCTAATTTTATTTTGAACACTGGCATATCTGGTTTATTTCATAAGACAACATATTTTTGTTGCTTTTGTTTCTCTATTGGACTGAGATGTGGCTATGGGTAATGGATAATGCTCTTTGTTGACAATTAGATTTTTATGCTTTAATTCAAAATATATTTGTAGCTGGAATAGACACAACCTCCATAGTTATAGAATAGGTAATGATAGAGTTAATGAGACATCCAAAACCAATGAAAAAATAACGGGACGAAGTAAAAAGAAGAATCATGGATAAGAAAGAAAAAATAGAACAAAATGGCATTGATAACCTTACTTTTCTAAATCAGTTGTGAAGGAAACAATGAGAATGCACCCTACAATGCCACAACTTGTTCATAGGGAAACAATGGAGCATTGCAAAATAGATGGTTGTGATATTCTTTCAAAAACAATAATATTTATAGACAGAGATCTAGTTATGTATTTGCTTGCATTTTGTTTCATTTTTCGCTTTAGCATGTGCTATTTACATCTGTTTTACCATTTTTATGTTAGACAACAGTGATTATTTTAAAAATCGCGATACATATATTTTACAGCAGTTTTTTATATAATGATAGTTGTATATAGCATTTCAGTATAATACAAACTAATAACAATGCGCTTTGCATTCTAATGGTTAATATTAAAGAAATCAACACATGTCATTACCTAACAATTTATAATTTTAGCCATACAATAGTGCAAACAATACGAATATGCAAATAATATGATATGTACATACAAAGTGATAATGAAAACAATAACAGAAGTCAATATGATAGTTCAAATGATGTTATCACAGTACGTACATTCTAACAGTGCAAACATTAACATCAGTCTGACATGTATTTTATTACAATACTAGAAAAATTAATTAGAAAATTTGGAGTTAACTTCATGTACACTTTAGATAAAATACTAAAAAATTAGGCTTCTTTGTTTTCCTACAGCTTCATTATGCTTCTATTTTCAGCTGTGTTGAGAATTTGAAATACCGTTTCTACTTTGAAATTGTCGATTTCCTTCGTTTCATACTTTTCAGGAATTTTTTGAAGAACTTTAATCATGGTCATTACACTACATCGATATTGGTTGGTATCAAGTTCCTTTTCTAGTTTTTATCTCTTTCTATTTTTTGATTTTGCTACTTCGGATTTCTGTACACATAAATGTTTAAATGTTATTAATAGGTATGACATTAAATACTATGCTTAGCCAACGTTTTACATATGTGGACCTTGTAATTAAAATGCTACAGTACAATATCATTTTTCATATTTTATACATTCTAATAAAATGCTACAGTAAAATAGCACTTTAAATATCATGATAGTGGACTCTCTGTATAATATGCTACATAAACTATCGTTTTTCTATATCAATCCATCTGTAACAACCCAGGATTTCAAAGCTCGATAATCGATATCAATACATCCAATGTATATCATGCCAAATATTCAAGTGCCGAAAATACGATTTGCTAGGGGTGAAGAAGAAAAGGTAGAAGAAAAATAGAAATAATCAACACAGAATTTCACAATCGCAATGGACCAAAATATAATATATAATAATAGATTTTTTGTATGCACCACCGTATCCATAAGTTATAATATATATGAGGGTATCTAGAGAGGTGATAACATACCCTAGTTGGGTATGATCCACTTAGCCTTGCTGCATATCCCCTGATTTCAGTCATTCCGGTTGATGGGGCTTGAGACTACGATTGCCTTTCAAGAACAATTTCACTTAGAATGCTCATCGTCCTCCAATGACGATATTCTAATAATTCGTCCATACAAGTTGTCCTGGGTCTGAACAAACCGAATCACCTTCGGCACCATCTTCACGATATCCATTTGTAATGCTAAAATCAGTTCGAAGTGGTTTTCAGATAATTAAATCTGATCCCGGTCTCTTCGAAACGACCAGCGAATTTGGCCAAAATTGATAGTCGGTTATTTAACTGTCAATAAAACATCCATAAGCAAACATTAGGCATTATTATAGATTTTTCAAAATTTATTTCCAAAATATCTTATAAAATATATATATTCAATCCCTTCCAAATTTTCAATAATTGAGGCAACTCAAATACTTAAATCCATATCAGGATATTCTAAACCATCTCTTATCTCAACATTTAGGAAAATATAGTTTTCTAACTCCTTACTTCTTAACACTTAGGAAATTCCATTTATTTCTCTTTCCCAAAATCCTTTACAATTTATATTGTAAATTCCTTAACTTGTTTATAACGAATTCTATAAGTTCCAGTTTCCTTAATTAATTTCCTTTAACACTGCCAACTCAAAAAACTTGTCTAAAATTACAAATATCCATTTCTAACTTCTTTTTTGAAACCTAATTCATTTTTTTGAAGTTCACTTTTTAACTATTTCAAAAAATTTCCTACTTCCCAAAATTCCATATTTGAGAATTTCTCCTATAAATCCTATCTACTGAATAAAATCTATTTCCAGATTCTCGAGAAGAATTATAATTAAATTTCAATCAATACGAAACTATATATATCTGTGTAAATAACAAGTATTTAAAAAATAATAGTTTATTTTTGAAACATGTTCAAGTAATTTTTACAAATATCAAACACTTTTTATAAACATCAATAATCCATTTTTTGACAACAAATCAATTTTCAAAGCTGAATTTTAAAAATTAGTATCAATTAAAATAAATATTAAATATTTGGAAAATCCACTTATCGAAGTATTTTAATGCTAACTAGTTTAAAATTTCATACTTCAATAAATAAAATTTTCCTTTTAAAAGCAAACTTAACTTCTTAAAACTAAAAATATACTTTTAAAATCTCAATAACTAATTCAATTTGTAATTTGCTCTTGATTTACAACATATCCATCCCATTTTGATTCTCTAACCATACTCACTTTTCAAAATTAGAATTCACTATTTTTCTCAAAAATCTATTTCTCACATCTCGATATAAATTCACTCTGTGAAATTATATTCCAATTTATCAATTAATTTCATTTTCCCTTGTTTATAAACACTGTTTATAAATTTATAATTCCTTTGAGTTTCACTTATTATAAAACTAATCCCATTTATAAAATCTCATTATATAAATCCATTTCTTAATAAATTCCATATATTTCACAAATCAATTTAAACTATCGTTTTTAACTCCTTTTCATATTTTCCAAAAATATCATTTAAAAATCCATCGTTTAAAAATCCTTTATATTATTTATTTTAAAATCTTTATTTAAATATTTTTACGAAAATTTAAATACAAACCAAAATCAATTATTGTTTTTATCCAAATCAATTTCTTGAAATAATCCAAATTTCAATATAAATATTTTTATATTCAAAATCTCCTTTTAAATCCTTTCAAATTCCAAAAATAATATTTATGGTATTTAAAATACCAAAAGTTAGGCCAGTGCTACTATAGCATCCAATAATTCACATCACAACAATAATCTATAATAGATTATTCTAACACATCATATATTATCATATATGAAAAATAATTAATATAAATTTGAGGAATCTATTTGGATACCTCCAACCTGTTTCCCTACATTCACGGATGTTAATACAACATGAAAATACCAATCCCACTTCGTGGGGGATATCACGGTATATAGGGTCATCAGCTATTATGCAGGGCGCATAGGGTCTCATCCGCTCCAATAGTGGGAAACATATCCAACTACTAATATATATTACTACATATAAATCATTCAACAGACAATAATTTATAAATTCAACCAAGCATCCAAAACTAATTTTAACTATTTAAAATTAAATTCGAAAATCCAAATGGGTGAGAATTTCTCACCTTGATTTTTTATTTTGCTAATCATTCCAATATATATGCATTCTTTTAGATTCCGTAGCTCCAAATCCCACACGATTTACTCCATTCGATTAAACTTCGTACATGCAATTTATGAATTTAATTAACATTGAGATAATTAAATTAATTACATTAAGATTAACTTAAAATTAAAAATGTAAATTACCTATTAACAAAATTAACAAGCCTTCTTCTCAGAACACCTGGCACTAACCCAAGACCTTTCCCCCCAAACCACTTCAAACTCCCTCCTGCTCGATCATCTCTGCGTTGCCTTGACTGTTACCTCTGTCCCGACTGAATGCCTGCCAACATCCACAATACCTTAACTACCCTATGCTATTATGACTGCTAGGATTTGGTTTCGCCACTGCTTGCGTAAAAGATGTCGCGACCTCTAGATCCAATCCTTCCTTCCCGACTGTCGCCGCCATCTTCCACCTGGAGCTACAGCGCCCATCTACTTCTGCCTTGAATTTCGCCTCCAACCCAATAAAACACCAAGCTCGACATCCTAACTATCACAGCCTCGATCAACTCACCGCTGAACCTAAAAACCCATCTCGCTGCTCTCGTCTCCCCTCCCAGTTCGCGGCTATCTCCCTCATCCTCATGCGGTCGCGATTTAATTGCGAAGTTCTTTTCTTTTTTTCAGCATTCGATTTTGGTTTGGAAGGAAGATATGCGATTTTACTTTGAAATCATTCGAACTGGATTTGAAAAAGGAAAGGGTATGTGAGGTTAAGAGGTAAAGAGGGAGGCGGCTTCGTTTATTTGATGTTGAATTTCAAATTATACGACCACCTTTTTTTCTAAATGGAAGAAAGAATGGGGAAAAGGGTGCTTGGGTTTTTAAACGAAGGGAAAGAAATGCTCGTATGCATAGGGTGGCGGTTTAAGATATAGGGTGGCTTGTCTTAGGGGGTAGGGTGGCTGAACAGGAAAAGTCGTTGTGAATGAGAACAATATATATATATATATATACACACACACATATATAATTTCAAATTATCTCATTAATGGCATCTTAAAATCCGAACCTCTATCGACGCGTGTCGTTTGGCATTCATAATGTTATACCGCTATTCCAAACCTAATGGAACAAGTCCTGAGTCTCAATTCGGTTGTATGGAGAAGATAGCTTTTTAAATCGAATATTTAAATTAAGTTTGACTAAATTATTTCTAGGCGTTTTCAGGTCGTACAACCAAACGATGAATCCAAACACCATAAAATTTGAAATCCGATAATGATACACTATTACGAATCCAATGGAACATGTTTCGTCGAATTCCGAGACTTTCTCCTAGGTCACTATTTTAACGCGTCGATTAAATTGACAATTTCAAAAAATTAGCGAAATCGCTTGAAATTTCAGTTTTAAAATCTTACTGACTAAATTATAATTCCAAATCCAATATTTAAAACCATTTAAATATTCTAAATTAAACAATGAAAAATCCGGGTCGTTACATTCCTCCCCCTTAAAAGAATTTCGTCCCCGAAATTGTTGAGTATGAAAAGTGATCCGAACCCATTAACTTAAGTAAATCCACTTAGTTAAAACTCGACATATCACTTTCTAATCCTTAAGTTTCAAATATACAAGTAGTTTCCATTTCTAATTCAAAATTCCTTATTTCAATTATACTTTTAAAAATCACCTTTTTATGTAAACAAAAAAAATTCAAATTTTTTTTAACTCCCTAAATTTCTAAATTTTTTTGGCAGAGTCTCTGTAACAACCCGCATGTTTAACGATTATATATTTAAATATAGCGTCGTTAGTCGGATTTTTGTGTCCGAAAAGCTACTTTTTGCAAACGGCTGAATTGGGACTCGAAACTACCTCCATTGGTTCCAAAGTGGCGTTTGCGATCTTTTCGAGTATAATCTTTGATATGTTTGGAGTTTGTGAAATTTTGACTCTTTTTCTATTGGGTTTTGGGTTTGGGTTCAGCCCACTAACTATCTAATTAACCCTAACTCAGCCCTCTCCTCTCATTCACTTATTCCATTTCTTAAAACTTAAGCTCAAAACTGAAAATGGTGGAAGGGAAAGAGAAATAGAATTGCAAGCCCTAAATCCATTTGCAAACTCCAAATTCTTGCTCCAAAAATCAAAGAGAATCCATTGGTAAGTTCTTCTTCATCTTCTCCAACTCTTCTCCTCTTCAATTTCAGAAAATTTCCTAAACCTAAATTGGGAAATATGTGTTTTATTCTTAGATTGAAGCTTGTTGAGTTGAAGTAGTGTTTGGTTGGTCTTCTCCTTGTTATTGAGCTCTATCTTCTTGTTTTTGGGTTAAGGTGAGTTTTGAACTCACATCTACTTCTCTTGATTTCATTGATGTTGGGTATGAATTCCTAGCACTTGTTCATATGCACTTGCTTTTAGTTTGGATTGAATTGGTGAATACCCGAATTTTTAGTGTTTTGGGTTCAATTCTTTGAAATCCTAACTTTGATGTTTTGATCATGTTTTGGTGATGAATCGAAGTGCTTATAGGGCCGAGTAGCCGCTTGGCGTAAATCCCTAGCGTCCGTGCTTGTCCGATTGAAAGTTGGGAGAGTTTGCACTTCATTGGTAATAAGTAGGAAATGCAGGAAATGGGGTTCAGTCGACTGGATCCTCTGTTCAGTCGACTGAGCTGAAGCCCGAAATTTTTCTGGACAATTTTCAGTCGACTGAACAGGGATTTCAGTCGACTGACCTGCTCCTGTTTTCCTGTTTTGCCTATTTATGCTCGTTTTGATTGGTTTTTCAGATTTTATCGATTCATGTTGGTTCTTAGTGGTTGTTATTGCCTCTTTGACTTTGATAACTTATTTTTGACTTCATCCACGGGTTTTTATAAAATAATCTTTCTAATCATATTAAAAGCTCGTTTCTCCAATTTATAAATTCTATTTAAACACACGCACAATTTCGCACTTCGAGCGAAGTGGAAGGGTGACTAAATGGTTGGGCAAAACACGGACCATGAATCTGTGCGTTTATCTTTCCGATTAATCCCCGACCCATTCAATTGATCGTTTTGACCTTCGGGTTTGGGTTACCGATGATATGAGGTGACTTTGTACTGCTTTGAGTGTGAAATTAACTAACGGATAGTAAACCGTTTAGTGCGAACGAGTGGTTATGGGACTCGCGTTACCACTTTTCGGATTCCTTTTTGAGAGTTATGACACATTCCGCCAGTTAGTGGTGTCCAGTACTGGGTCTCTGACCTTCACCACTACGGTTTGTTACCTTCGGGTATGTGCCTTCAGGTATGTGCCTTCGGGTTTGTTTCCCTTTAGTATCGCTTCCGATGTTGGTCGTTATGAGCCGCATGGGTGATATTGGATTGCCCTTTAGTATCGCTTCCGATGTTGGTCGTTATGAGCCGCATGGGTGATATTGGGTTTGGAGTCTTCGGGCTCATGGATCCTTGTTTGTACAGTACTGAGCTCGAGCAAATTTTCCGATGTTTCATTCATATGTATATTCCCTTGGTATCGCCCTTCGGTGTTGGTCATTCTGAGCCGCATGATGCGTAGCGTTTACCTTGTGGAACTTGTATACCTTATTGGTATTTGTTATTGCCTTTTGGCTTGCTTTGGGATATTCTTATCCTTTGTTTCTATATGTTGCCGATGATATGAGGCTTGTTCTATATGATTCATCTTTCGTTAGATGATTGTGTTATCTCTTTTAGAGATATCTATTATGCTTTGTAACCTTGCAGGTTTATTGTTGTTCAGTTTATCTAACTGATTTGTTTAGCTAGACTGACCTGGGTATTTCATACTCGGGTCAGACCGAGATGTTTCAGGTTAGGTGCTTTTGGACTTAGCCTATTTTGCTTCCGCATGGACTATTCAGCTTGTTCCTTTTTGTCATAGCTTTTTGTGTAGTCCTATTTTGTTGTAACTCTGATATGTGTATTCTTTTGACTCGTCTGTATATTGTGGTTTGCTATACCACTTGACATGTATTGTTTTGTAAACTCTGTTATGTATCTGTATATGTGTATATGATGATCTACTATTCTGTGATGTATATTACATTGAGTTGTTATATTCTGTTCTGATAGATCCTCCAACCACCTATGGTTTTGTTTTAAGTATTCATTGGGTATGTCGACCTGTTAGTATGATTATTGTCGACGTATTCAATAGATAGTTAGAGCAAGGCTATAGATGGTCGCTCCTAACCAGCCTTATTCTCCGTGTTAGTTGACGGCATTACCCTGTAGTGTCCTTGGCTAGCGTGGGTATGAGGTGGGGCGCCACAGCGTGGTATCAGAGCTGAGTTCAGAACAAAGTATGAAAAACACAGAATAGAGCACATATTACAGTACATCAAAGTATACAAGTGATACAAACCTTTGAATCATCGTGTCTCTTTATTCCATCAAGGTTGGATAGAATTTGGGGAATACGTCTAGGAATGCATTTTATTCCGTAGTATTCCGTAATGAAGTATCTACCTTGTGAATAATCTTGTTCTTATCTTACTTTCAGCGTATGGCTGGAAGAGGCAGGGGACGACGTTCGGATGATGGGCAATCCAGTGGCACACATCCGGATGGCGTTTATATGTCTGCTGATTAGTTTTTAGAATTGTTTAGGAGCACTCAGCCTCCAGTTCCTCCTCGAGTATCTCCACCTCGCAAGTCTGCCTTTGCACGTCAGTGCAGTGATTTTTCTCATCTTGGAGGAAAGCCGTTTAAGGGCTCCGAGTCTGTTCTTGAAGTCCAAGCTTGGCTTCGCACATGCGAACGTATTTTCTCTCGCATGGATCTTTCTGACCATGATAGAGTTCTTGTAACTTCTAGCTTATTACAAGAGCGTGCTCTTGACTGGTATGAGCTTCTTGTAACCGAAATTGATGAGTCTACTCTTTCTTGGACTCAGTTTCGGGGACGATTTGAACTCAAGTTCGTTCCTGATCTGAAAAAGTTTTATTGACCCGTCGCTTCCTTGAGTTGAAGCAAGGGAAATCTTCTGTTTCTGAGTATGTTGCATCATTCGAGGCTTTATCTCAGTATAGTCTTGAATTCATCAGTACTTCCTATAAGAAGAATTTGAAGTTTGTTTCTGGTCTTAAGAAATATCTTAAGAAATCTTTGTTGCTCCAACTTAAACTTTCTTTTGAGGAGTTGGTTGATTCGGCACTTCATCTCGAGACCGTCGAGAAGGAGTGTGATAGTGATGTTGATGTTGAGGTTTCCAAGAACCCCAACAAGAGGCCGTTTCCAATTCAGAAGTCCAGGCCTTTTCCTTCTAAGAAGAAGAAGACTGGTGGTCCTAGTTCTCAGCCTCAGTCTTCCGGAACACCTTTCGTTCGAAAGTGTTTTAATTGTGGTTCTCCGGATCATATTATTCGAGCTTGTCCTAAGCCTCTCTTCTGCCGTTATTGCAAGAAGGAAGGTCATCATGTTTCAGCTTGCCCTACTGTTCCGGCTGGTGCTAAATCTAGCAATCTTTATGCTACCAAGGCTTCTGAAGGTCCTTCTCAGCCCAGAGGTATATCTCCATCTATTTTGGAAGGTTTTATTTTATTTTATGACCATAGTATTCGAGTTCTTTTCGATACGGGTGCATCACATTCTTTCGTATCGAAAAAGCTCGTTGATGATTTATCTTTGGATGTTTCTTGTTTGGTTACTTCTTTAACGATTGCGAATCCTATTGGGGGATCCGCGACCCTTAGCCTGCTATGTGATGATGTTGAAATTGTTTTATGTGGTTTTTCTTTTCGTGCGAATCTGCACGTTATTTCTTGTCTGGGATTTGATTTGATTTTGGATATGGACTGGCTAGTGAGATATGATGCCAGGATTATTTGTTCGGAGAGAATTTTGTATCTTCGACATCCGGATTCGCCTACTCAGTTATCTCTTATTCTTCGGGATGTGGATAATTCCGAAATGGCTTTATATTCTCTTGACTCGCAAGATGATAATGATATATCTCGTATTCCTATTGCTTGTGACTTTTCTGATGTTTTTGAACCTGTTTCGGGTTTTCCACCCAAGCGGGCAATTGAGTTCCGCATTGATCTCATTCCAGGCGCGCAGCCAGTTAGTCGTCCTCCCACGAGGATGTCTACAAAGGAAAATGAGGAACTCAAAAAGCAGCTTTTAGAGCTTGAGTCCAAGCAGTTGATTCGGTCCAGTTTTTCTCCGTGGGGATCTGCGGTCGTCTTTGTGAAGAAGTCCGATGGAACTCTTAGGCTTTGCATTGACTATCGCAAGCTTAACGAGTTAACCATCAGGAATAGGTATCTATTGCCTAGGATCGATGATATGTTCGATCTATTGAGTGGTGCTAAGGTCTTTTCTCAGCTTGACCTTGCCACAGGTTTTCATCAATTACGAGTCGCGGAGGATAGCATACCTCTTACAGCTTTCCGCACTCGATATGGTTCTTTCGAGTGGCTTGTTATGCCGTTCGGTTTGACGAACGCTCCTGCTTTCTTTGTTGATCTCATGAATCGGGTATTCCGGGAATATCTCGATAACTTCGTCCTTGTGTTCATTGATGATATCCTTATTTATTCTAAGTCTGAAGCTGAGCATGCTAATCACTTGAGAATTGTCTTGAGTATCCTCCGGCATCATCAGCTTAGAGCCAAATTCTCCAAGTTCCATTTTTGGGAGAATAAGGTTAAGTTCTTAGGCCATGTTGTACCTTCCGATGGCATTTCTGTCGATCCCTCAAAGATCGAAGCCATCCAGAATTGGAAGAGGCCTGAGAATGTACATGAGATTCATAGTTTCCTTGGATTGGCAGGTTATTACTGTCGGTTCATTAAGGATTTTTCCCGGGTTGTGCTTCCTCTTACTTGCCTTACTCGGAAAGGCATTCGTTTTATTTGGTACGACAAGTGTGAAGCTTCCTTTCTGTTATTAAAGGAACTTCTCACTAATGCTCCTATTCTTGTGGTTCCCGAAGGGAATCATGATCTTGTTGTCTACACCGATGCTTGTGGTAGTGGTCTCGGTGCTGTTCTTATGCAGAAGGATCGGGTAGTTGCTTATGCTTCTAGGCAACTGCGTCCGAATGAAGTTCGCTATGCCACTCATGATCTTGAGTTAGCCGCCATTGTCTTTGCCTTGAAGATTTGGCGACACTATTTATTGGGCGAGCGCTTCATTCTCTATACCGATCATAAATCTTTGAAGTATTTGTTCACTCAGAAGGAACTCAATATGAAACAACAGCGTTGGCTCGAGTTTCTTGCTTCCTATGACTTTGATATCCAGTATACCCCTGGTAAGGGTAATCGTGTTGCAGATGCGCTTAGTCGCAAACATTCGGTTGTTATTTCTATGATGCTTGCCGAATGGAATATTCTTGAGACTCTATCTTTTTGTGAAATTCGGGATCGAGGTTCATCTTCTGATTCTCCTATTCTATTATTTAGTTTGGGAGCTCGACCTATTTTGTTGGATCGTATTGCCGATGCTCAGCGGCGTGATCCTGATTTGTTGCATTTTATTCAGCTTTGTGAGTCTGGATCTTGTGATGAGTCGTTGCAAGATTTTAGCATTGATTCACATGGGTGTCTTCGTAAGAAGAACCGTCTATTTGTGCCTTCTGATCTTGCACTTAGGCATGACATTCTTGATGATTGTCACTGTTCTAAGTATACCATTCATCCCGGTAGTAGCAAGATGTATGCCGATATGCGTCGTCTTTATTATTGGGAAGGCATGAAGCGCGATGTGGCGAGTTATGTGAGTAATTGCGTAACTTGTCAGCGTTTTAAGGCCGAGCATCAGCGTCCTTCGGGTCTTCTTCAGCCCCTTGAGATTCCATTATGGAATTGGGATCAGGTTTCTATGGATTTCATTGACGGCCTACCTCGTTCGAGGTCAGGTCATTCTAGTATTTGGGTTATTGTTGATCGCCTCACCAAGTCTGCTCATTTTGTCCCTATTAAGTCTAATAGGACTGCTTCGCATTTGGCTAAATTATATGTCAAGGAAATCGTGAGACTTCACGGTGTTCCTAGTTCTATTGTAAGTGATCGTGATCCTTTATTCACGAGTCATTTTTGGAAGAGTCTTCAGCAAGCTTTGGGAACGAAGCTTAATTTTTCTACAGCTTATCATCAACAGTCTGACGGACAGACTGAACGGGTGAATCGTATCTTGGAAGATCTTCTCCGTATTTGTATTTTTGATTTTGGCGATAGTTGGGAGGATCACCTACCTCTTGTAGAGTTCTCCTACAACAATAGTTTTCAGTCTAGTATCGTTACGGCTCCTTTCGAATCCTTATATGGAAGGCCATGTCGATCACCTTCTTGTTGGTTGGAATCTGGGGAGAAGCTTATTCTTGGTCCAGATTTTGCTCGTGATTCTTCCGAGAAGATTGATCTTATTCGGTTAAGAATGAAAGAGGCACATAGTCGCCAGAAATCCTACGCGGATAGCCGTAGGAAAGCTCTCGAGTTCTCGATTGGTGATCTTGTTTTTATTCGTGTTTCTCCTTTAAAGGGGGTTATGCGTTTCAGTACGACTGGTAAATTGGCTCCTCGCTTTATAGGACCATTTTCTATTACTGAACGTATTGGCCCTGTGGCTTATAGAGTTTCACTTCCAACTCATTTATCTGGCATTCATGACGTGTTTCACGTCTCGCAACTTCGGAAGTGTCTTCAGGAGTTGGATTCTATTATTACTTCTCCTGATTTGCAAGAGCTTGAGGTCTCACCGGACTTATCTGTTGTACAGCAACCTATTCGCGTGCTTGACACGGAGGTGCGACACCTTCGGAATAAGGACGTGCCGCTCGTTAAAGTTCAATGGTCCGCTAATCCCAATGATTGTACTTGGGAAACCAAAGAGTTTGTCGAGCGATCTTATCCGGGTTTTCTTTCTTCGCTTTGAAACGGTGAGTATGTCTTTTCATCTCGAGCATATTTCCTTTTCTTTTTAATGTTTTATGTATGTAGTTGTTACAAATATCGTCTCTAGGAATTGCGGGGATGCAATTTTGTAAGGAGGGGAGATCTGTAACAACCCACATGTTTAACGATTATATATTTAAATGTTTTATTTAAATATAGCGTCGTTAGTCGGATTTTTGGGTCCGAAAAGCTACTTTTTGCAAACGGCCGAATTGGGACTCGAAACTACCTCCATTGGTTCCAAAGTGGCGTTTGCGATCTTTTCGAGTATAATCTTTGATATGTTTGGAGTTTGTGAAATTTTGACTCTTTTTCTATTGGGTTTTGGGTTTGGGTTCAGCCCACTAACTATCTAATTAACCCTAACTCAGCCCTCTCCTCTCATTCACTTATTCCATTTCTTAAAACTTAAGCTCAAAACTGAAAATGGTGGAAGGGAAAGAGAAATAGAATTGCAAGCCCTAAATCCATTTGCAAACTCCAAATTCTTGCTCCAAAAATCAAAGAGAATCCATTGGTAAGTTCTTCTTCATCTTCTCCAACTCTTCTCTTCTTCAATTTCAGAAAATTTCCTAAACCTAAATTGGGAAATATGTGTTTTATTCTTAGATTGAAGCTTGTTGAGTTGAAGTAGTGTTTGGTTGGTCTTCTCCTTGTTATTGAGCTCTATCTTCTTGTTTTTGGGTTAAGGTGAGTTTTGAACTCACATCTACTTCTCTTGATTTCATTGATGTTGGGTATGAATTCCTAGCACTTGTTCATATGCACTTGCTTTTAGTTTGGATTGAATTGGTGAATACCCGAATTTTTAGTGTTTTGGGTTCAATTCTTTGAAATCCTAACTTTGATGTTTTGATCATGTTTTGGTGATGAATCGAAGTGCTTATAGGGCCGGGTAGCCGCTTGGCGTAAATCCCTAGCGTCCGTGCTCGTCCGATTGAAAGTTGGGAGAGTTTGCACTTCATTGGTAATAAGTAGGAAATGCAGGAAATGGGGTTCAGTCGACTGGATCCTCTGTTCAGTCGACTGAGCTGAAGCCCGAAATTTTTCTGGACATTTTTCAGTCGACTGAACAGGGATTTCAGTCGACTGACCTGCTCCTGTTTTCCTGTTTTGCCTATTTATGCTCGTTTTGATTGGTTTTCCGGATTTTATCGATTCATGTTGGTTCTTAGTGGTTGTTATTGCCTCTTTGACTTTGATAACTTATTTTTGACTTCATCCACGGGTTTTTATAAAATAATCTTTCTAATCATATTAAAAGCTCGTTTCTCCAATTTATAAATTCTATTTAAACACACGCACAATTTCGCACTTCGAGCGAAGTGGAAGGGTGATTAAATGGTTGGGCAAAACACGGACGATGAATCTGTGCGTTTATCTTTCCGATTAATCCCCGACCCATTCAATTGATCGTTTTGACCTTCGGGTTTGGGTTACCGATGATATGAGGTGACTTTGTACTGCTTTGAGTGTGAAATTAACTAACGGATAGTAAACCGTTTAGTGCGAACGAGTGGTTATGGGACTCGCGTTACCACTTTTCGGATTCTTTTTTGAGAGTTATGACACATTCCGCCAATTAGTGGTGTCCAGTACTGGGTCTCTGACCTTCACCACTACGGTTTGTTGCCTTCGGGTATGTGCCTTCGGGTTTGTAGCCCTTTAGTATCGCTTCCGATGTTGGTCGTTATGAGCCGCATGGGTGATATTGGGTTGCCCTTTAGTATCGCTTCCGATGTTGGTCGTTATGAGCCGCATGGGTGATATTGGGTTTGGAGTCTTCGGGCTCATGGATCCTTGTTTGTACAGTACTGAGCTCGAGCAAATTTTCTGATGTTTCATTCATATGTATATTCCCTTGGTATCGCCCTTCGGTGTTGGTCATTCTGAGCCGCATGATGCGTAGCGTTTACCTTGTGGAACTTGTATACCTTATTGGTATTTGTTATTGCCTTTTGGCTTGCTTTGGGATATTCTTATCCTTTGTTTCTATATGTTGCCGATGATATGAGGCTTGTTCTATATGATTCATCTTTCGTTAGATGATTGTGTTATCTCTTTTAGAGATATCTATTATGCTTTGTAACCTTGCAGGTTTATTGTTGTTTAGTTTATCTAACTGATTTGTTTAGCTAGACTGACCTGGGTATTTCATACTCGGGTCAGACCGAGATGTTTCAGGTTAGGTGCTTTTGGACTTAGCCTATTTTGCTTCCGCATGGACTATTCAGCTTGTTCCTTTTTGTCATAGCTTTTTGTGTAGTCCTATTTTGTTGTAACTCTGATATGTGTATTCTTTTGACTCGTCTGTATATTGTGGTTTGCTATACCACTTGACATGTATTGTTTTGTAAACTCTGTTATGTATCTGAATATGTGTATATGATGATCTACTGTTCTGTGATGTATATTACATTGAGTTGTTATATTCTGTTCTGATAGATCCTCCAACCACCTATGGTTTTGTTTTAAGTATTCATTGGGTATGTCGACCTGTTAGTATGATTATTGTCGATGTATTCAATAGATAGTTAGAGCAAGGCTATAGATGGTCGCTCCTAACCAGCCTTATTCTCCGTGTTAGTTGACGGCATTACCCTGTAGTGTCCTTGGCTAGCATGGGTATAGAGGTGGGGCGCCACAGTCTCCTTTGTACGGAGAGGCTTTTGCAATATGACAAGAGAGAGAAACATATATACATCGACCCACATGGTTGAAAATATATAATATATATCAATATTTATATATTTGCAATATTTACTCCAAAAACCTATCTTATTTTAGCGTTTTTGTGCAAGCGGCTTATTTTATATGCAATTTCACAATCCAAAACTAGCCCAATGGCCTTTGGGTACCTGTACTTACTCAATTTAAACTCGTAAGTTCCAAAATATGAAATTCACTCATATTCCATTCATTTAACTAATTAAACACATGAATTTCATAAACCACATGCCAAACATATATAGTTATAAGTAATTAATGGTTCTGATACAAATTTAATTACTTTAAATCGATCCATATACTATTTAATTCAATTTGAATGATTTACAACCAAATTTACTTGCATTCACTTCATATTTATACCAAACAAACTCATACCCATTCCAAATTGATTTAAAAATCAATTTATTCAGTTTCTATTAATTCATAGAATTTTATTTACTTCCGTTTATGTCAAATGACAATTTTTCCATGCAAACTCGGTGATATTCATTTAATAGAATAATCATTTCAGTTTATAGCTATTTTAAGTTGATTCCAAATTAATTTATATTCAATTCTATTCCATTTCAAATTGATTCTCAATCCATCTATTTACATTTCATTCATATCCACATTCATTATACTCAAATCCATTTTATTTGGCTTAAAATCATTCCATGCTACTTCATTAAATAACCATTTCACAAATTTTATTTGAGCCAATCTTCCATCAAATTTTTTTTAACTCAAGTTAATTCATTTATTTCAAATTATTTCAACTCTATAACTTAAGTTTATTACCCTTGCAGCCAAATCCCATTTTCATTTTCAAATTGATTCTCATTCAATCGAATTTCATTCGATTTTACTAATTAATTTAATTAGTTCATTCATTTATTCCACTTCAAATTTAATTCCATACTCAAATTCATTCTCGAATTCGTTCTCGAATTCATTTAAATGATATCCAAAGCCATATTCAATTTATTTACTCTAAAATTGAATTTAATTATAACTCAAGTCATTGCTATTTCAATCAATTTCCATTTTATTCGAATGCATTTCCAATTTTATTTAATTCGCTTATAATTAAGTTGAATTTTTTTACAACTCAAGTTCCATATTTAATTAGTTACACAACTATTTTTTTCATGTTTCCATCAATTTCATGCCCGAGTATATTCACATTTTATTTTTAACTCAAAATCATACATCTATTTATAGCCTAAGTATATTTTTATTTCATTAATTTCAATTTTTATAAGCTATTTAAACTTATTTATTCACCATTCCATAATTTTTCCTTTAAATTTTTTTCCATTCAAAATATTTATAGCTTATGGTTATCTCGTTACTTTATAATTCAAACTATATATTCAATTTAACTCGATAACAACTCTAATTCCAATTTAATTTTTATCTAACTTAACTTAAGTTAAATTCCAATTCATACAATTTATTTTCCACATTTCATAAATTCTTTATCCCATTTTAACTTTCTCACTTTAAATTTTATTTCCAAAATTTATTTTTCATGCTTTTTTCCTTAGAAGTATCATCCCCCCTATAAGTTTTAAAAACTTATTTCTGCTATTTTCTAGAACTTTTAGCTAGGAATTCAGAATTCAAACACCCGTTTTATTTCCAATCATTTTGAAATCAAATATGCATCTCTTTCTTGGTTTGTAACAAACCATTCTTGGAATTTACGAAGCCAATTTGGTTTTAACCAACACAAATTTCCTTTCCAAAACAATACTTGTTTTTTTCAACAAAATCCTCATATCAAATTACTACGGTAGCGACCCATCACTTAGAAACTCGAAAATGAACACCTATGACGTCGCGATCATCCTCAGAATTATTTTCCAGCAGCTCTAGCGAGTTCAGTGCTATATTCCTTCCAAAATCCATTTTAAACATTTTCTATTTAAAAATATTCAAAAAATACTGCTATTATTCATTTCTGAAATATTTCCAAAATAACACCAATTTCACTTCCACAACTTTCTGAAAATATTTTCCAAACCCTCCAAGATTTAAATTCTTGAATTCTAGTTTGACTCCATATTGGTTTTAATTTGTTTGTATACTTCACACTTATACAATTTTCCTTTGTTTTTATATCTCATTATAATTTTTTATAATCTTGTTTGATTATATAATAATAACCAAACAAATCAATCTACTATAATAATTCCATATGATTATTTCCTTTATATCAAAATATATCTTTGGGTAAAATTATTTCATTTACCCACTTTTTAAAATAATATTATGTCGGTTTTCCTAGTTTAAGAGTTTAGAAATCCTTGTCGATACAGTTTTCCAAGCTGTAACGATCAAAATTTGTAAACAATCAACTGATAATTCAACATAATGTAAAACAATTTATATCCACTAACATATATGCGCTCAGATCTATTAACACACTCAAACTCATTCTAGGGTACTACTGACCCTATCTCTAATAAGTATTCCCCACCAAAGCATAACCTTCATCTCTAATACCAAGTGTAACAACCCGGGATTTTCGACCCTCGAAAATCGACATCAATACATCCACTGTATATCATGCCAAATATTCAAGTGTCGAAAATACCAATTTGCTAGGGGTGAAGAAGAAAAGGTAGAAGGAAAATAGAAATAATCAACACAGAATCTCACAATCGCAGCGAAACAAAATATAGTATAAAATAATAGATTTTTATGCAAAATAATCTATAACTTTTTTATACTTGCAATCATCAGAGTACAACAATCAATACATTAATCTGGACAGTTATAATAACTTGTCCTCACTCAACAAAAATATAAATCAAGTACGGAAATACGTCTCTATCTTCCAGCTCGTCTCTTGAGCTCCATAGCATCCTATCTTGTATTATAGGTCTGATCCGAGCATTATAATAAAATAACGCTCGAGTCAGTCTGGAAAACCAGCATGAGAAAATGCACTCAACTTAAATTATTAACTTTTATCAAAATCCTTTGAAAACAAATGTATCACGTAAGACCGCGTCACATATAAACACGACGGGTATTCCCCCTACGATAACCAAAACATTTCATATCATATTCATTTAATATTATAATAGTGTCTAAACAAAGTAAATAGTTGTAACAACCCTGGTTTTGGAGATTACCTATTAATATTAAATTACAAAGGTAGTTGTATTTTAATATTGTGAATTAAAATAAATAGGAGATTTTTAAATTATTATTGGGAATAAACAATAAAAAATTTAGATTAAAATGAGAAAAATAAAGTTCGAAACTTTATTTTATTTATTTAGGTTAATAATGATTGAAAAATGTGTTTTATTTTGAGAAAATGCAATAATTGTATTAATTATTGCCAATTACTTCTTTTTATAATTCTTAAAAGAAAAATGTGGTTTTTAGAGGTTTTTTATCTAAATAAAAAGATGGAAATTGGTATAAAAATGTATTTTAATTGCAAATTTGAGTTTAAAATGGAATATTTTTCTAAATAAGAAAGTGATTTTTGTTGAATTTTGGAAGTTAAAAATGTAGACTTTTACATTTATTAGGTGAAAATTGTGTATTATTGTGAAATAAAGGATTTTAACAATAATATTGTTTTAAAATAAAAATTAATCCTTTTATAGTGTAAAATAATTTATTTCATGTGTATGTAAATTTACAAATTTTGTTTGGTTGAAAGTTGAAAGAAAAATGACTTCATTTTATAATATAGTGTAATATATGTGTGCATTTGATTTAAATATTGATTAATTAACCAAGGCCACCATATTTTCTTTTAATTAATGAATCTATAAGTCGATTTAGTCCTAACCATAATTGAGAAAAAGAAGTAAAGAGATGCATGTACGTTCAAAAACAATTATCACTTCTCCTCCAATTGTCTGTAAGAAGAAAGCGCCATTTTCTCAACTCCAAATCTTTCGAATTCAAATCTTTTTCAAACAAGTTGCTGTTTTTATCAATTTAGAGTGAAATAAAAGGTAATCTCATTCTAAAACCTTATTATCCCATCAAAATCTTGTTTTTAGGAGAGTTGGCTGTTAATTTCTTCCTTTCTTGTTGCATGTGTTTTCTTGAGTTCTAGCAGGTTAAGAGAAGCTCCCTCTTCCCAAAAGCAAGAAACTTTCCTCCGATCCTACGAATTTTCTCTCTAACAGAAAAGGTGAGTTTGTCATCTCATATTTCTAGCTGAAGCTAGCCAACTAATGCAATGATCTGAAAGAAAATAGCCTCTATTTATGTATATTTCCCTATTACCTGTTTTATTGAGTTTCTCGTTTCTAGTTGCGATTTTGAGTGGCCATAACTTCTTGCTTTTAGCTTGAATTGCTGCCGGATATTTTTTGAAGTATAGTTGATTTGTTAATCTAGTTGCATGTCAAATTTCATCTCAAAATATTGTTGTTTGATAAGTCATTTTTCGAAGTATAGTTGAATTGTTAATCTAGTTGCATGTACTGATTTTAGTCATCTCAAAATATACGTAACCTGGGTGGACAAGGAGGTCGACCCAGTACCTCATCAGGTCAACCGGCATGTCGACCTGGTCCCCTTAGGGGTCAACCTAGCAATTGACCTGATGTTGTAAGGGTGTTGACCTCCTGTCGACCCATTCTTGTATGTGTGGCCTTATTATCTTGATCTTTTTGCAGCATTTAGCTTACGTATGCTATGGCTTTAGACATCATTTCTTTAGTAATCTTGTGACGTTTTTGAATACGTTGAGAGCTATGATGTCCATAAATGGACTAGCCAAGTTATGATGAGTTTGTAATTCAAATCTGAGTTGAATTCGTAATGAGTTTGGAATAAATTTGTATTGAAATTAAGTTGAATTTGAGTTATCAGTTTTGGGTATTTTCTTTTTTCTATGGTTTTCGAGCACGGTTTTCTCCAAACGATTTTGAAATAGTTTTTAAAATAAATTAGCATTTTAAATAATTATTATATAATATTTTTAAATTATTTTTGAGCTATGCAGTCTATATATTCTCTATAATAAGCGAATTTTCAAAGTTTGATTCCAAATACAATTTCGGACATTGGTTTTAAAAGCATGTTTTCTCAAGTAAATTATATTATATATAATACACGTTTTTGCACTATTCGAGTGAATGGAAAGGAGAATTAAACGGTTTGGTAAAACGCATGGTATGGGACATGTGCGTTTATTTTATCGGTTAATTCCCAACTTGTCAGTTTTATCGTTTTAACCTTTGGGTCGAGTTTACCGATGAGATGAGGTAAACTTTTTACTGCTTTGAGTGTGACATTTACTAGCGGTTAGTAAACCGTTTAGTGCAAACGTGTGGTATGGGATACACGTTAACATTGTTTGGATTCCTATCCGAAAGTTTGTGACACATTTGTCTAAGAGACGCATTTGCCAGTACTGGACCTTCTGGTCATTTGTCCTTCGGGATGTTTGTTTAAGAGGCGTTTGTCATTGCGACGTATTTTCCCTTCAAGATGATTTTCTAAGAGACGTATTTATTTATCCTTCAGGACATTTTTCTAAGAGACGTGGCGCCTTATTTTGGGAGAACAGTACTTGGCAGGCTTCGGCCATAAGCACGTGTTATATCTTTGAGATGATTTCATTGATTTCCTCGTGATTTTCCAAGTGTATCATCTTTTTACATTATTCTCTATTTGAGCCGTTCGAGATATTATATATAGCGATTACATCTTTGAAAATTAAACTCCTCGAGTTGTATATTTGAGATTTGGGTTTGCCAACACTTGGCGTTTATTTGAGATTTATACTCTCATATTTGGAGATATATGAGATTACCATATTTAGCGTGTTTTGTGTTTGAGACTTCTCTATTTAGAAAATATTTTTGTGATTTCCATTTATGGAGAGTTTTGAGTTTGAGATTTGGGATTCTCCAATTTTGTAGATATGGTTCATAGAAACCATTTTAATGGCTTTTGGGATTTCGTCGATGATATGAGGCATTTATTATAACCGAATATGTTATCACTCCGGGTGCTCAGACCCTTATCGAGAGCTCTTTTGCATGCGCCACTGCATCCATAATTTATAATATATCCGGAGTGATCTAGAAAGGTGATAATATGCCCTAATTAGATATGGCCCACTTAGCCTTGTTGCATATTTCCTGATTTTCAGCATTCCGGTTTATGAGGCTTGAGGCTACGATTACCTTTCAAGAACAATTTCATTTAGAATGCTCATCGTCCTCCAATGATGATGTTATGATGACATTCGTCCATACAAGTTGTCCTGGGTCCGGACAAACCGAATCACCATCCTCACCATCTTCACAATATCCATTCATAACGCTCAAATTGGATCGAAGTGATTTTTGGATAATTAAATCTGTTCCCGGTCTCTTCGAAACAATCAGCGAATTTGGCCAAAATTGATAGTCGGTTATTTAACTATCAATAAAACATCCATAAGCAGACATCAGGTCTTATTATAAATTTTCCAAAATTTATTTTCGAAATATATTATAAGATATATATATTCAATCCCTTCCAAATTTTCAATAATTGAGCCAACTCAAATCCTTATATCCATATCAGGATATTCCATACCATCTCTTATCTCACCATTTAGGAAAATATATTTTTCTAACTCCTTACTTCTTAACACTTAGGAAATTCCGTTTGTGTGACGCCCACCTCTATACCCCACCTCTATACCCACGCTAGCCAAGAACATTACGGTGAATGCTGTCAACTAGCACGGAGAATAAGGCTGTTGAGGAGCGACCATCCTGTAATTGCTTTGTGCGAGCATCGATATGTCAGATAGTATAGCATGCAATTCTTTTCAAGTGGAAATCCGACATGCCGACACAAACTCAAAGCTACTACAAAGTGGCTATAATATCTTCGGAAACAAATATAGAAGTAAACATAACATAAATCAGTCACAGACAATTCATATCACAAAGGCGGAAATAGATATGAATATTACACATGAAAGTGTTCATCAGAGTAGTGGTCAAAAGATCCACAATAATACAAAGGAATAGATACAAGTGCTATACAAAAGAATACAACTATGAGTCTATATCTCAAGTGTATACAACAAAAGCTACTACTAATCTAAGTAGTTAGCCAAAAGTCAGATGATGATTCCAGATAGGAAGCCATGAGGAAGCACCTGTAATATCTCAGTCTGACCCAAGTATTATTTAATAAGAAAATAATAAACGGATCAGTCTAGCTATAAATATCAGAAGAAATGATATAGAATAAGAGATATGACTAAACGTATAATAATCACAATGCCAAGCTGTGATAAATAACTAATTGAAAAATCAATAAGAGATTAATCAATATCGCAAAGATCTTCTCAAAGATAAAAAGGAATGTCATACTCCTAATTTCATTCACCAAGCCACAAGAAATGACATATATATCAATGCCAATCGTAAAAGTTGGTGAAACATAAATTCCAGAATTCAACACACGAAATCCAGAAATCACAATCAAAGGGAACAACGACGTCGTACAGCGGGACATCCGATGAACCAAATCACAATCAAAGGGAACAACGACGTCGTACAGCGGGACATCCGATGAACCAAATCACAAAGACATTGCACAATGCTAGTCTAAAACATAAAATGATCGTCATGATCAAAGAGAAGTGTCGATTACAGTAAGCTAGTAAATATATGAGCTTAGCTTCATGTCCCATAACCACTAGCTTAACTTAAATATTTACGAACAAATTGTAGGTCTCCACTAGAAAATTGTCACAAGAGATTCAATCGAACAAGTCCAAGAATTAACCGACGAAGTAAACGCAAGCGTTTCATACCACTTGTTTTACTAAGTCGTTTAATTAGATTTCTCATACGAGTGAGGTAAAGGTTTGTATATACTAATAGATTGGAAATCGGTTTGAGAAAACGAGCTTTGTAATAAAATAGTGTTGAAATCATTTGAAGAAAGAGTTTTGATGTTTACTACTAGTATAGAAAACCTTTATATTTTAAAGTGACAAATCATAGAAGTGATTGTAGAAACAATCGGGCATAAAAATTCACATTCGAAGACGTGAATAAAATCCAAAGAAATCGATATAAAATCCATCAAAGTGGATATATCTAAAATTCCCAAAGAAAAGGTCATCAAAGTCGATAATAAATGACAACAACAAAAGGGAGACAACACGAATCGATTAAAGTTGGATATTCAAACGAATTAGCAATATAGGCTAATCTGGCAAATAGTAGCAGGTCGGTCGACCGGACTCCCTGAGTCGGTCGACCGAACCATAGGTTGGAAGTGCTCGGGGCACCAGGTCGGTCGACCGGCCCAGGGGGCTCGGTCGGCCGAAGCCTGTAACCAGCACTTCCAAACAGAGGCATGAAGTGCCTGGACTACAGGTCGGTCGACCGGCCCAGGGGGCTCGGTCGGCCGAACCTGTATGCTTGCACTTCCTACCCTATTTCAAAAGAGGTGCAACTCTCGATCAAATTGCAATCGCACGAGCAACGGCGCTAAGGGTTTATGCCAATCGACTACCCGGCCCTATATGCTCCTCGATGCATCACCAAAAACATGTTCAAACATCAAAGTTAGGATTTTTAACGAATTGAACTCAAAACACTAAAAATTGGAATATTCACAAAAGCAATCAAAATCAAAATCAAATGCACATGAATAAGTGTTAGGAATTCATACCTAACAATCGAAGATAAATATAAGCATAGATGTGAGATAAAAATCTCACCTTTGAACCCAAATCAATGAAGGAGAAGCTTTAAAAACAAGCTAAGATCAATTCCTCTTCAATAACAACTCAAGAAGCTTCAGTCTAAGCTTAAAAGAGAAACATTTCCTAAATTAGGTTTAGGAATTTTCTGAAATCAAGGAGAGAAAGAGTTGGAGAAGAAGAAGGAAAAGCTTACCAATGGATTCACTTGAGTTTGGAGCAAGAAGATGGATTTGCTAAGCAAGCTAGGGCTTAGGAATTTCTATTTCCCATTCTCTTCCACCATTGTTGCTAAAGCTTGAGTGTTAGAAAAATAGAAAAGGAGTGAATGAAGAGGAGAGGGGTTGGGACTGAATACATAAGTGGGCTCAGCCCAAACCAAAACCCTAAGTGAAAAGTAGCAAAATTCAACTTTCTCCAAACATATCGAAGCTTATACTCAAAAAGGTCGCAAACGGCATTTTGAACTCAATGGGGGTGGTCTCGAGTCCTAATTCGGCTGTTTGCAAAAAGTAGCTTTTCGGACTAAAATCCGACTAACGATAAAATATTTAAATAAAATATTTAAATATAAAATCGATAAATATGCGGGTTGTTACAGACTCCCCTCCTTAAAGAAATTGCGTCCTCGCAATAATTAAGAAGGAAATATATAGTAACAACCGTGGAAGCATATTAACACAAAAGAAAATTTGAATCAAGAAGTCCACCATAAAGAGCACGAAGGAGTAAATCCGAAAGTTTTCGTTCGATGAATTCTCAAGATTTCACATGAGCAATCCTTAGGATTTAAGAACCATTGAACTTTTATCAAAAAGAATATCTTTATATCGAAGGCGCTCAACCTCCAAAGCAATGATGCGAATAGAATGTTGCTCAAAAGTCAAATTTGGTGAAACTTCAATCCCTCAATAACACCGGGCTTAAGAATAAAAACCGGAAACATAAAATCATTTCCATAGTTAAAAGACGTGGAAAACGTCAAGAATAGCAGAAAGTTGAGCCGTTACAACGGCGTAGTACAAATACGGTACGCCCGAGAAACTAGAAACTCGAATAATTTGGAACACCGACGTAGTACAAAGACGGTACGTCCAATGAACCAAAAAGCCAAGTCATTGATGTAGTGCAAACGGTACATCCAATGAATCAAACAGCAAAGTCATTGATGTAGTACAAACGGTACATCCAAACAGCAAAGTCATTGATGTAGTACAAACGGTACATCCAATGAATCAAAAGCAAAGACATTGATGTAGTACAAACGGTACATCCAATGAATCAAAAGCAAAGACATTGATGTAGTACAAACGGTACATCCAATGAATCAAAAGCAAAGACATTGATGTAGTACAAACGGTACATCCAATGAATCAAATAGCAAAGTCATTGATGTAGTACAAACGGTACATCCAATGAATCAAAGACACTGATGTAGTACAAACGGTACATCCAATGAATCAAAAGCAAAGACATTGATGTAGTACAAACGGTACATCTTACCATCCAATGAATCAAAAGCAAAGACATTGATGTAGTACAAACGGTACATCCAATGAATCAAAAGCAAAGACATTGATGTAGTACAAACGGTACATCCAATGAATCAAATAGCAAAGACATTGATGTAGTACAACGGTACATCCAATGAATCGAAAAGCAAAGACATTGATGTAGTACAAACGGTACATCCAATGAATCGAATAGCAAAGACATTGATGCAGTACAACGGTACATTCAATGAATCGAATAGCAAAGACATTGATGTAGTACAAATGGTACATCCAATGAATCGAATAGCAAAAACATTGATGTAGTACAAACGGTTCATCCAATGAATCGAATAGCAAAGACATTGATGTAGTACAAACGGTACATCCAGTGAATCCAAAAGCAAAGACATTGATGTAGTACATACGGTACATCCAATGAATCGAACACCATAAAAGAACATCGGACACTAGTCCATAAAAGGAATGAGATAAAACTCGATAAAACGAAGTGTACCAAAACGTCCGATGAACTTGATGAAAAGATAATTCCATTCAGACAACATCAAAGAATCAACCACTTGTTGCTTACGACAAAGAGCATTGGCAACACGATTTCCCTTCCAGGAATAAAAAGAATATCAAGATCATAAGATGTCAGGAACTCGAGTCAACATGGAGTTCCATATGAGAAAATAATTATTCCAAAGATTTATGATCGAGGTAGAGAACAAATTTCTCATCCAAATATGATGATGCCAAATTCCAAAAGTAAAAACAATAGCCGCGAGCACTAGATCATGAGTGGCATACCTAGTCTCGATCGGCTTTAATGGTTTAGAAGCACACGAGATAACACGTTCTCCTTTGCAAGAGAACGGCATCCAAACCAATACGACTAGTATCGGTACAAATAGCAAAGTCTTGGTCCCCCTCCAGGAATCACAAGAATAAAAGTATCGAAAAGAAAGAATTTCTTTTAAATAATCTTCTTTCCTGAAAAGTTAAAACTTTCAAAATTACATTTATCATCATGTAATAATCATTCTAGAAAAATTTACTATTTTCACGTTAATATACTATGTCTGATTGTCACATCAAAGCATTTAGGAAATTCCTATCGATAACGCTGATCAAGCGCATCGACCAAAATTCTTAAAACACTAAATGGGCAATACAATCACAAAATCGTATTCTATAGGATAAGTAAGTTTCTCAAAAACTTCTAAGAATATTCTTTGTTCGTTTTAAGAACAAAAATCCGGTTATACTTCTAAATAAATCTTATGAAAAAGATTTTGCAAAGTTTTAAATTGCTATTTTCATCCAAAAATCAATAAATAAAAGAATGGTCTCATCGAAATATTCATAGAATATTTGATATATAAAATGGATGAAATAAGCTGGACAAATTGAATGACAAAATAAGTCATTCATTAGAATCATAACGAGTGCGGAGTGCGTAAGTGGAATGCTAACTCACGCGACTCGTAGCCAAATGAAAATCGGTGGCAAGGTCAAACTGATAAGACCTTAGCACTACACAAAAGATTTCTTAGGTGATAATCCTAAGACAAACTCAAAAATACCGGAAAATTTCTCAAACTACATGAATGAGAGAAATAACACTTTCCTTATAAGTGGGCTTAAGGAATAAAATGATGCCATCAAGTTGGAATCAAAATCATAAAGGAAAAATAGAAATCTGCTTAACAGATTGAAAATGTCGAAGATGAATAGTCCACTCGAAAAATAGGATATGGGCTTCACAATGATTAAGCCGATCCTTTCAAAAAAATCAATTCCGAAGCCTAAGTAAAAATATCGGCTCGGAAAGAAAAGTCTCATAAAATAATTTCGACATCAATAAAAAGCAAATTGAGTGTTGCGGATCTACCATCCGGATTCACAATCCTCAAAGAAGTCATCAAGCCCAAAATATTCAAAGAAAAAGAATCGACAAGTTCTTTTGGTATAAAATAGTGAGATGGAACCCATATCAAAAAGAACTCAAATAAGAAGATCACAAAATAAATGTAATCAAGGATTAAATGAGAAATACCTTGACCACGAGAAGAGTTGCTAGGGGCTTGTGCAATATTTAGCTTTCTCGTGTCCTTGTTCAAAAGTTTGGGACACGCAGATAAAAGATGACCCGGTTTCTTGCAATAGCGACAAGAATGGGGTTTTGGACACATATTCGCATAGTGTTCCATAGAATTACAATTGTAGCATCCTCCACGATTAGGGATTGGAGTCTTTGCTACAAAAGTAGTTTGCTTCACTCTCTTATTGGGATTAAGGCTCTTGAACTTAATATGCCTCTTCTTGGAAGTCCCAATATCACAAACACTTCCTTTACCAACCTCTCCATGAAGAAGAGTAACATTCACAAGCTGATTGAAAGAAACTTCAAGTTTCAAAGGTAGAACCATTTCGGGGTTCTTACTCAAAGCATAGATAAACTCTTGATTCTTTACAAGATCCAAAAGTTGTTGAGCAGACATGAATACTCCATCCAGGGGAGTAGCACTAGATTGACCGGCGCTGGGACGGCCAGGTCTAACCATTTCTCTTCTTTAAGAAAGAAAGAAAGAAGAGGAAAAAGTTATTCTCAAGATAAATATCAAGCAATTCTTGATAGATAAAACAAGGAATCATAAAGAAAATAGGATGAATCGGTACGAGGACTCGAATTAAATCCTAAAGCACGACTCCTAAGAAAGACTTAGGACGATGATCCTTGTTATAATATTCCATATTGTTCCGAAGTTTGGCTCTGATACCAAGCTGTGACGCCCCACCTCTATACCCACGCTAGCCAAGAACATTACGGTGAATGTTGTCAACTAGCACGGAGAATAAGCCTGTTGAGGAGCGACCATCCGTGTAATTGCTTTGTGCGAGCATCGATATGTCAGATAGTATAGCATGCAATTCTTTTCAACTGGAAATCCGACATGCCGACACAAACTCAAAGCTACTACACAGTGGCTATAATATCTTCGGAAACAAATATAGAAGTAAACATAACATAAATCAGTCACAGACAATTCATATCACAAAGGCGGAAATAGATATGAATATTACACATGAAAGTGTTCATCAGAGTAGTGGTCAAAAAGATCCACAATAATACAAAGGAATAGATACAAGTGCTATACAAAAGAATACAACTATGAGTCTATATCTCAAGTGTATACAACAAAAGCTACTACTAATCTAAGTAGTTAGCCAAAAGTCAGATGATGATTCCAGATAGGAAGCCATGAGGAAGCACCTGTAATATCTCAGTCTGACCCGAGTATTATTTAATAAGAAAATAATAAACGGATCAGTCTAGCTATAAATATCAGAAGAAATGATATAGAATAAGAGATATGACTAAACGTATAATAATCACAATGCCAAGCTGTGATAAATAACTAATTGAAAAATCAATAAGAGATTAATCAATATCGCAAAGATCTTCTCAAAGATAAAAAGGAATGTCATACTCCTAATTTCATTCACCAAGCCACAAGAAATGACATATATATCAATGCCAATCGTAAAAGTTGGTGAAACATAAATTTCAGAATTCAACACACGAAATCCAGAAATCACAATCAAAGGGAACAACGACGTCGTACAGCGGGACATCCGATGAACCAAATCACAATCAAAGGGAACAACAACGTCGTACAGCGGGACATCCGATGAACCAAATCACAATCAAAGGGAACAACGACGTTGTACAGCGGGACATCCGATGAACCAAATCACAAAGACATTGCACAATGCTAGTCTAAAACATAAAATGATCGTCGTGATCAAAGAGAAGTGTCGATTACAGTAAGCTAGTAAATATATGAGCTTAGCTTCATGTCCCATAACCACTAGCTTAACTTAAACATTTACGAACAAATTGTAGGTCTCCACTAGAAAATTGTCATAAGAGATTCAATCGAACAAGTCCAAGAATTAACCGACGAAGTAAACGCAAGCGTTTCATACCACTTGTTTTACTAAGTCGTTTAATTAGATTTCTCATACAAGTGAGGTAAAGGTTTGTATATACTAATAGATTGGAAATCGGTTTGAGAAAACGAGCTTTGTAATAAAATAGTGTTGAAATCATTTGAAGAAAGAGTTTTGATATTTACTACTAGTATAGAAAACCTTTATATTTTAAAGTGACAAATCATAGAAGTGATTGTAGAAACAACCGGGCATAAAAATTCACATTCGAAGACGTGAATAAAATCCAAAGAAATCGATATAAAATCCATCAAAGTGGATATATCTAAAATTCCCAAAGAAAAGGTCATCAAAGTCGATAATAAATGACAACAACAAAAGGGAGACAACACGAATCGATTAAAGTTGGATATTCAAACGAATTAGCAATATAGGCTAATCTGGCAAATAGTAGCAGGTCGGTCGACCGGACTCCCTGAGTCGGTCGACCGAACCAGAGGTTGGAAGTGCTCGGGGCACCAGGTCGGTCAACCGGCCCAGGGGCTCGGTCGGCCGAAGCCTGTAACCAGCACTTCCAAACAGAGGCAGGAAGTGCCTGGACTACAGGTCGGTCGACCGGCCCAGGGGGCTCGGTCGGCCGAACCTGTATGCTTGCACTTCCTACCCTATTTCAAAAGAGGTGCAACTCTCGATCAAATTGCAATCGCACGAGCAACGACGCTAAGGGTTTATGCCAATCGACTACCCGGCCCTATATGCTCCTCGATGCATCACCGAAAACATGTTCAAACATCAAAGTTAGGATTTTTAACGAATTGAACTCAAAACACTAAAAATTGGAATATTCACAAAAGCAATCCAAATCAAAATCAAATGCACATGAATAAGTGTTAGGAATTCATACCTAACAATAGAAGATAAATATAAGCATAGATGTGAGATAAAAATCTCACCTTTGAACCCAAATCAATGAAGGAGAAGCTTTAAAAACAAGCTAAGATCAATTCCTATTCAATAACAACTCAAGAAGGTTCAGTCTAAGCTTAAAAGAGAAACATTTCCTAAATTAGGTTTAGGAATTTTCTGAAATCAAGGAGAGAAAGAGTTGGAGAAGAAGAAGGAAAAGCTTACCAATGGATTCACTTGAGTTTGGAGCAAGAAGATGGATTTGCTAAGCAAGCTAGGGCTTAGGAATTTCTATTTTCCATTCTCTTCCACCATTGTTGCTAAAGCTTGAGTGTTAGAAAAATAGAAAAGGAGTGAATGAAGAGGAGAGGGGTTGGGACTGAATACATAAGTGGGCTCAGCCCAAACCAAAACCCTAAGTTAAAAGTAGCAAAATTCAACTTTCTCCAAACATATCGAAGCTTATACTCAAAAAGGTCGCAAACGGCATTTTGAACTCAATGGGGGTGGTCTCGAGTCCTAATTCGGCTGTTTGCAAAAAGTAGCTTTTCAGACTAAAATCCGACTAACGATAAAATATTTAAATAAAATATTTAAATATAAAATCGATAAATATGCGGGTTGTTACAGTTTGTTCCTCTTTCTCAAAATTCTTTAAAATATTTATTGTAAATTCTTTAACTTGCTTATAACGAATTCTATAAGTTCTGGTTTCCTTAATTAATTTCCTTTAATATCTCCATGTCAAAACACTTATTTAAAATTCCAAATATCCATTTCTTGTAGGATCGATTTCACCCTAGAGGGGTGGTGAATAGGGTGATATTAACGATTACTAAAAATTATCGTGGAAGTTTGTATAAGATTATTTCAGCACAGATATATCAAAATAATAGCACAGATAATAGCAGAATAATAAATGCAGAAATAGAACAATACTGAATTTATCCAGCTTCGGCAAAACTCTGCCTATGTGCTGCATCCAAGGTTTCTACTAGTAATTAAGCAGTCAGATACTTACACACGTAAACTTGTGACACCCGCTATCGACTAGCCTTAACTCTACGCTCAAAACTCTGCCACAACTCAGCCATTGAGTTGCGAATTCTCAAACTACGCCACGTAGTTTGTCCCATAGTCACACGACTAGAATTTACACCAGTTTAAAAGGAAAATACAAATCAAAAGACAATTAAAAAACAAAACACCTAATTTATAACCTAAAGCCTTATTATAAACCCAAAACAAGGCCGGCCCAATAATCACTAAAGTAATAAGAGTAAATCCCTTTCTCCTTTTTATCTATGTCGGCCCGTTCCTTATTTGTGATAATGGCTGCTTCGTTCCTTTCTCGTTCGTTCTGAAATTAGGGCTTTTGAAATCTGGAGTGCTGATTCTAATCAATTTTCGGTTTTTCACAATAGGCTTCGATTGCTCCTTCAATTTGGCTTGCGGTCGCTTCCAATTAGTCAAGTTCGAATGTTTGCATGAATTGGCACGTTCGTTCCTTTTTTCGAATTTTACTATACTCGACTTTTGATTCGAGTTGAAAGATTATTCTTTGTTGCTTGAACTTGAATGATTTTCTCGTCCGATGATGAATGAGTTTATATAGGGTTTGAAACCCCTGTATTTTTGTTCGTATATTTTATAAGAATTCATCAAATATTTTTGCTTGAATTCATCTCGGCCACTCGATGTTGCTTGGATGTTGATTATTTCTCTGACTTCTTCAATTTTGACACTTCGTATATTTGATTACTTCTGGCTTTGCTTGGCCACCACGGTGTTGAATTCTGACTTGTTCAGCTTCGGCCTTGTCACTGCTTTTGTTAAAATTTGAACTTGCTCGATTTTGGCCTTAGTCGCCACAGCTCTGACTTGATGCTGCTGACTTTGGCAGTTGTTCACGTCTTTAACTTGATTATTTTGAAACTTCTACTTTGAGTCTTTTCTGATTTTTGTAAAACCTTCTACTTTAGTTACTTTAAATATGTGATTTTTATCACCTGTCTTTGACATGGATTTGTTCGAACTTGCATCCTGACTTGATTTTGTAGTTGTCTGCACTTACATTGTCTCTGATCTTTTGGCACTGCTTACCGGTCCAGTTTCATTTGAACTTTGTTATACTGTTCGTGGTTGTTTCATGAGATGTTCGTTCTTGTAGCATTTTCAACTTGATGCATTATTCGATCTGGTTTTCATTGTGTATCCACACATCTCTGTTAACCCGAGTGCTTGCTGTTTTGTGTCTGGACATGTAACAGCGCATGTGTCTTGGATGCTTTGTTGGTCTTTTGTATATTTGAACTTGAAGTTAAAACATTAGAGTCTTGTTTAATTGCAGTCTTGTAATTTGTAAAGCATTTCGACTTACTCGGTTGCATGATGTACATTCGTGTGTCTGGTTGCATCTGTAGTGTACTACTTGCATTCATATCCTTGCTGTCTGAATGTTTTAAACTTGTTTATCACCATATATGCACATTTGGGTTTCACTGTGTTTCACTTGGTTTTGTTTACACGTACACGGCTTGTTGGTTCGATGTACTTGAATATGGTCTGCACTGTGACTCGAGTCTTCATTTGATAGTCTGGATTGCACTGGAGATTCATTTGAGACATGTTGTTGTCTTCATTGTTGACAGTTGCATTGCTCCATGTATTCGTGAAGTCTGGTTTTGATTCATGTGCATTTGTGTGCATTATCAACAGCTCGACTCGAAGTGCGGTTGCATTGATGATTTCTACTGCCTTGGCTCTAGTTACATGTGCACCATTTTGCATTGTCTACTGCCTGGTCGACCATTTCAATTCACTACTCTTGGACTTTGTTGTTGTGTGTATTTGTATGTAGCCTGTTTTCTTGATGCAGTCTTGTTCATGGGTTGATTTTGACATGTTCTATATGTTGTACCTGTTTTTGCTAGTTTGAGTTTTGCTGCCTTCATGGACATGCTGAGTCTCGTTGACATCGTCTGATATGCATTTGCTTGTGGACTGTCTAGCCTTTCACTTGAGACTGTATGTAGTTTGCATGGCCTTCGTTTCACTCGAGAATTATTTGCATTTTGAATTGCACTTGTGTTGAATCCAGCTTTAAAGCTCCGGTTTGACCTTGTGCTTGTGTGTGATTTTATTTGTATTGCACTTGAGTTGAACAAGGCGTTTCATTTGGGTTTGACCTGTGCTCACCTGTCCCTGTAATTTTATTAAGTGTATATATTGGTCTGCACAACCTTGTGGAATATACAGTGATACACCGTGCATGTCACAAGCTGTTAGTGTATAATGAATTCAAATTTAAATGATGACGAACAACCCAAATAACTGAGGAAAATATTATTTTCAAAATTCACATTTCATTTTATACTGCAAAAATATTTCCTTTTCAATTTTACCGCGTCAGTATTTACTTTTGCAGATTGCTCATATGCTGGATTCAATTTGGAATAAAGTTGAAGATAAATACGAGTGAATGAGCGCTATGTAGTGAGGTGTATTTGTAAATTAGAAATTATGATGTAATCGAAATTGTATTGTCGTTGAATTTGTATATATATAGTGAGAGTTCAAATTTGTACTATTCAAAATTGTAATAAATATTTGTTTGAATAAAATATCTGTTTGAATTTAAATACTTTGTTATTTATTTTATTTAGAAAATATTTATTTAATTATGTAAAAAATAAAATATTACATTAACAAATACATTTAAATGAATATATATATATATATATATATATATATGTTTATTATCATCAAACAAAAATCATATGCTCGCATATTCAACATTTCTGACTTCTTTTATGAATCCTAACTCATTTTCTTAAAGTTCGCTTTTATTTAACTATTTCAGAAATTTTCCTACTTCTTCCCAAAATTCCATTTTAAAGAATTTCTCCTATAAGTCCATTTATTGAATAAACTCTGTTTCCAAATTGTCGAGAAGATTTATAATTAAATTTCAATATTTACGAAACTATATATATATATATATGTGTGTGGGTGTAAATAATAAGTATTTAAAAGAATAATAGTTTATTTTTAAAACATTTTCATGTAATTTTTAAAAATATCGAACACTTTTTTATAAACATCAATAATCCATTTTTAGATAACAACTTAATTTTCAAAGCTGATTTTTAAAAATTAGTATCTATTAAAATAAATATTAAATATTGGGAAAATCCACTTATTGAAGTATTTCAATCCTAACTAGTTTAAAATTTCATAGTTCAATAAATAAAATTTTCCTTTTAAAAACAAACTTAACTTCTCAAACCTAAAAATATATTTTTAAAATCTCAATAACTAATTCAATTTATAACTTCCTCTCGATTTACAACACATCGATCCAATTCTGAATCTCTAATCATACTCATTTTTCAAGAATGGAATTAACTATTTTTCCCAAAAATCTATTTTTCACATCTCGATATAAATTTACCTTGTGAAATTATATTCCAGTTTATCAATTAATTTCATTTTCCCTTGGTTATAAACATCGTTTATAAATTTATAACTCCTTTGAGTTTCACTTGTTTATAAAACTAATCCCATTTATAAAATCTCATTTTATAAATCCATTTCTTAATAAATTCCATATGTTTCACAAATCTATTTAAAATATCCTTTTTAACTCCTTTTCATATTTTCCAGAAATATCGTTTAAAAATCCATCGTTTAAAAATCCTTTATATAAATTATTTTAAAATCTCTATTTAAAATAATTATACAAATAGTTAAATACAAACCAAAATCAATTATTGTTTTTATCCAAATCAATTTCTTAAAAATAATCCAAATTTCGACATAAATATTTTTATATTCAAAATCTCCTTTTAAATCCTTTCAAATTCCAAAAATAATATTTATGGTATTTAAAATACCAAAAGTTAGGCCAGCGCTACTATAACATCCAATAATTCACATCACAACAATAATCTATAACAGATTATTCTAACACATCATATATTATCATATATGAAAAACAATCAATATAAATTTGAGGAATCCATGTGGATCCCTCCAACCTGTTTCTCTGCATTCACAGATGTTAATGCAGCATAAAAATATCAATCCCACTTCGAGGGGGATATCGCGGTATGTAGGATCATCTGCTATTATGCGGTGCGCATAGGGTCTCTTCCGGTCCAACGACGGGAAATACATCAAACTACTAATATATTTACTATATATATAATATATATTATTCAACAAACAATAATTTATAAATTCAACCAAGCATCCAAAATTAAATTTAACTATTTAAATTAAATTCGGAATTCCAAATGAGTGAGAATTTCTCACCTTGATTTTTACTTTGTTAATCGTTCCAATATAATTTCTTTCGTTCAAATTCCGTAGCTCCGAACCCCACACGATTTACTCCGTTCGATTTAAACCTCGTACAAGCGATTTACGAATTTAATTCACATCGAGATAACTAAATTAATTATATTAAGCTTAACTTAAAATTTAAAAATCTAAATTACCTATTAACAAAATTAACTAACCTTCTTCTCAAAACCCCTGGCACTAACTCGAGACCCGTCCTTCAAACTCCCCCCGCTCGACCATCCCTACGTTGCCTTGACAGTTACCTCTATCCCGACTGGATGCCTACCAACGTCCACAAAACCTCAACTACCGCATGCTATGATGACTGCTAGGATTTGGCTTCACCACTGCGCGCGTAGAAGACGTCGTGACCTCCAGCTCCAAACCCTCCTTCCCAACTGCCGCCACCATCTTCCACCTGGAGCTGCCGGACCCATCTACTTCTGCCTTGACTTTCGCCTCCAACCCAAAAAAACCCAAGCTTGACATCCTAACTACCGCGGCCTCGATCAACTCACCGCCGAACCCTAAAACCCATCGTGCTGCTTTCGCCTACCCTCCCAGTTCACAGCTATCTCCCCCATCCTCATGCGGTCGCGATTTAATAGCGAAGTTCCTTTTTTCAGCGTTCGATTTTGATTTGGACAGATGATATGCGATTTTATTTTGAAATCAGTCGAACTGGATTTGAAAAGGGAAAGGGTACACAAGGTTAAGAGGTGAAGAGGGAGGCAGCTTTGTTTATTCGATATTGAATTTCAAATTATACGACCACCTTTTTTCTGAATGGAAGAAAGAAGGGGGAAAAAGGTGCTTGGGTTTTTAAAAAGAAGGGAAAGAAATGCTCGTACGCGTAGGGTGGCGGTTTCAGATATAGGGTGGCTTGTCTTAGCGGGTAGAGTGCCCGAACAGGAAAAGTTGATGTGAATGAAAACTATATGTGTGTGTGTGTAATTTCTAATTATCTCGTTAGTGACATCTTAAAATTCCGAATCCCTATCGAGACGTGCCGTCTGGCGTTCATAATGTCATACCGCTTATCCGAACCTAATGGAACAAGTCTCGAGTCCCAATTTGATCGTATGGAGAAGATGGCTTTTTAAACCGACTATTTAAATTAAGTTTAATTAAATTATTTCTAGACGTTTTCAGATCGTACGACCAAACGGTGAATCCAAACGCTACAAAATTTGAAACCTGGTAATAATACACTATTATGGATCCAATGGAACTGGTTCCGTCGAATTCTGAGACTACCCCCCGGATCGTTATTTTCACACGTCGATTGAATCGACGATTTCAAAAAATTAGCGAAATCGCTTGAAATTTCAGTTTTTAAAATCTTACCAACTAAATTATAATTCCAAATCCAATATTTAAAACCATTTAAATATTCCAAATTAAACGTCGAAAAATCTGGTTCGTTGCACCATCCTAATACACTTTCTAATTAAAGTGCTACATTAAAATGTCATTTTGCATATGGCGATCATAACAGAGGACTTCATCAATAAAATTTTACATTTAAACTATCATTTTTATATCGTATACATTCTAATGGGCTATGTAACTAAAATGCTGCAATAAAACGTTATTTTGTATGTGGTGATCATGGTAAAGGACTTCATACACAAAATGCAACATAAACTATTTTTTATATATCCAATCCATCCTAATGGATTTTGTAATTAAAGTGCTACACTAAAATGTCATTTTGCATATGACAATCATGATAGAGGACTTCATCAATAAAATGCTACATAAACTATCATTTTTTTATATCTAATCCATCCTGACGGACTTTGCAATTAAAGTGCTACACTATAATATCATTTTGCCAACGGCGATCATGATAGAGGACTTCGTTAATGAAATGCTACTCAAACTATCATTTATTATATCATATACATCCTAATGGACTTTTTAATCAAAGTGCTTGGTAAAATGTCGTTTTGCATATGGCAATCATAATGGAGGACTTTATAAATAAAATACTACATTAAACTATCATTTTTAATTAAAATGTTATATTAAAATTTCATTTTATATACGACAATCATGATAGAGGACTTCGTTTATAAAATGCAACATAAACCATCATTTTTTATGTCCAATCCATCCTAGTAGACTTTGTAAATAAAGTGCTACACTAAAATATCATTTCATTTAGCAATCATGATGGAGGACTTTATAATAAAATGCTACGTAAACTATCATTTTTTATATCTAATCCATCATGATGCACTTTGTAACAGAAATGCTACACTAAAATTTCATTTTGCATATGACAATCATGATAGAGGACTTTATATGTAAAATACTACATAAACTATCATTTTTTATATCAAATCCATCCTAATACACATTCTAATTAAAGTACTATACCAAAAATTTTTTTTTTGCATATGACGATTATGATAGAGGACTTCATATATAAAATGCTATATAAACTATCATTTTTTATATCTAATCCATCCAAATGCACTTTGTAATTAAAGTGCTACACTAAAATATCATTTTACATGCAATAATCAGGATAGAGAATTTTATAAATGAAATGCTACATAAACTATCATTTTTTATATCCAATCCATCCATAGGACTTTGCAGTTAAAGTGCTACACTAAATTGTCATTTTGTATACGATGATCATGACAGAGGATTTCATCAATAAATTGCTACATCAAATTATCATTTTCTATACCTCATACATCCTAATGGGTTATGTAATTAAAAGCTACACTAAAATGTCATTTTGTATACAGCGGTCACCAAAGAGGATTTCATACATAGAATGCTACATCAAACTATCATTTCTTATGTCCTATACATCTTAATGAACTTTGTAATTAAAATGCTATACTTAAATGTCATTTTGCATACAACGATTATGATATAGGACTTCACAAATAAATGCTACGTTAAACTATCATTTTGTATATCATTTATATCCTAAAGGATTTTTAATTAAAATGCTATACTGAAATTTCATTTTGGATACAGCAATCATGATATAGAACTTGACAAATAAAAGCTACGTTAAACTATTATTTTGCATATCATTTACATCCTAAAGGGCTTTGTAATTAAAATTTTATACTAAAATTTCATTTTGTAATTGAAATAATAAACTATTTTTCTACAGATGCTATATTAGTCTTAGCATAAAACAGTCAACCGTGTTTCAAAAACAGAAATGATATATCTAAATATCATTTGACATGTAATTTATGCATGTTGTTTTTGAATCAATAATACCATTGCTAAGTGTCATTTAAGCATTTGATAGTTGAAAACGAATTGTACAGTAAGCAATACCATTCAAGGGATGACTTCATCAACGATGTTCAGACTTTTTTCTCTTTCTTCTTCTTCAACGTTTTGCTTTTCCATTTGTTTTTTGGCTCTCGATTTAGCGACTCTCGACTGCAATCTATGAGTTTTTTTAGATTTAGATTTTGATTGAGGTGTCGAATCAGGCGTTTTGGAATTCGATGTGGTAGGTTTTAATATCGATGCTGACAATGGAATATTTGACTATAACGTCGATGAACTTGTCGACTTTGATCCGGTTCTCATAAAATTTTCATAAAGGCTTTAAACTTCTCAAAAGTTCATAAAAAAAATCGTAAATGTTTGGTTCATGACATGAATAAAAGTTTCTTTTTTTGTTCATCAATTCTAAAGCTAAAATGATGTTTTTTTCTATCTTCTTACAATGTTTTCTGCTGTACATTTTCTTTAATATTTTTTATTATGTTAATTCTGTAATACAAATAATTTTTATCCAACATATTATCATTATCTATCAATTGAAATTAATAGAAAAGTACGACAATTTTTTTTTCAAACTTATAAAATTGAACTATCGTTTTTTTTCAGCGTGGGGCGGTTATATCAGTTAACAATTTTTTGACTGTCCCAGGAAATAGTTTAAATGCGTCACACTATAAACTCAGTTTTGTTCAGTTACAGTCGGCAATAAGGCGAAACAAAGATATACCGTTTGATAGTGTATTCATCATAAATTTTGTAAACCGTCCTACGGTACACTTTGGATCGAAATGTGTAAAATGGGGTGAAAATTTTATTGTATTAACATAAATTGCTCACCATACAACACAAAGCATGCGGCAATATGTTATTTTTATACTTCATCAATAGCTGCAACTTCCAACAAAACCAACATCTACGAATTGAAAAAAATTAAAATACAGACACTAAACATAACTCGATACAACAAATCACATCGCAAATTAATTAAAAATAAAAAATGGGTACTAAATTACCACGGATTTAATTAGCAACACATGCCTTATTTAATATCAGCAAAGAAGAGTGGTAGCGAGATAGAAGAAAGATACAAGCAGCGACACAAACGCAGCAATCTCAGACGGAGCGAAAGAGCTGAGAAACGGCGTGGAGTTGCGCGATTTAAGATTCCAGTGCCGTGAAATAAGAAAGAGGGACGCGAAGATGAGGATCGTGAACACTTTGTTCGCCGGTGGTATCGGACTGCGGTTACCCATGGTGACCCGATCTGGTGATCGGCGGCGTGGCTGATTCTCTTTATCCCTGCTCCTCGATTTGTCATCGTGATTGTTTCTTTTGCTGTTTCTCATTGTTTCGGTTGGAAATAACAGAATGGAATTCTGGAAGAAATGAAATGGCGTTGACTAAAGTTTAAACTGAGTAAAAGTATATGCTGCTTCTCTACAAATGAGTTTCTTTTATGGACTTTGCCACTGGGCCGTAGGAAGGGGTTGCCAAAACGTGCGAAATATAATCCGACGGGTGCGGTGGAATTTTGGGCCTTTAAGCAAATTCTTTTTTTTTCCCTCGCTTGATGTAAGTGGCTTGGATGGAAAATGCAGAGGAAAAGTACAAAAGCAACACTTAATTATGTCCAACGTACCCTTTTAACACGTAAACTTCATGTGTTAAAAACTTAAAACCTACACAATTTGAAACAAAATGGTGTTGCTGTCAGGAACGTAACTAGCCTATGGGTCAGGTGGGCAAACGCCCATCCAAAAAAAAGAAAATTTAAAAGAATAAACAAAGAGCTATATTTCATCCTAAACCCCTACCACATGTACAAACTATAAATATAGAAAAGGTTTTGAAGTGATTGCACATTAAACTAGATTGGTGCTGGAGTATTGCTTCTTCTATGTTTGGAAGTGAATGCACTTTAATACTAGACAGGTTTATACTAATTTTTCTCTACTATAACTCTGACATAACTACATAATTAAAAATTAGTGTTAATTTATTTTCACTATTCTATGATGAAACCATCTTTATGATGAGAACAAACATCATCCCTCAGTACGATGCATTATAGTTTGTTTGAAAAAAAACCACAAGATGATATAGAATGAAAAATTGCTAAAAAAAATTAAGCATGAAGCTATGGATTGATTTCCAAGAATTTCACTAAGCGCAATTTGAATAAAGTACTTACCATTTAGTCATCAATGTTTACTCATATGGAAGTTTGTCAAAATTATTCATATTGATGCAATTTATATAGACTCAGTATTATCATTCTTGGTAATTATTATGTGTAAATGTGCCAAATCCTAAAGCAAATTAGTTAAATCATTTTTTTCATGAAATGTTTTTGACATCTACGTAGTTATGCCCACCGCAAAGCAAAATTCTGGTTACGTCACTGGTTGCTGTCATGTCACTAGGACATAAAGCTTACAGCAGTACAAATCATGGAGATACTGAAGGCGCGTGAAGTACAAAGTAAAAGGGGAAAAGAAAAAAAAACACTAAAAAAATCTATGTCTAATAGCATGTAAATTTGCGT
The DNA here is from genome assembly GCA_030765085.1 of Allium cepa. Taxonomy (NCBI): domain Eukaryota; kingdom Viridiplantae; phylum Streptophyta; class Magnoliopsida; order Asparagales; family Amaryllidaceae; genus Allium; species Allium cepa. Next base: position 231,071,881 of record CM060928.1, read on the forward strand.
TAGAATATTATTAGTGGAAAATAGGCACAGTGACAAACTTCGAAAAAAAATTAGGTTAAATGACAACAAGTTTCATTTTTATGCTGAAAGACAAACTTTCGAAAAAAATTAGATTGAAGGACGATGTTAAATACAACTTGCATTGTAACGACCCACAGTTCTGCACCCCTTGAATTGGCAATAATTCACTCTTGTCCAACCCAAAGTGTATGAACAAGCGAATAACTAGGGTAAAAAAGAAACAGTAGAAGAAGAAAGCGATACAGGAAAAATATAATAACAACAACAGAATCTCACAATCGCAGCGGAACAAATTATAATATATAATAACATATTTTAAATACAAGAACTATGTTGTTTATATAAATACCATTATCAAAGTGCAATATACAACAATCAATCTGGATAATTTACTAATTTGCCCTCATACAGCGGAAATATAAATCAAGTACGGAAATACGTCTCTACTCTCCAGCTCACCTCCTGAGCTCCATAGCATTCTATCCTGAATCTGTAATACTCGTTCTGACCCGATCATTATAATAAAATAACACCCGAGTCAGTTTGGAAAACCAGCGTAAGAAAACTCACTCAACTTGAATTATAAGAGTTATCAAATCCTTTGGAAAACAAAGGTATCTCGTAAGACCACGTCACATATAAACATGACAATTTTTCTCTTACGATAACCAAAACACTTTATAGAAAATCTAGTGATATTATAATAGGGTCTAAATACAAATACTTATTCAAATAGCTGAGATTATTACATTAATTAAATCCCAGCATGCTAGGCTCTACAAACAAAACCGTAAGCTCATATTGGAGAATTGATTTCAACGAATGACTGGACCACTGGGGTACCTCCCATCACAGTACACCTATAGAACAATGTACCGAGGACCTCGTCGGGATCCCCTGCTACACAAGATCAGCCTACCCCTAACCTGGATAAGCCGAATATTTTATCACTCTGGGTGTTCCCACCCTTACCATCGAGCGCTCCTTCTTTCATGCACAATCATATCCATAAAAAGTAGGTTTCCGAGGATATCTAGAAAAGTGATAACATAACCTAATTGGGTGCGACCCACTTAGCCTTGCTGCATCTCCCCTATTTTAATCATTCTCGGTTGATGAGGCTCGATGTTAAGCGTTACCTTTCAAGAAACAATTCTACTTAGAATGTTCATCGTCGCCCAATGACGATGTTCTGATAGCATTCAACCATATAAGTTGTCCTGGGTCTGGACAAACTGAATCACTGTCTTCATCATCTTCACGATATTCATTCGTAACGTTCAAACCGAATCGAAGTGGTTTTCGGATAATTAAATCTGATCTCGGTCTCTTCGTAACGATTAACGAGATTGGCCAATATTGATAGTTGGTTATTTAACTATCAATGAACATACATAAACAGTCACTAGGTCTTATTATAAATTTTTCAAAAATATCTATTTTCAAAATATCTTTATAAGACATATCAATTCCTTCCAACCTTTGAAAACAATTTTCAAATACTTATATCCATAATAGGATATTTTCAAACATCTCAACACTTAGAAATATTCCCAAATTTCTATTTTCTATACTTAGGAAAATATTATAAGTCTTATTTTCCAAAATTCTTTCAAATATCAATACTTAAGAAAATGTTTCGCGACTTATCTCATAAGTCTTCGGAATTTTCATCAATTCCTTTTTCCTTTTCAAAATTAATTATATCTACTTATATTCTCTTCTATATATTTATAACTTCTCTATGACTTCATATTCAACCCCGAAGTTCTTATTCCTAATATTTCAGAACCACCCTTAAGTTCCAAAGATTTTATTATAAGATCCTCCATTTATAAAATCCAATCCGTTATATAACTTCATTTGCAATCTCGAGAGTATTTATAAATAAATTTAAATCTTTTAAAACTATATATATATATAATAAGTATTTTTAAAGGATAATAGTTCATTTTTAAAATATGTGTAGCGACCTGCAGTTTTGTACCCTTTGGGTTGGTAATAATTCACTCTTGTTCAACCCAAATTGTACGAAAGAGCGAATAAATAGGGTAAAGAAGAAGAAAAAATAAACAACACAAAATCTCACAATCACAGCGGAGCAGAATATAATATATAATAAAAGATTTTTACACAAAAGAATCTGTAATAATTTAATACTTACAATCATCATAGTACAATAATTAATACATCAATCTGGACAGTTATAATCACTTGTCCTCATACAACGGATATATAAATCAAGTACGGATATACTTTCGAACTCCTTCAGCTCGTCTCCTGAGCTCCATAGCATTCTAACCTGAAACTGTAATGCTCGGTCTAACCCGAGTATTATTATAAAATAACATCCAAGTCAGTCTGGAAAACCAGCATGAGAAAACACACAATTTGAATTATTAAAGTTATCAAAATCCTTTGAAAAAACAAAGGTATCTCGTAAGACCGCGTCACATATAAATACGGTGGGGTTTTCCCTTATGATAACCAAAACATTTTATAGAAAATCCAGTGACATTATAATAGCGTCTAAATACAGATACTTATTCAAATAGCTGAAATTGCTACATTAATCAAATTCCAGCATACTAGGCTCTACAAAAAAAACCGTAAGCTCGTATTGGAGAATTGATTCCAATGAATGACTGGACCACTGGGATACCGACCATCCCAGTACACCTTTATAATAATGTACCGAGGACCACGTCGGTATCTGTAACGACCCGTAAATTTAACTGGTTTTTAATAACGTAATTAACTGAATTTTATGAAATTTTTAATAATAAAATTTTGAATTGTAAATTTAATATTTGGAATACGTCTACTTTAACATAGCAAATGGTAAATTTTCATCAGATAATTTGGTAGTTTATTTTCTTGTGTAATTTTTATTTCAATTCAAATCAGTTAAAAATTGATGATAATAAAATGTTTTTCAAACTGAATATTTTTATATAATAAATTTATAAATCATCTTCTGAGTAAGACGTCATCTTTCGTTTGTCCAAATTTGGAATAATATTGCTCCGTTTATCTTATTTCTGGCAAATTAGCAGCATTTTCGGTGTCGATTATCGACTTTTGACAGGATGATCGTATCATTGACATCTCCATAGAATTTTGATTGTCTCGTCGTGCTGCGGTATATTCACCTTTGTGTTTCGAAGTTCGGTACGTGGTGAAGTATGAGTAACAATTCGCCGTTTTGGTTTCGTATTTGTGCCTTTTTGTTTCTTTTGCCTTTTCATACAAGTAATCCAAGTAACACTCTTAAATTATTGTACCTGAATTGATGTGTGACTTGAAGAAGAAATTTTATTTATTGCCAAAAACTACCGCAAATTCCAAAAGTTTAGAAAAATGACTAAATTTCAAAAAGTTCGAAAATCAAGCTCAAAAAATCAGACATCAATCAAATGCTATGAATGTGATCAATTTGGACATATGAAGAAAGACTGTCACGATCTCAATAATGATAAAAAAGAACAAATTTGAAAAATTCAAAGAGAAGAAGGCTTTCAAAGTTACGTGGTATGACTCGGATTCTTCATCATCAGATAGTGATAGAGATAGTGACGGAGAACAAGCTAATGTGTGCTTTATGACACAAACTGATGAGGTATGTCGCAAACTTTATGATGAATTATTAGAACTTAGCATGGAATTAGATGATAAATTTAGACAAATTAAAAAACTGAACAAAGAATATATAGCCAAAATAAATAAATTAGAACTTGCAGTAGGAATGTTAAAAGATGAAAATATTATTTTAGAAGAGGAACTACAATTATCTCAAGAAAAAATTAAAAATAATTTGGTCGAAAATGAGGCTATTGATTTTGATAAAACTAAATTCAAAAACAATAACTTGTTAAAAGAAAATGTCAACTTGAAGAGTAATATTGAAATATTGAAAATTGAAAATTTAGAATTAAGAGAAAAATTAGATAAAATTACAAATAATGTTTCAAAATTTAATAAAGGAAATAGGATTTGGAAAATCTTATCAAAAATGGAGTAGAATTAAAAATACTCATAAACAAAGAGGAAATGATATTAAGAAATATAGGTATTCATAAAAGACTAAAAGTTCACTAAGTCTAATACGAACACCACAAGTATAAAAATTTGGATTCCTAAGACAAATAATAATTTGATTAGACAAATACATATTAATAAATTTTTAGAAAATATAGTCTATAATAAGAATTATATTCATAAAGGTACCAAACCTTCTTGGGTATGGCTACCTACTCCTCCTAATATCTAGAACCCTAACAAAGTATATGGGTACCAATTAAATCATCTTTTATTTTGTAGGTATCCAAAATAAAAAATAAGGAGAAATGGATACTAGATAGCGGATGCTCCAAGCATATGACCGGAAATTCAAAAATGTTATCAAATATAACATACATCGAGGGTGGAACGGTAATTTTTGGAGATAACTCAAAGGATATGTCATGGGCATTGGAGAAGTCATCAACTCTGGTATTTCTAACTCTCATATTATTACAAATGTTTTGTTAGTAGAAAATCTAAAACACAACCTACTAAGTATTAGTCAATTATGCGACAAAGATTTTCAAATCAATTTCGAAAAAGATAGATGTAATATTTTCGATAATATTAAACAACTTATATTTAAGGGTTTTAGAAACAAAAATATTTATGTATTAAACATGAATATAAATGAAAATTCAAATGTGTGTTTAACCGCCAAACATGACGATCCATGGTTGTGGCGTAAACGATTTTGTCATATTAACTTTAAATATATTAATAAATTAGCAAAATATGAACTAGTTAAAGGTTTATCAAAAATAAATTACAAAGTAGAAAATTTATATGATTTTTCTATATGACGATTGTCAAATTGAAAAACTAAAGAAAATCTCTTTTAAATCTAAAAATAATATTTCTACTAAACAACCATTAGAATTATTACATTTAGATTTATTTGGTCCAACGCAAGTACGATCTATAAATCACAACAAATATGTTTTCGTAATAGTTGACGATTTTTCAAGATATACATGGACTTTATTATTCAAACATAAAAGTGACACCTTTGGTATGTTAAAATATTTTGCTAAAAGAATTAAAACACAAAGGGATTTGAAAATTAAAAATATTCGAAGTGATCACGGTGGAGATTTCGAAAATGATCTTTTTACTAATTTCTGTTATAAAAAAGGAATAAGTCATAATTTTCTTTTCCCTACACACCTCAACAGAATGGTGTAGTAGAAAGAAAGAATCGTACGTTACAAGAATGTGCACGAACACTAATAATAGTAGTGGTCTACCAAAATATTTTTGGGCTGAAGCTATTGCCACAACTTGTTATGTTTTGAATCGAGTAACCATACGTCCTACGACTAAACAAACTTGTTTTGAAATATTTTTTGGTAGAAAACCTAAATATCATACTTTAGAGCTTTCAAATCAAAATGTTTTATATTAAATACAAAAGATAATTTAGGAAAATTTGATCCAAAGGCCGATGAAGGAATCTATGTTGGATATTAGGATCACAGCAAAGCATATAAAATTTTTAATAAACAAAATAACACTATTAAAGAAAGTTACTGTCTCGTTCGATGAAAATCTTCTTAATCATCATACTAATGACGATGAAGAAATAATTCCAATAACAAATACAACGAATTCTCTTAATAATGAGACAAATGTGCAAAATAATACTTTAATATCATCTCCTAGAATTCTTGGGGATCATCCAAAAGATAATATCATTGGAGATCTCAATTCTAGAGTAACTAGAAACCAACTCAATCAAATAAGCCATATAGCATTTGTGTCAAATTTTGAACCAAAATATTATAAAGAAGCTTTAAATGATAACTTTTGGATAATAGCTATGCAAGAAGTAATAATATTTGGGAATTAGTACCAAGACAGAAAATCAATCAGTTATAGGAACAAAATGGGTATTTAAAAACAAAGCAGATGAAAATGAAAATATTGTTAGAAATAAAGCATGTTTAGTTTCTCAAGGTTATAATCAAGAAGAAGGTATCGACTATGACGAAACTTTTGCTCTAGTAGCAAGACTAGAGGTCATACGTACATTACTCGCTTTTGCAAATCATCACAATTTTAAACTATTACAAATGGATGTCAAAAGTGCATTTTTGAATGGTTTTATTAAAGAAAACGTATATGTTGAACAACCTCCATTGTTTGTTCACGAAAAATATCCTAACCACGTTTTTATTTCATAAAATACCTTATATGGTTAAAAACAAGCCCCTCGTGCATGGTACGAACGTCTTAAAAATCATTTAATTACATCTGATTTTCAAATAGGTAAAATCGATACAACTTCATTTATTAAACGAGAAAATAACGATATTTTAATTGTACAAATTTACATAGACGATATTATTTTTGGTTCAACTAACAAAAATCTTTATAATCAATTTTCAAATGTTATGAAAAATGAATTTGAAATGTCTCATATAGGAGAATTAAATTTCTTCTTAGGTTTACAAATAAAACAACTCGAAAATGGTATTTTTATTCATCAAGAAAAATATTGTAACGATCTATTGCGTCGTTTTGAAATGGATAAAACATCAAGAAAACCAACATAGATGAGTACTGACGTTCACTTGGAAAAGGATGATAATAGAAAAGATTTCGATGAAAAATTATGTCGTAGCAAGATTGGTTCTTTACTCTATTTGACGGCTAGTCGACCCGATATTATGATGAGTGTATGTCTTTGTGCCCGATTTCAAACAAAACCAAAAGAATCTCACCTAAGAGCTGTTAAACGTATCTTACGATATCTATCTAGTACTAGAGATTGCAGTTTGTTTTATCCTAAAGGATCATCATTTGAACTAGTTTCATATAGTGATGTGGATTTTGATGGATGTAAAACAGATCGCAAGAGTACTAGTGGAACATGTCACTTTTGTCGGACAATCATTAGTTTCATGGTTTAGCAAAAAGCAAAATTGTGTCTTCTTATCTACTTGTGAAGATGAATATATTTCAGCTGCTCTAGCATGTGCACAAGTGATATACATGCAACAAACACTAACAGATTTCAACAAAGTTATCATTAAATCACCAATATATTGTGAGAACACGAGTGCAATAAATCTATCAAAAAACCCGTAAATTGCTCACAAACTAAACATATAGATATATGACATTATTTTTTACATGACAATAAAAATACCTACAACGAGAATTATATTTTGAACAAAAAGTCATGCCGCGACGACTAAGTTTTTTGGAACAAGTAGCGATAAAATTTTGTAATTCACGGAAGAAAGATGTGCATGAACGACTTCTGATTCCTTGCAGTTCTTTGGATCCCTCATCCTTGTATTGTACACCTTTGGATCCTTCACCAAGGCGATTCTCTAGTTCTCCGAGAACCCACGAACGTGGAAATATGTAGTCTCTACTCAAGCTATGGAGGGATGACAAGTCTAAAGATCACAAAACTCCATCGCCATCTAAATAGATTAGATTATTTTCATTGTATTTGTATCTACATATATTTGTAATTATGTTTCACAAATATAATGTTATAGTTTAAAAAAATAAAAGGTCGAAAAATAAGCAACATCCTTCAAATTTAGGCTAATTTTAGAAAAATTGGTCATTCTCCTCCTTCGTAACGTTCCAAACTTTTTGAGGAGAATGAACCTCTAGAAAAAGTTCCGACATCACCTACGAAGCAACCTAGCTCTTCCAAAAATGAAGATAAAGGAGATGATCAACAAAAAGCTTCCCCAAAACACTCATAAGATTTTTAGGACTCCATCTTATGTAAAATTGCTAAAAATCTATGAATGTACTTGATTATTGTAAATTAATGAAATTTCTCTTTTGGTATTTTTTTTCTTGTACATCTCTGTATTAGAACGATTGGTTGATATTTAACAATTTCTAATTTAAAAAGTTATATATACTTTTTGATAACGCCAAAGGGGGAGAAATAATAAAGATCACAAATAAATTATGGAACGCACATATTCAGAGGGAGATTTATAAAATTATATATAATTACATTGTATAGTTATCATCATCAAAAAGGAGGAGATTTTCATAAAGTTAAATCTACGGTTTCGATGACAACAACTATACAACGGAAGTCGAATATGCATATATATATTTATATATACAGGTACTTGCTAGAGTAACACCACTAGAAAGACAAGAACAAGGCTCAAAGAACATTACAAGATACTACAAGTCGATAGGATCAAAGAAGCAACAAGAAACATACATAAAGCAGATATGCACAGCTTTCAAACGTCCGGGTGCACTTGCCAGACGTTTGAAAAAACCCTCTGGAACAACAAAACAGGCAGGATCAGACGTCTGGTAGATGCACTCAAACGTCTGAAAGACTACTATATACAAAAAAAATAGTGTCAGACGTCTGATACAAATACCAGACGTCTGATTTTGAACTCGGAATTTATATTTAAAATTCAATTGTCACATTTGAAAAGACATCTTTGCTTCTCTTCGCTGCAACTCATCATCATCAACAAAAGCAACTGTAGAAGCACTGTTAATGGATGCAACTAATCAAAGAATCTCTCTACAACTATATATATGATCAAGAATCAAAAGAAACTATAATCTTACTTACTTGTGCTCTTTACTTACATACTCTATTATATTCTTGATCTCTATCAATCTATACTTGTATTTCACTCTTCCATATGTTCAGTTCTTCACAATCAATATTCTCTAGATATATATTGGAAGCATTTGTACTTATTAGTCAATATCAGTGTTATAGAACACATACTTGACAAGAACAAGCTATTTTAACCAAGCCTACTCCTCTGAGCGAAGTGAGGGTGTTTGATAGTCGGATTCCGAATGGGAGTTTCAAGATTGGATGTAGGACGGGAGGTCCGAACCAGTATAAAATCCTGGTATGCTAATTCTATATTTACCTACATTAGTATTATTTTAGTTGCATCATATATTTTGTCAATATACTTGCATATACACTACACGGTCCACCTTATAGACTTTCAGAAGCTTCCACCATCTCTTTCCACCAACATTCCCAAACCGCTGCCTTGTCCCTCTCCCCTATAGCCGATGCTCCACCCAAACCGCTTCCTCCCCACACTGCTTTGCCTTCCTCCATGGGCCACGGTTTCCTTATCGAGCAGCCTATACCAGCGTTCATATGAATATAGGTATGTATCATAGCATATTTTAGTATTTGAGGTATATATGAAATACATAGAGGTAGTTTGTATATAAATCTTATACATATACATATCGATTATATATGTGGCTTATATAAGTATAGATTGTGACAGTTTTGCACAAAGATTGTTTATAAACTTGTTTAGATATACTTGTTTATAATACACTATATTCAGAAGAAGTATCATATATTAGTTGCAGCAGTATGTTAATGATATATATTTTCGACAGCTTGTACTTATATATATACAAATGTTTATATATATTTCGTATGTTGTTTGTATATATAATAATGGTATTGTATATGTTTTGCAATTTTCTTTTGCTTACAGTATAACATATTGCATATATATAACAATCTATAAGTCAATATAACTGTATATATTATGGTCTGTGGTTATTGAAACGACGCTGACTCGACCTTCGAAAATCGACACCGAACATATCACCTATATTCAAATGCCGCATATTCAAATGTCGAATCTGGTTCACTGTAGCTTATAACACATTAAGTATAACAACACAGCGGAAGAAAATGAATATATATCAATATACAACATTGTTACAATATCTGATACAACAATGAATACAATAGAATGATACAATAGATATCAATACTATCAGAGATACAAGACATGGTGGAAAGAATATCTTCAATAGAATACATCTCCAAAAGAATCCAACTCCGTAACGCAACTGCAACTCCATCTCCAAACTAAAGATAGCTCTAACCATCATCACGATGCAATAACAAACTAGGAAACTCCAGAATGAAGCAAATGTGATCGCCAAGATCCAAAGGCTTCAAAGATATCGAATCTACTCCTACTATCCGACTATCTGAAAACCTAACTCTAGACTGCCCGTGTGGAAAATTGGGAGCACCCAGAGTTTAGGAAGGGAACAATAAACTCCAGGTCAGTCATGGGACTGGTATGAGCAAACAAAACAGTTTTATATTTAAAACAAACAATAAAGGAATTTAAATGTTGAAAACCGCAATGCTTTTTGGAAAATAAAACTACCATAAGGTCTCCCGCCGCACACACAATGCAAACACAGAATTGGAGGAGATTTCTCCTTATGATAGTCAAACATGCTTGATACGCAAAAACCTTTTTTTATATTATTATTAGTGCATAGTGGGAAACATTTGAAAGTATAATATTAATCTTGGCCAGCATAGACATTTCGAACTATGCCTACTATAGCTACCATCTAAATAGTGGTGACCACCATAAGTAAATGGAAGGTTCTACAACTAAAACCGTACAAGGTGCGTATTGGGGATTGGATTTCCAACAAATGGTCAGGCTAAGAAACTTCCTACTTCCACATAGGTACGCCTCTGGAGGGACATCCCGAGAACTTAACCAGCTATCTGCCAACACAAGGCCGGGTTACCTCTGTAAGTAGGTAACTACTACACGAGTATGCCATCCCCCGGTCATTTGCGACCTTTATCCGAGGTACCTCTACACCAACAACCATAAAGCAATCATAAAGTAATAGATTTGCAGTGACCACATGAGTTAAGTATCTGGGCTCCATACCATGATACCACCCTTTTCCAGAAGGGAATGACACACCCTAAAGGGCGCGACCCTCAAAACCTTGCCGCATCTTTCCTATTTCGACCATTTCCGGGGTGTGAGGTTCTGATGCAGTCTCATCCGCAAAGCTACGCTTTACACAGAAGCCATGCTTTGATCAACAAATGATCAACAACACACAGCAGCAGTCAGCATGTCACACTACCAAATTGAGAGTATATCACTGATAACTATCAAATACATAACCTCTGAGCTCGTACGTCTCAAAGAAGGATGTTAAGGTAAGAGAATAAATTCTCCGCCACCAAACAGAAATGTATTTGAAAGAGATCAGTTTTATATCTCAAAGTGTAATGTCAGACATACAACCATACAAGTCTGTTCCGGGTTCGAACAGAACCGAAGGCGCTTCATCGAATAAAGGAAGAAACCCTTGCAATCCGGGTATCTAAAATCCCGATCGGATTCCCCATCACATATAGAGAACTCTATACCGGAGCAACTCGGTGCAGAGTCATTCGACAGGTTATCCTATCGTTCTTGAAGACACCTGGTCTTCACCACCGGTCTTCAAATGCTACCCATTTACATCGTATCGCTATTCGGAATGGGTTATATGACACAAAATCCTCTCCCGGCTAAATCGAATAGTGAGCGTAATATTTTAAAAACATATGGATATGAGATTTCAGTTAAGTCACAACTTTTAAAAAACCAAAACCTTTCTTCGAATGTTTTAAACAAATTACCATTTCAAATCTTTAAACAAAAAGATTTATTTCACAAAGTTCACCCAGTTTCACAAAGATCCATTCACAGATTTTCAAAACAATTTCCATTTCAATTAGGAATAACTCATCCAATTTTTTTAAATCAAAGATTTAACTTATAGCTTTCAAACTCGTGTCCAAAGATTTATTCACAACTTGGAAAACCATTTTCATTTCAAACTTGAAATCCCTTTAACACAAATTGAAAATTCATTTCTTATATGAAAGCTTTTATTATTTGAAATCAAATAGTTTTCATTTCGAAAAAATCCGATTTCATTTATACAAGTTAAAATCTTTGGGTTAAATTCAGATTTCCAAAACAACACTTTAAAAATGGTTTAAAACCCGTATAAACTTATATAACCTTTTTAAATCATAAATAGAATTCAATTTCAAATTTTTTTCGAATTCAAATTTAAATCAAATTTCAAAACTAAATCAAGCTATACAAAAATAACTTTTATCTTTGAAATTCCTTTTTCAAAAGCTTTTCACTTTAAACCCAATCCATTTCCAAAAGCATTTGAATTCAAGATTCAATTTTAAAACTATTTCAAAAATCTGTGACTTAACCAATTTCCACATGCAATCCATATTTGTGTGTGTATAAGTGTGGTCCAGGGGTTTTACACAATAAAAATGCAACATCATCAATTAGCACAGATTCAAATACAACAATATATTTGATCATCGGTATAAACTATAACGCTTATCTTTATTCACAGATCATAGATAAATAACATAGGTACATCACAGATAAATAAATTACATTCATCACAGATAATAAGTTACATTTCATAGCTTAATCATATCACAGAACATCATATATCAGGGATAACACATAATTCAAAGCATCCAATTCAATCCAAACATTCATAAGTAAGATCACTTAATTGTCTGATTAATTCAAATCAGATTAATTACTTATGAATTGCTAAACCTGGTTAATTAACATTAATAAATTACAAATCATTTTGATTAATTATTCCTTAATAATTTATTAATTAACCATTAATAATAAATTAATTAACCATTAATTATAATACATCAACCTTTAATTATGAAATAATTAACCTTTAATTATTTAATTCACCATTTAATTAATTAATTAACCCTTAATTAATTAATTACCATTAAATTAATTATCCTTAATTAGTTACAATAAGTGATTATCCCTAATCTTAAATCAATGTTAATCACTTGATTAATCCTCCTTTAATCATAAATTAATTATGTAATTATCTTTAAGCAATTAATTACCTTTAATTGCTTTCATTAATCAATTTTCATTAATTAATTACATTAATTAATTAACCCTTAATTATTAAATGAATAACCTTTAGTTATTTAATTATTCTTTAATTAATTAACCTTAATTAATCAATCAATAAATTAATTAAATTAATTATCTTTAATTTTTATAATAAGTGATTATCCCTAATCACTTTCATTAATTAATCCTTAAGTAATAAATTATTCTAAAATTAACTACCTCTACTAATTAATCATTCAAATTAATTGGCCTTAATTAATTATTCTTCAATCGCTTGGTTAATACCATAATTTAATCAACCTTTAATACATTAATAACATTAACCAAATTTACCTCAAATCATTTTAATTCATTAATCACATCAATCCTTAAAGGTAATTAGCCAAAGTATTAACTTTACTTTAATTACACAACGTAACTATTCTTATTTAATTACTAAATTACATCCATTAAACCTTGTTAAATAAAGTAAATCGTCATTAACAATTAACTAAATTTTTTGACAACCTTTAAGTAATTTAGTAATCAGAATATTATTAAGATAAACCATTTATCTTAATCATTTATCAACTATATTTGAAAATAATCAGGGATTTAAATCAAATTATAAATTTATTTTAAATTAAACAAAATATTGTTCTATATATACGTTTTGGAAACTTGTTTAATAATTTGTTATTCTACAAAATGATTAAAACATTTTGTCATCATAAAAATTAACTTGATTTTTTTAAATGAATAATTATACAATCTTTCTTTAACAGACTTTTAAAACAATTATTATATATAGAGTCAATAGTTTTAAAGTTTAAAAGAAAACTTAATTTATATCTCAAATTGATAACATGGGTACCAAATATCTTGTGTAAAACTCGATCAGATTTCTTTTTAAAACCTGGTACTTAAATAAAACCCCGAGCCTCTTTTGAATTTTTTTTTGCGAGCCAAACTCAAGTATCTCGTGTTTCCATTTTCCTTCGAGTCAGTCACGGCACCAACCCTAGATCAACCTGAGTAACTCTCTACTTCTCCTTCCTTCAACAACCACCGATACAAGCGACACTCGTGCATGTGCATGATCAACCGAGCCACCTTCGACCATCATCGCAACCACCCACGAGATATCATTGACCCACTCGACCCGAGCATCCACTCAGGACCATGAATTGATCATGTAAACGAAATCGAGCAATCAGCTTTGAACTAGAAACCAACCTCGACCATAGATTCACCTCGCGCCACCCATATGGTTCATCAGAGCTCACGCCAACCGACCACGAGCTACGTCACGTTGCCACGCTCCTATTCATCTTGGTTCGGTACGACTCGGTGCACTAACGTCGTCAGAATTATTCAAATTCCGACCATAACTAAAACTTAGGGTTAAATACTAAATCGATCACACTCATCTTCCATGGTGATTTATAAATTCATCTATCAATTTTCTAATGATCTACGACCCTCCAGCAAGCTTCTGTTTCAATCACGAGATAAATCATCAACCCGATCACTAGAATTTAACAAAAATGGGTTTTCTGTTCAACTCGCAAATTCCCCTCTAAATCAAGACTAAAAATCTTGATACCATTTTTAAAAATCATAGTTTTTGATTGCAAAACAGATTATATAAATGAATCAACAAATTGTTCAAGTCGAATTTGGTTATACTTTTGAATTTCATTGTTGTTTTTCAGTTTTTAAAATAATTACAAAATATTTTTACTGGAAATTATTTTTACCAGTAATGTCACATTGTTATCATTATTTCTTCTTTAAAGATCAAGGTCTAAGATTGATTTGTTTAGAAGATAGGAATTTATTTATAATTTTGGGACCTGTTATTTTTTTTAAATAGAGAGGATATATGTGTATACCGAAACTCATATATCCACAGGCATTTAATATTTTCAACATGTAATCACATTCAATATTCATATAAACACATTCACACAACATTCATACTTCAACCATTTATCTCATCAATCAAGATATAGCCATACTAAGGTTGAAAGAGTAAGTTTGCTCACCTGATACTGAAGAACAGAGAAGATTATTTTGAGCCTGTAATTTTGTTTTGAACTTGATCTCTGATTTGAAATCTGGTTTTGATTTTTGAAAGCTGAAATCTTTGAATTGATTTGCAACTGGAACTTATTTTTTTGAGATGATTTCTGAATTCGAATTTATGTTGCTCTGGCTTGAAGTTGTTTGAGATGTTTTCCTGGTCCTACTTTGAATTTTCAGGTTTTAAAATGTTTTCAGGCCTGAAAGCATTGATATTGATATTGCTTGATCTTTGATGTTGAGATAATCTTTTACAGGTTTGTTTTAATTTTTATTCTGAACTGTAATGCTCTGTTCTTAGATTTTCTTTTCTCATGTTAACTTTTGCTTTGAGTTTTCCAAATGAAAGAAAATTGACCTGGTTTTCTTCTTCTTTTTTTCTTTTTTTTTGCATGTTAACAAATTTTTTATTTAAAACAAAATAATTTTCTTTTGCCACCTGTCCACTTTCATTACATTTGTAATTTCATTTGATAATCTTTTAAAAAATGTCTTAAGTAAGTTAAATTATGTTTATATCCCTAATCAAATTATTTTTGTAAATTTTATTTTAACCCTTATTGCAAATATAATTTCATATGCTAACATATGCCTTTATTAAAAAATGTTTATGTTCTTATCTTTATATATATTCTTATTCGCACAAATAAAAATTTATTTCAATTACTTTTCACATTCAATCTTAATTTAGTTCAATACATTTACATATATACATTTATATATATATATATATTAAACTTAAGATATTAAACTTATTAATAAATACTTATTTTAAAATTTTCATTTTAAACTTAAGTAATCATACTTATTATACTTTTTTCAAATATAAAATTATCTTTAAGTCCAATTAAATTTCAATATATTAACATTTGAATTTCAAATTCAAATTTCAAATTATCATTTACATATATAAACACAAACCAAACATATATCTTTATAAAATTTGGAAAAAAAAATCAAATTTAACTCACCATTAATTCACAATTAAATTCAAAAATCAAATTACTTACCAATTTAAATTTTGATTTAAAAACAGGAATGTTACATATTCCCCCCCTTAAAAAAATTCGTCCTCGAAATTTAGAAGTAGGGAGATAACAATGGATGGATGAAAGATAGAGAAATATTTTTCCAGATCAAATCGAATATCTATTCTGCATTTGGCTTACCAAATCAGAATATCAACAATAGATACGAGAATAAACTCATACAATTATTTCACAAGATACTCAGGTCCTCCAGATCTACGAATATGCCGGGGCATTGATTAGTTCGAAGGGATAACTAATCGTTCGTAGAATATATCGAGACCCAAACAATAGATAAATGGATTTAATCTTCCATAATTCTCAAACACTAGATACGGATTCTAAACTTAGGTCGGAACACCCCAAGTATATACAAACTTATCCCTCTTCGGACTTCGATCTACATAAGAAATTACAATAGAATTTCAAATTTGGTTTTAACCGATATCGTTTTATTGATACAATTCAAATTTAGCCTTATATTTGTTAACCAATTTATTCCAAATAAAATTTCAAATTCATTAGAGTTTAAAACGAAAGCTGATGACGAGAATACGAGATAGGAACTTATTTATACGATTCGTAGGGCCACCATCACACAGAAGCTTCTCCCTCGAGCTGCCATGAAGCAATCGAAAGAATTTGAAACTGGATCAAAGGAGATTGAGGAGAAAAGTTGTTTTTGCTATTCCAGGATATTGACCATTTGTAGTCGTACTTCCCTGTCCCCTATCTCGTCCTCTTCTTTCACTTTCTCTCGCTATCAGTGGATAGTAAGAGAATTTACTGAGGCCTACGGACGGATATCTTAGGGATATACTCATTCGAGGGTATACTTCACCCTATCTCTAATGATTTACCTAATGTGTTATACTCCTGAGCTAAAGTTTCAACCTTCAGCTCTGATACCAAATGAAACGACCCTGACTCGACCTTCGAAAATCGACACCGAATATATCACCTATATTCAAATGTCGTATATTCAAACGTCAAATCTGGTTCGTTGAAGCTTATAACACATTAAGTATAACAACACAGTGGAAGAAAATGAATATATATCAATATACAACATTGATACAATATCTGATACAACAATGAATTCAATAGAATGATACAATAGATATCAATACTATCAGAGATACAAGATACGGCAGAAAGAATATCTTCAATAGAATACATCTCCAAAAGAATCCAACTTCATAACGCAACTGCAACTCCATCTCCAAACTAAAGATAGCTCTAACCATCATCACGATGCAATAACAAACTAGATAACTCCAGAATGAAGCAAATGTGATCGCCAAGATCCAAAGACTTCAAAGACATCGAATCTACTCCTAATATCTGATCATCTGAAAAACCAACCTCTAGACTGCCCGTGTAGAAAATTGTGGGCACCCAGAGTTTAGGAAGGGAACAATAAACTCCAGGTCAGTCATGGGACTGGTATAAGCAAACAAAATAGTTTTATCTTTAAAACAAACAACAAGGGAATTTAAAAGTTGAAAACCGCAATGCTTTTTGGAAAATGAAACTACCATAAGGCATCCTGCCGCAAACACAATGCAAACGCAGAATTGGAGGAGATTTCTCCTTATGATAGTCAAACATGCTTGATACGCAAAAACATTTTTTGATATTATTATTAGTGCATAGTGGAAAACATTTGAAAGTATAATATTAATTTTAGCCAGCATAGACATTTCGATCTATGCCTACTATAGCTACCATCTAAACAGTGGTGACCACCATAAGTAAATGACAGGTTCTACAACTAAAACCGTACAAGGTGGGTATTGGTGATTGGATTTCCAACAAATGGTCAGGCTAAGGAACTTCCTACTGCTACATGGGTACGCCTCTGGAGGGATGTCCCGAGAACTTAACCAGCTCTCTACCAACACAAGGCCGGGTTACTTCTGTAACTAGGTAACTACTACACGAGCATGTCATCCCCCGGTCGTTTGCGACCTTTATCTGAGGTACCTCTACACCAACAACCATAAAGCAATCATAAAGTAATAGGTTTGCAGTGACCACATGAGTTAAGTATCTGGGCTCCATACCATGATACCACCCTTTTCCAGAAGGGAATGACACGCCCTAAAGGGAACGACCCTCATAACCTTACCGCATCTTTCCTGTTTCGACCATTTTCGGGGTGTGAGGTCCTGATGCAGTCTCGTCCATAGAGATACGCTTTACACAAAAGTCATGCTTTGATCAAAAAATGATCAACAACACACAACAGCACTCAGCATGTCACACTACCAAATTGGAAGTATATCACTGATAACTATCAACTACATAACCTCTGAGCTCGTACGTCTCAGAGAAGGGTGTTAAGCTAAGAGAATAAATTCTCCGGCACCAAACAGAAATGTATTTGATAGAGATCAGTTTTATATCTCAAAGTGTAATGTCAGACATACAACCATTCAAGTCTGTTCCGGGTTCGAACAGAACCGAAGGCACTTCGTCCAATAAAGGAAGAAGCCCTTGCAATCCGGGTATCTAAAATCCCGATCAGACTCCCCATCACATATGGAGAACTCTATACCAGAGCAATTCGGTGCAGAGTCATTCGACAGGTTATCCTATCGTTCTTGAAGACACTCGGTCTTCACCACCGGTCTTCAAATGCTATCCATTTACGTCGTATCAATATTCGGAATGGGTTATATGACACAAAGTCCTCTCCCGGCTAAACTGAATAGTGAGCGCAATATTTTAAAACCATATGGATATGGGATTTCAGTTAAGTCACAACTTTCAAAAAACCAAAACCTTTCTTCTAATGGTTTAAAAAAATTACCATTTCAAATCTTTAAACAAAAAGATTCATTTCACAAAGTTCATCCAGTTTCACAAAGATCCATTCATAAATTTTCAAAACAATTTCCATTTCAATTAGGATTAACTTATCCAATTTTTTAAATCAAAGATTTAACTTATAGCTTTCAAACCCATTTCCAAAGATTTATTCATAACTTGGAAAACCATTTTCATTTCAAACTTGAAATCCCTTTAACACAAATTGGAAATTCATTTCTTATATGAAAGCTTTTATTATTTGAAAACAAATAATTTTCATTTCGGAAAAATACGATTTCATTTGTACAAGTTAAAATCTTTGGGTTAAATTCAAATTTCCAAAACAACACTTTAAAAATGGTTTAAAACCCATATAAACTTGTGTAACCTTTTTAAATCATAAATAGAATTCAATTCAATTTTTTTTTAAATTCAAATTTAAATCAGATTTCAAAACTAAATCAAGTTATTTAAAAATAACTTTTATCTTTGAAATTCCTTTTTCAAAAGCATTTCACT
This sequence comes from Allium cepa, assembly GCA_030765085.1. Taxonomy (NCBI): domain Eukaryota; kingdom Viridiplantae; phylum Streptophyta; class Magnoliopsida; order Asparagales; family Amaryllidaceae; genus Allium; species Allium cepa. Next base: position 231,091,148 of record CM060928.1, read on the forward strand.
TTAAACCCAATCCATTTCCAAAACCGTTTGGATTCAAGATTCAATTTTAAAACTATTTCAAAAATTTGTGACCTAACCAATTTCCACGTGCAATCCATATTTGTGTTTGTATAAGTGTGGTCCAAGGGTTTTGCACAATAAAAGTGCAACATCATCAATTAGCATAGATTCAAATACATCAATATATTTGATAAGCGGTATAAACTATAACACTTATCTTTATTCACAGATCATAGATAAATAACATAGGTACATCGCAGATAAATAAATTACATTCATCACAGATAATAAGTTACATTTCACAGCTTAATCATATCACATAACATTATATATCGGGGATAACACACAATTCAAAGCATCCAATTCAATCCAAACATTCATAAGTAAGATCAGTTAATTGTCTGATTAATTCAAATCAGAGTAATTACATATGAATTACAAAACCTGGTTAATTAACATTAATGAATTACAAATCATTTTGATTAATTATTCCTTAATCATTTATTAATTAACCATTAATAATAAATTAATTAACCATTAATTATAATTCATCAACCTTTAATTATTAAATAATTAACCTTTAATTATTTAATTCACCATTTAATTAATTATCTTTAATTAATTAATTAACCCTTAATTAATTAATTACCATTAAATTAATTATCCTTAATTAGTTACAATAAGTGATTATCCCTAATCTTAAATCAATGTTAATCACTTGATTAATCCACCTTTAATCATAAACTAATTATTTTTAATTAAGTAATATTTTAAGCAATTAATTACCTTTAATTACTTTCATTAACCAATTTTCATTAATTAATTACATTAATTAATTAACCCTTAATTATTAAATGAATAACCCTTAATTATTTAATTATTCTTTAATAAATTAACCTTAATTAATTAATCAATAAATTAATTAAATTAATTATCTTTAATTTATTACAATAAGTGATTATCCCTAATCACTTTCATTATTTAATCCTTAATTAATAATTAATCTAAAATTAACTACCTCTACTAATTAATCATTCAAATTAATTAGCCTTAATTAATTATTCTTCAATTGCTAGATTAATACCATAATTTAACCAACCTTTAATACATTAATAACATTAACCAAATTAACCTCAAATCATTTTAATTCATTAATCACATCAATCCTTAAAGGTAATTACCCAAAGTATTAACTTTACTTTAATTACACAACGTAATTATTCTTATTTAATTACTAAATTACATCCATTAAACCTTGTTAAATAAAGTAAATCATCATTAACAATTAACTAAATTTTTTGACAATCTTTAAGTAATTTAGTAATCAAAATATTATAAAGATAAACCATTTATCTTAATCATTTATCAATAATATTTGAAAATAATCAGGGATTTAAAACAAATTATAAATTTATTTTAAATCAAACAAAGTACTGTTCTATATATACATTTTGGAAACTTGTTTAATAATTTGTTATTCTACAAAATGATTAAAACATTTTATCTTCATAAAAATTAACTTTATTTTTTTTAAATGAATAATTATACAGTCTTTCTTTAATAGACTTTTAAAACAAATATTTTATATAGAGTCAATAATTTTAAAGTTTAAAAGAAAACTTAATTTATATTTCAAATTGATAACACAGGTACCAAATATCTTGTGTAAAACTCGATCAGATTTCTTTTTAAAACTTGGTACTTAAATAAAACCCCGAGCCTCTTTTGAATTTTTTTCCAAGCCAAACTCAAGTACTCGTGTTCCCATTTTCCTTCAAGTCAGTCATGGCACCAACCCTAGATCAACCCGAGTAACTCTTTGCTTCTCCTTCCTTCAACAGCCACCGATACAAGTGACACTCGTGCACGTGCACGATCAACCTAGCCACCTTCGACCATCATCGCGACCACCCACGAGACATCATTGACCCACTCGACCCGAACATCCGCTCAGAACCACAAATTATTCATGTAATCAAAATCGAGCAATCAGCTTCGAACTGGAAACCAACCTCGACCACAGATTCACCTCGCGCTACTGATATGGTTCATCAGAGCTCACGCCGACCGACCATGAGCTACGTCACGTTGCCACGCTCCTATTCATCTCGGTTCGGTATGAGTCGATGCACTAACGTCGCCGGAATTATTCGAATTTCGACCATAACTAAAACTTAGGGTTAAATACTAAATCGATCTTGGTCATCTTCCATGATGAATTATAAATTCATCTATCAATTTTTTGATGATCTACGACCCTCCAGCAAGCTTCAGTTACAATCATGAGATAAATCATCAACCCGATCACCAGAATTTAACAAAAATAGGTTTTCTATTCAACTCGCAAATTCCCCCTTAAATCAAGACTAAAAATCTTAATACTATTTTTAAAAATCATAATTTTTGATTTCAAAACAGATTATATAAATGAATCAACAAATTATTCAAGTCGAATTTGGTCATACTTTTGAATTTCACTGTTGTTTTTCAGTTTTTAAAATAATTACCAAATATTTTTACTGGAAATTATTTTTACCAGTAACGTCACATTGTTATCATTATTTCTTCTTTAAAGATCAAGGTCTAAGATTGATTTCTTTAGAAGATAGGAATTTATTTATAATTTTGGGTCCTGTTTTTTTTTTAAACAGAGAGGATATATGTATATACAGAAACTCATATATCCACAGGCATTTAATATTTTCAACATGTAATCACAGTCAATATTCATATAAACACATTCACGCAACATTCATACTTCAACCATTTATCTCATCAATCAAGATATAGCCATACTAAGGTTGAAAGAGTAAGGTTTGCTCACCTAACACTGAAGAACAGAGAAGATTGTTTTGAGCCTGGAACTTTGTTTTGAACTTGATCTCTGATCTGAAATCTGGTTTTGATTTTTGATAGCTGAAATCTTTGAATCGATTTGCAACTGGAACTTGTTTTGTTGAGATGATTTCTGAATTCAAATTTATGTTGCTCTGGCTTGAATTTTTTTAGGATGTTTTCCTGGTTCTACTTTGAATTTCCAGGTTTTAAAATGTTTTCAGGCCTGAAAGCATTGATATTGATATTGCTTGATCTTTGATGTTGAGATGATCTTCTACAGGTTTGTTTTAATTTTTATTTTGAACTGTAATGCTTTGTTCTCGAATTTTCTTTTCTGATGTTAACTTTTGCTTTGAGTTTTCCAAATGAAAGAAAATTGGCCTGGTTTTCTTCTTTTTTTGCATGTTAATAAATTTTTTATTTAAAACAAAATAATTTTCTTTTGCCACTTGTCCACTTTCATTACATTTGTAATTTCATTGATAATCTTCTAACAAATGTCTTAAGTAAGTTAAATTATGTTTATATCCCTAATCAAATTATTTTTGTAAATTTTATTTTGACCCTTATTGCAAATATAATAACATATGCCTTTATTAAAAAATGTTTATGTTCTTATCTTTATATATATATTCTTATTTGCACAAATAAAAATTTATTTCAATTACTTTTCACATTGAATCTTAATTTCGTTCAATACATTTACATATATACATTTATATATATTTTAAACTTAAGATATTAAATTTATTAATAAATATTTATTTTAAAATTTTCATTTTAAACTTAAGTAATCACACTTATTATACTTTTTTTCCAATATAAAATTTTCTTTAAGTCCAATTAAATTTCAATATATTAACATTTGAATTTCAAATTATCATTTACATATATATAAACACAAACCAAACACATATTTTTATAAAATTTGGAAAAAAATCAAATTTAACTCACCATTAATTCACAATTAAATTCAAAAATCAAATTACTTACCAATTTAAATTTTGATTTAAAAACAGGAATGTTACAGTTATATAAAGAATGAGTTATTATATGACAGTTTATATGTTTAAAGGTAGGTAAATTGTATATCAGTTTTCACATAAATCTATTTGTCTTCATGTGTATGGATTTATACGAGTTTTATATCATTTTGCTTTTCAAGTTTAGGTTTACATATGGGTTGTATAAGTATTTTATATAATTTCAGCAATATATATATTTTCAAAGTTTATTACATGTCGGTTTATAAATCTGGTTCGAAATTGTATATATATAATGATATTCCCACTTAATATATTGCTTGCTGACTTGGAAATGTTAATGTAAGTTTATATCTTGGTTTGCAACTTCTGCTATTTATGTATATTGGTTATAAGACACGTAATGTATTAAGTTGTATTTGATTTTTTTTAACAAGTTCTGGTTATACATGAGATATATTACATTCTGTCATTTATATTGATTCATGTTTATACAATAGTTTACATACATACTTTGTTGTACGTATGCAAGTGGCATATATCTTAATATAATTCTATATGATTTGTTGTATATATAAAGTTATAAAGTTTATATAAGTTCTTATTTGATTCAAAGTATAATATAACATTTTCGACGTGTTTATTTATATATATTGTATATAATATATAAGTTGCTATTCATGTTGTCTACATATGTATATATGTTAATACAAGCTATAATCATCTTATGCATTAGTTAATAAGTTTTTGTATGTTCTGTTTATACATGTAATATATATATATATATATATATATATATATATATATATATATATATATATAGTTTTAAAAACAAAAGTTTGGAGTTGCATATGTTAGTTTATAAATATGTCGTACATTTGTTTATATAAACGGTATTTGATATGTTGTAATGAACTTACAATATATATGTAAATATTTTGCATTTTTATTAAATACATATATGTATGTATTTATTTCAAAATATAATGTATATATGTTGATTTTTTTTGTGTTTTATTTAAAACTATGATTTTGAGAACCATATATATATATATTAAATTTAATATATGTTTAAAATTTAGAATATGATTTTATATTTGATATATAGTGGTTTATATGAATTCACTTATACCATTTATCATCATCGATCTAGTTTTGATTTGATTTCGTCAATTCTTATTTATCAGCTTTGCTCGTCCAATTTGCGTTCTGTCTAGCTTTGCTTTGGATTCGTAACTCTTCTCATTCTCATCCTTCTCTAGCCTCGAAAGGTGAGCAATCACTCACGATTAACGTTTATGTATTTATTGAAGTTGATTTCAATTGAAACGACAATTAAAATATGCTGCTGTTAGTTATTTACATTGCTATATATATGCTATCTGTTCACCTGTGACATCTGACACCATTATCTGTTATTTATATTGATGATACATGCCTGTTATATTATTATCATATCTGTTACCACTCTGCTAGTTCCCTGTTAGTATAGAATTCACTGTGGGTTCACTACAAGAAAAATTGCTTTTAACAGCAATGGAGAACAGCGTTTATATGTTGATTGCTGTTGTGCAACCTTTTATAGGTAGAAAAATCTGAAGACAACATAGGAAAACGCTGAGAATTTTGTTCAGCAAATTGCGAAATATCGTTCCCTCTGAAAATTTCATTGCCGCGTATAATTAATTTCCCTCTTCTACCCAAAATAAGCAACCCTAAATCACCTACGCCTCCAAATCTTAATCGCTTCCTCTCTGCAAATCTTTTAAAACGACTCCTTTCCAAATCTTAATTTCCTCTGCTCAGCAAATTCTTTAAAACTACTCCTCTCTATCACGACCGTTGCTCACAAAGCTGTGGCTGCTTGGCTATGCTTGTATCGGAGAGAAATCATTCATTGAGTCGGCCAATCGCATCGCTTGGAGCTTAGTTAGGTCGCACTCGCCACCCTATACTCTTCATCGCTGCCATCGGTAAGTAGAGAACTGCAAATTCAAGCTCGAAATTAAATTAGTTCAAATTCGATTAAATTTTGAATTTGAACTTTGATTTTCTTTATTTAATTGTTAAATTTAATAGTTTATTGCACTTGCTATTGAACCGAATAGCTGATGTTTGGAAAAAACTGTAATCGCAATTGGTTGATATTTGCATTAGAATGACATTTGCATTTTCTAGTTTTCTAATGTGTGAAATTCAAATTTTGCATCTGGGGTTCCGATGGAGAATATTCTTTATCTTGGTGGACCAAACATAGCTTCAGAAATTTACAACAAGGAGTATGCTAATGCTCGAATATGTGGGTCTGATAAGTGGAGAAAACCTCTTGCTAAATTTCTGAGGCAGCCACATTTTATCGTATGGGATAATAGCGATCTTGTTACACATGAAGTCATGGGAGGCTTGAAGAATGTCTATGCTATTGGTGCTGGTAAGCTTTCGATTTTCTTTTGCCATTGTGAGATATTAAATCTCTTCATTTAATTTTATATGTACCTGCTGACGTTGAAATCCAAATTGTTTCACATGATTGCTTCTAAAATCTAAGGGTGGTGTTTGGTTTTAAGTTTGTGTTTTTTAGTTCATTTTCCGTTTTTAGTTTGAGTTATCTAAAAAGGTTAGAAAACATTTTAAAAAAAATTGTTTTTGGTGCATTGAAAATCAATTTTGAGAAATGGGTATTTTCAAAAATGCCTTTGAGGAACAATACACCAGTGAGATATTTTATGTCGTGAAAAACTCAAAAACATATGAAGAATGACAAACCATATGGGTCTTAAAGCTCTTTTTGTTACTTGTAGCACAAAAGCAAACCATATATCTTTAGGTGGTTCTTTCAGTGTTTGCCAACTCTTTTTGTTAGTCTAGAAATGCTTAACAAGAAGAATAAATGCTCTAAAATCACTGCCCCTTCTACTATTAAAAAGCCATTCATTGTTGAGGGTTTTATCTGAACTTAAGGCCAGAGTAGTTGTAAGCACCTACAACTTTCCCTGCTTGATATATATCAAATTTCCTTATACTATATAAGCGTATCTCTAGACGTGCTTTCACGAACAAACTTAACATACACGTGCATATCAGTGCCATTATATCATACTTATGTGTTACAGAGACATGTATAAAGATAGTTTGTACCTCATGGGGTGCATCATGACATGACATTTCAGGCATTTGGCTCATCTTAGTTTGTAAATCTGGGCTATCTATGCATTGGTAGAGATGCAGTTCTCTATTTAGAGTGTATGAGGTTAGTTAAAGGCGTAAAAAGGAAATATTTATTTAGCCCCGTTGTAATATATGCCTTTGTACCTATCAATCCTTATTAGAACAATATGATTCAAATGACCCACATGTTTTCTCAGAAAATTTAAACTGACATGAATAAAGAAGATCTGATTCCTGAATTAGAAGCAAACCTTTTGCTACTAATAATAGCAACTCTACAAGTTCAACCACTTTCAAATAAGATAATAAAATTGCCCTCGATCATCAAGTAACTGATGGAAATATTTGGAACCCTAGCAAATTGTGGACTCCAGAATTAGTAATAATTGAAGCATTCCTCTTAAAAAATTTGTATCATCCATGAGGCTGTTATATAAAAACTGATATGTGTATTCCACTATCAGTAGCTAATCAACAACACCAGTAGATATTTTATTTATTTATTTCAATTTGCATCTACACATTTGTTTGGTGCTTTCTTTGTCAAATCTATAAAACAGTTTTACCATTTTAATATCATTTAGCACCCATTTGGTTTCTTTTTTAATTTTGTGTTTTCAACATGCATCGTAAAATATGAGGATAGCAGGGAAAAAGATTTAAATAGTCTAAGCCATTATGACGATGAAGGAACGGCAGAGGAAATGAATTATTTTCCATGCTTTCTTATTTCTCGGAACATGAAAAAAAATGTTTTCTATTTTGTATGTTAACTTCAATTTTCAAATTGGCTATCTTTCAAAATACACGAGTCATGCACTTTTTTTTTGTATGGAAATCCAAAATTAAAATGGGCAAACCAAACGGGGCTTTAAATTTTGGAGAAATCCAGCTTGAATTTATTTGAATTTTTGTATAGCTTGGATTTCTGAAATACATTAGTCATTTTAATTTTCTCCATTCATATTCTAATTCAAGAAGATTACAAAGTACACAATATGATTCTTCCTGAAGAATTAATGTACACATATTGTGCATGCTTGTAGGTGTGCTAGTAAGCTTCAAGTGCAAGCACCTAATTTAGGTGAACAAAGGTGTCTATGCTGTTTGCATTCATGATAACTTTGTTGTTTAATTCAGCTAAATTTTAGTATTAACGTTATTATATACATAAATCATATAGGAACCAAATATTGGTTGTGCGCTAAACTGTTGTGCTATGCAGGTATGGTGGCTGCTCTAACAAACGAGAGTGCCACAAGCAAATCAGTGTACTTTGCGCATTGCACTTCAGAAATGATATTCATCACACACTTGTTGACAGAAGAGCCAGAGAAACTAGCAGGACCACTGCTAGCAGACACTTATGTTACCTTGCTTAAAGGGCGTAATGCATGGTACGGTCAAATGCTCGCCAAAGGCGAATTGAGTATCGATATGGGTGACAGTATCAAAGGAAAAGGAACTATCCAGGTAAAGCACCTCTAATCAGTTAGCTCTTTTCAACAAGTAATTCACCCAATCTCTTGACCTTAATTGTATACAAACAATATGAGATGGTTTCTTGTGCTTATACATGTATGCAAACAATATATTGTTTATTTTCTTTTTAATTAATAACGGTGGCTTGTACGAACATCATAATTTTGTTTTGTTGTAGGGTGTATCTGCAGTTGGAGCATGCATTTATAGCATCATAGTACTATTAGCTAGCAAAATGGCACTGAAACTCCAAATCCAAGTTTATACCCTCATGGACAATATCATTTGTCAGGAATTAGACTTGAATACATAAAGATAATGAACAGCTTTTTGTTGGGGCACTCGGGATAGCTAAGTGCATGCTCCAATGATGCAAGCATTGGAATATTCTAACATAGTCCACCAAAGTGATTTGAAGAATTTAGCTTTACCAAAAATTAATACTTTTTGTAATTATATTTTATGACTAGCTTCAGGTTTTTTTCTAGCTCATCGAATCAACATTGATATATAATTGTTTTGCTCGGTGTTTGAATCTTATCGATAATGATAACCGACAAGTTGGTGTGTTTCAGAATCTTATAGCTAGGCCAATGATATTATATAACACACCATTCATTTATTGCAAGTGAATACAAATTTGGAAATGTCAAACAAAGGGAATACTATCGTTTTTCATTCACAATTAATTACTTTGCACAGAAAGGTACTGCACGCATATAAAAATATTACTACAGCTGTGATTACCGAGATTTTAAGATCTAATTTGCCTTTTTCATGCAGTGAAGATGGGAGAGTGGATTTTAGGTGTGGATTTTATTCTTTCTCCTGAGCACTCAGTTTTTCATGAGTAATCGACACTTTTATTACTTGCAATTTTTGATAAAAGCGATTCTTTTTTTATGAAATGGTTTTCATGTATTTAGATTCAAGTTCTTTTATTTTTGTGGAATACTCATCAGTTTGGATGTTCTGTCTACATCCCCTCTCAAATCCCATTATTGCTTTTTTTAATGGATGTGAAATATGATAAGCCATGGTTCAATATCTTCGTGGTTGACTCCCAGTCTGTGTGATATTAGTTTTAAATTTCACTTTTTTTAAAAAACTTTTATACTATTATTTTGGTCTTAAATAGTATTTAAATAAAGATGAGTTTTATAAAGAAAGCTTAAATAAAGCTCATGAATTTTGTGCCCAAGCTTTTTTTTACAGTTAGACTTGCAATTTAAGTTAGTAATATTTGATTTGATCTTTTTTATGTAAAAGAGACTGAATCAATTTCTTACGCTGAGATTTTAATATGCTTTTGTTATGGTTTTCATATGTCTTATGACATGAAATTATATGCGAAACTGTCTGTTTGGAAAATGGATTCTATATAGCAATATTTGTTAGAATTTGGATTTAATAAGTAATGATATTGGAGTTTTATGATGATATAATTGCCATAATTAGTAACGACCGTGTAGTAATATTTTATGGAGTTCAATTACATTAGACTGCTTTGTTCGGTGTATTATTCGTTGGCAGTAATTAGATTTATATCTAGCAATTACGTCTGTGTTTATACAATTGATTACATTGCAGTAACTAAGCATATACAGTTCTTTTAGTACATTCTAGATTAGCCAGACTTATTCATACTAGCTTACCTTCATGCATGGCCTTGCAAGTGTATACTTTTTTTTAGTGTGCATGCATAAATTTTGATTTTTCATTCAGGCTTGCTGTTATTAAACTTTAATTGCTTGGCAGTTACTTCATTCAGGTATTCAGGCATTTAATCTCAGTTTTAATATTGTTTACATTAGCTATTTAAACGATTGTTAGAAATCTTCATTGTATCCAGTGTTTTTCTATAAGTGATCACCCATTATTGCATATGCTACCTTTATGCATCTATTCTCTATTTAATTTCCATGCATATTGCATTCCTGTTTTACATATAAGATGCAATTTGTTCTGCCAACAATTATTTGTATTGTATGAAAAAATTATATATTGTTTTCTTTTTCCAGAAAAGGAGATATGGGGAAGATAAGGAGATGGCTTGATTTTTTCTTTTCAGAGGAGAAACACGTCCAGGTATAAGTGTTTCTTTTAACGTTGTTATGCACATTTCATTTTAATAAAGAATCAATTAGTACACTATATTTTTTCACATAAATCTGCAATATATCTAAGCCTATATCTACAATATACATTAATTGAATATGTCTGATATAGCAGAAACATAACAACAAACGCAAGAGGGGTTGGGGATATGTAAGCTGTAGCAATTTTGATGTAGACTCCCTAAGATATTCCATCCTTCATAATTCTGCTCCTATTGTTATTGAAACCAGTTACCACAAACTTGATGATTATTATGACACTTTTGAAATTATTCGAATCCCAATTTCAACTAATTTCTCGCGATCTCTCAATGAAGACACTGCAGCAGTCAAAATCCAAACAGCTTTCAAACGATTCATGGTATCTATTTTATATCCCTATCAATTTTGCATTTTGATTGTTACATATGTTTTTTACGTGACTATTTTAGTGCAATATGTCTACACTTTTGGCCCTTTGGGAATCAACCGTGAGTTAGTTATTTTGGCATTTTAAAATATATTGTTGTTTTTTTTACTAGATTTAAGTACAGCGTAATGCTCAATGTTTTGGTATTCTAAGTTTATTAAACAGAAAACGACTTTAATTTCTACTACTCTTTGGTTATTGATGTGGGAAGGTTGAGCAGTGGCTAGGTGCTGTTTTGTTAGGGGGAGAATGATGGAGATGCTGTGGTGACGTTTCTAGTAATGTCTTGGTCAAGTATAAGGAGTGGTAGCTTTGTTGCTGTGGTGATAGTCCGCTGATATGTAAGTGTTGTGAGAAAGAAGAGTTTGTGGGAGTGAGTCAGGCAGAAGTGGTTTGTTGAGATGATGTTGTGGTCTCAAGTTGTGAAGGAAGTGGTATGAACTGTTGTAGGAGTAGATGTATAGGAAGGAGGAATGCGGGCAGTAGCAAGTGAAGGAAGAAGATGGTGATGTATATGACTTGACAACAGCAGCTGATGAGTGGTAGAGTTGTGAGATGGAGGTGGTATGGTCGTTGTTTGAAGGGTTGTTATACAAGGGGGAAGGTAAGTGATTATGGAATGTCGATGAACTTGTTGAAATGTGATTTTGGAACTGTGATGGTTAGTGTTATATGGTAGGAGATTGTGAGTGGAGGGACTGATGGTTTGTTGTTCAAGTGATAACAGAGATGAAGTCTGTAGATGGTTTAGTGATATTGATGAACTGTGTTGTATGTATGGCTGGTGGTAGCAAGTTGGAGGAGGGGTGAGAATGAAGTTGAACTGCAGTTGTGAGTGTGAAGTTGAACAAGGTTATGTGAGGATGGTGGCAGATGCGTTGGAAAAGTCAGTGGCAGGTGGGTGGTTGCTGTTCAGGCTGATGGCAGCGGTTTGTTGGGCAGTTGTATGGTGATGGAGATGCACACAGTTGTGTGGACAGTTGAAGGTGATATGTGTTGTCGGATATGCGTTGTCTGATATGCTTATATGCGAACAGTGGACGGTGATATGCTAGGTTGATGGTTGACAGTGAGGGTGAAGGGGAAGTTGTATGATAGTGATAGTTGCTGTGATGGAATTGTGTACAGAGAAGTTGGTTTGATAGAGCAAGTGAATGGGGTGGAGATGTATGGAACTATAGGGAGGCTTGTTGGAGTGTGACAGAGTGATATAGCAGTGGGGATGTTTGAAGTTGAGATGTGGAAGTGGTGAAGTATGCAGGTGCAGTAAACAAAGAGATAGAGGATGAGTTTATTGGTGGTGGGGGTATTGCAGTGTAACATAAGAGTTGCAGAGGGCTGTTAATAGATATGTTGGCAAGTAACAGGCAGTGTTGATGTGGTAGTGTTTGTTTCAGGAAGTGTTTGAATTAATGCAGAGGGCTTATTCTGACTTAACTGTTTCATAACAGTGCGGGGTATTTGGCAAAGGAGAAGGATGTCAGTGAGATGAGGGTTTTTAGTTCAAGGAGGCGAGGCGTTTTTGTTTGTCGATTGTGGCAATGAGTATTGATTGTCAGAAGTAATGCAATAGTTGTTTACAAGGAGGAGCAGGATATTGTTGAGTGTTGCCGCAAGGAGTTTGCTGTGAATGGAGAGTTGGTAGTAGCAGTTGTTAGCAGTTGCAGTCTTTTTTATTGATTTGCCGCAAGGAGTTGTTAGCAGTTTACGTATATATCATGTAATTGTAATATACTGAATGTATATATTTGTAATTGTAATATACTGAACGTATATATCATGTAAACGTTTATGTATCTAATTAATAGTTATTAGAACATGTTATATATGCTAGTTGCTTCAATATACTCAAAATATAATTCTGGAATATTCAAAAATAGAGTGGAATATTAAAGCTGTTATATAAATAGAAGACAACGTTTGATTAATGCTGTCAATGAAGAAACAACAGCGTTTAATTCGTGCTGTAATTATCTTGAAATTGTCAATAACAGCGTTTTTTACATGCTGTCGAAATAGTTGATGATTCAATAACAGCGTTTTTAACATGCTGTCGAAATTGTTGATGATTCAATAACAGCGTTTAGAAAACATAATACAGCACGTTATAAACGCTGTTGAAAACATTATTGACAGCTCGTAATAAACGCTGTCACAGAGATGTTTCAACAGCGTTTATAGAAAAGCTGTTGTAAGTTATGTATATATGACAGCATGTCGTTATACAGCGTTTGAAATAACGCTGTTGTATCATATTATAGCGTTTATCAAACGCTGTTAAAAGCCTTTTGTGGTGTAGTGGTTGAATTGATACATACCCAAACGATCTGTAATAGGAGAAAATTGTTTTGGGTTGAAATGATAGACCCAAGGATTTTCATTGAATTGAATTTGGGATTGCGAATTGAACTGATATATAACCATATATATATATTAAATTGTGGATTGAAATGATAAATCTGTATCACTTGTCTATAGGATAGAAAATTACATACAGACACCATTAGTCAATACACACACACACACACACACACACACATATATAATTTGAAATGATTTCAATGGTTTTGAAATTGAATTTATTTAAGAAATATACTCAAATAAGTTTAATTAGAAATTTGTTAAATTTGGGATTATAAAGACATGATTTTATAACTTGATTTTGATTAAAAGTGATTTAATGAATATTTCTAATTTATATAAATTGAAATGGTATATTTAATTTTATTTGAATTTGAAGTTTATTTGAATATTATTGGAATGATTAAGTAAATATTTCAAAACTAAATAATAGTAAAGTGAATTTTATACACACACACACACAAATATATATATATATATATATATATATATATATATGAATTATCAAATTTAGTTTTGAAAATATTACTTAAAACCTTGAAATATATTGAGATTGAAATGGTTTATTTTGTGGTACAAATCTGTATTTGAAATCGTTATAATTTGGAATGGTTTATTGAGAAACTGAAATAAATTGAAACTGATGATTTGAGATTGGATTAAATTTGAAGTTTGGAAATGCGAGTTGATTTGGGAATCGATTTGTGAATTTGAGGAAAACTATTTTATTATATAAGGTATTTTTAAATTATATTTAAAACTATTTTTATATCTTACTTTATAAATTATTTTAATATAAATTATTTTAATATAAACTATTTTTAATACAAACTATTTTAATACACTAACTATTTTGATATAAACCATTTTAACTTATAACTCTTTTATATAAACTATTTTACTTTATAAATAATTTTGTTATATATACTATTTTAATTTCTAAATTGTTTAAATGGTGGAAGTTATGTTTTCAAAGTTATGAATTTCAAAGTATTATGTTTTGAAGGTGTTATAATTTCAAGTGTTTGGTTTCGAAAGTGTTATAACTTTGAAAGTGCTATGATTTTGGAAATGGATATATTTGAAATGGAAATGATATCATATTTGGGTTTGAAATGGAAATTACATCGTATTGATATGGTTTTGAAATGGCAATGATATTTTAGTTTTGAAGAATAAACTATTTTGAAATGGCCACGGTGTTATAATAACGTTTGGTTGTTAAAGAGATCGGAATCATAAGTTGTCATATTCTCCGCTAACTCCGAAAACCACTTTAACAACTGTGCACGTGGTGGAGATTCCAGAATAAAGTAGGGTGGTGGCGACGTCCTATGTAAGGTATATACGTGGACCCGACTCAAGTGAGTTGGCATAAGGTGGCTAAAACAGGAGCGATTCTCGAGCCAACGAGGTAGCTCCTCTGATCGGACACACTCCTTCGTATGCCATTCTATTACTTTGTGATTGATTTGGTGCGCATCTTTGATTTTTTTTTTAGAGTGTGGCTCGAGGTGGGCAGTAGTGGCTGCTATGCGTTACTACCGGCCCCGATGCGTAATTGATATATCTACCCTGGCATTGCCTAGTTGTGTCGGGTCACCTGCTCTATTGTGCTTTCTACGAGTTTGATTTGTGTTGTACTTATGGAGTATTCTATGGTAGCCTCCCGATCTGGAGGTATGATGGTACTGTATGGACTATTGGCACTATAAATGTGTTAAGGTGGAAAATGTAAAGCCTTAACGCTATTTTAAATAGAATACTTTATTTTAGACATTATTATAATAGCGTATATTACTACATAGTAGATAGTTTAACGAATCCTTAGAGGATGATTATCCCAAACATCCTTTGAATTACTTGTATTTCATTTGTTATTTCACTTGAGTTGGATTTATTGATATAAGAATGTTAATCCTGTCTCGAGTGTTTTGTATTTTGCTTTACACTCGGGTCAGACTGAGTGTACTAGTATTCGAGACTCGCCTTTGGAGTTGGAGCTTCGCTTGGAAGATCCATCTGCATCTTTTCAGCTTGCAGTCATTCATTTGATTCCAGCGACGTATTCTGATCTTGTATTTGATTTTTGTATTGAGACATCTATGTATTCAAGACTTCTGTTATATCTTATTTAACTCTGTTATATATACAACAGCTTCATGAACTACTATTCTTTTGTTTCCACTGCATTATTAATATATTACTCTATGTCTATGAGTCTATGATCTTTATTTACTGTATATGCTGGGTTTTGCCAAATATAAATTAACAAACTAGTATTTTGAGCAATTCAAATCCGGCATGTGTGTCTGCCTATGCACTTGGTGGGTGCAGCATGATAAGGAGTTCTCGCTTCTGGTTTAGTAGCGAACGGATGAATCTTACTCCTACATGTCCCTACGGGGTTTGGTGTAGTCAAGAGTCTAGTCGTAAAAGAAGAACAGAGGTACCAATGTATGCTACGGTGGGCGTTACCCCGCTGACAGGTGGTCTGTTACAATTGGTATCAGAGCTTTGGTTTTAGGAAAAACTTAGCATATGTAGTAAATGTAGTTACATACATAATCACTTTGGTTCGAGCTTGAATCTCTTCCTCTTTGATTCGGTTTCCTTTGAATTTTTGGAACGTTCCCCTCGGTTAGAAAATCCATCCTTGTCTCTTCCTATTCGTGATTTGATTCTGGAACATCCAATAGCTCCACCGAATGGTTTGTAACGTGGTGAAACTCCTTTACAACAGGCATTGATTTATCGAAGATTTCTGTATCCTCGGTTTAGATGCTGCTATCTTTTGCGATGCTCGAATTCTATCTCCTGAGATCGAATGTCGATTTGCCACTAGATTCTGCATCGATCTTATTCTTGAATTCACAGTTGACCCGGTTAAGGTTGTCCACGATTAATATTAGTATATCCATCTACCTATTTTGAAATTTAATTATTTTATCCCCCGCTTAAGCCTATCTTCTAGTTGAATTCTTTTGGTTAGGATCCCTCTATATTTGGATCTCTACCCTAGATTTGAAATCCATTCTAGAATTATCGAGTGAGGGAGTTTATTTAAAATTAATATTTAAAATGTTTTATATGTTGTGTTGTTTGAGTTGTTAATGTTGATTTGGATTTCCGATCGATTCGTCTGATCAACGCTATTGATAGGATTTGCAAAAAACTTGAACAGAGCAAACTGACACAATATTGTTTTCAAATTTAGTAAATGAAATGATTTTGTGTGATTATATTATATATAAGTATAGATTTTCCTGAAGTCAAATAGTTAATTGAATTGGTTTTGATTTTCATTTATTATTCTGTAAACCAATTACTATTGCCACATGATATAAATTAATAAAATTTTAAAACCGGGTTTATGAATTGATTTAGAATTCAAATGAATTTAAATTAAGGATTTGAGAATTTAATTTTCGATGATTTCAAACATGGTTTAAAAGTTTTAAAAATGCATATTATTTAAAGCGTTTTCAAATATAAATCGTTTCCAAAGAATTTTAAAGAAATAAGTCAGCACTCTTCTCTTTTGTAGCCGGAAAATAATTTCGGTGATGGCAGCCGCATCATCGATGTTTATTTTCGAGTTTCAGAGTGGAGAGACATTTCAGTAGCTTTGCTACTTTTTTGTTTGGAAAATAAAATGATTAAAATTTCTTAGTATGGTTTGATTTATAATTTTTGAGAAAAATGTGTGATCCTCTGTAAATAGAGGAGAGTACACATGCAAATATATATATACCACAATAATAAGGTGCTGCCAACATGGCTGGCAGGTAATAAAGCTAAATGCAGGTAATAAAGAAAAATTAGGTACCCCTAAGATGAGTTCCGACAAGGCCACCACCCATCACACCTCGATATCGAGTTCCGGCATGGCCACCACCCGATACTAAGGTGTTAGGAGTACCTAGAATCAAAAGAAAATGATGCTCGATGCATCTCAGTAACTCTATGCATCACAAACTAAGAAGAAAGCTCCGTGCATCTGGATCGGAAGGAACGAAGAAGCATCGACTCTGAAGTGTAAATGAATATGATGCTGAATGGGAAATCTGCTCCGGAGACTCTGTACAAAGGAAGAAATGCCAAGCTGAAGCATGGATCCTCCTGAAGATAATACGCCGCAGTAGAGATGAAAGAATCCTGCATCAGTGGTGGAACTGAAAGAGATCCTGAGTGGAAAACTCTACTCTGATAGCCTCTCTACGATCCGTAATCCTGCAATCTGAAGACATGGGAACCTACGAAAAGAGCCGATATCCTATCACCCATACCTGTATCTGAATGATGACTAAGGAAAAAGTAAGAATTATACATATATATGTATATTTATATAATTATTATACATATATATATGTATAGACGAGGTATGAAATAAAACCTAAATAAGACTAAACAGGACAAAACAATAGAATTAAGATATCTATAAACTAATAACACCAAAGATAAGAACAAAAACCAAACTTAAAAGATAATTATGAATCTTTGATCATACGTAAGTTATGATTAACAGCTAGATCATCATATGAATTTGAAAAAATATTAATATTAATACCGTTGGTGTTAAAAATATAATTGTTGTGTTTAAATAAGTTAATATTATAGCTAACCTTATTAAGATACCCTTTAAATAGATTATTTTTAGCTAATTTATATTTGGGATTAGAAATCCGATTAAAACAGAATGAAGAAATTGTAAAAATCAATTTTTTAAAATGACTATTATTATTATTAAAAATTTATTTGCTTTCTTTCAAACCATATATACCAACTAATATTAATGAATAAGGTGTTAAGTAAAAATCTAATATTCTTTTTAAACCTAAATCTAAAATTATTCCAGTGGAAGTCACAATCCGAAATTTTAGTTATTATATTAAAATTAAAAATTTTAAGAATATTATTTAGAATGTAATAAGAATCCATGCAATCATAGAATATATGCTTAATATCTTCAAGATGCAGATTAAAAAAATAAAATTTATTATCATTGTGAATGTTTTTTCTTTTTAAGAATTCTATTGCATTAAGTTTTCCATGCAGTATTAACCACATGTGAATTTTAGATTTAGGAGGAGCATTTGATTTCCAAATAAATTTAAACGGGTTGTTTAAAGTACTCGAAAAATTAATAAACCTGTAAAAAGAATTAGAAGTATATTTCTTACTCTTATCCCATTCCCAACAAAATATATCATTATCATTATCAATATTATAAAGATTTAATCTTGCATAAAGCAAATAAAGTTGCCTTAGAGTTGAACCTACTAAAATTTTGTTAAAACTAAATTTCCAAGGAGGATTATTTTCAAGGGAATAAACTTCATTAATTAAAGCAAACTTAAAATTACAGATTTCATAAAGCTCTTTAAATTCCAGTTTAAGAAGTAAGAGCGAAACCAATGGTCATGCCAAAAAGAAGTACGGTTACCGGAATGACATATTGTATTTATTCCTATGTTAAAAATCTCATGACATTTTAAAATGTTTTTCCAAAAATCTGAAATATTTTGAGTGGCTGGAGAAGCGATTTGATATAAACTGCTATTTCCATTATAGTAATATATAGAAAATATCTCTTTCCAAATAGCATTATCGTTTATATCCTTAAACTTCCATAACCATTTACCTAGCAAGGATAAATTCATATTACGCAAATTAATAACTCCTAAACCACTTTCTGTTTTTGCTTTACAGACGGTTTCCCAATTTACTAGACATTTTATATTATTATTAGGATTTTCCCCACTCCAAAGGAAATCTCTTCAAATTTTATCAATTTTATCAATAACCCAATCTGGAAACAGATGCATGGATATCTAATAAATCGAAAGGGCTGATAAAACCGAATTAATTAAAACTAGACGACCTGTTCTAGATAAAAATCTTCCATTCCAGTTAGAAATCTTATTTTTGATTTTATCAATGATAATAAACCAATCGTCATGTTTGAGTTTGGTGGGTCTAATCACAAAACCAAGGTAGTCAAATGGATAGTTTTGCAATTTAGAGTATTAGCAACTAAGTTTTCAACTTTTTCAAAATCATTTAAAACTAACACGGAACTTTTGTCAAAATTTATTTTTAAACCTGATAAAAGTTCAAAACTGTAAAGAATAATCTTGAAGGTTATAATGTGTCTAGGAAGATGGAAAGAAAAAAGTAAGTTATCATCGGCAAATTGAAGAACTGATATACCATTACGTGATATATCATTGCCAACACATCCTAGAGATCCATTATCCACTGCTCTTTTAATAATTTTAGCAAAAACATCAGCAGCTAAGTTAAATAATAAAGGCGATAAAGGATCTCCTTGCCTTAAACATCTTTTAGATTGAATTCTATTACCTAATATACTGTTAACCATCATATTAGAGTTTTCAGTTCTAAGCAAAGTCATAATCCAACCGATCCACCTATGACCAAAACCTCTAGCATGAAAAATAACAACAATAAAATCCCAATCAACCGAATCAAAAGCTTTAGAAAAATAAAGTTTTAAAATCGCACAGGTTATGTTATTCTTACAACAGTAATTAATATATTCTTGAACAACTGCCACTCCATCACAGATATTTCTCCCTTTAATTAAAGCTAATTGTGAACAATCAATTAATTCGTTCATTCTTTTACTAAGTCTATTAGCTAGAACTTTAGAAATGATTTTAACTGAACAGTTAATCAAAGAAATAGGTCTAAAATCTTTTAAGTTATTAGCTCCTACTTTTTTGTGTAATAAAATAACATTTGCAAAATTAAATCTCCCTAATTGCAAATTACCATTATAAAAACCATTAAACAATTAACTAAGTCAAAATTTAAAACATCCCAAAAAGTATTATAAAATAAAATTGGAAACTCATCAGGTCCCGGGGATTTATCACTTGGCATGTCATTAATTGCTTTTCTAACTTCTTCTTCAATAAAAGGATAACTCTGATAAATCAACAATAGAATCAGATGGACACAGCCATCTTACATTGATTCTATGTTTGATTTTAGAACCAAATATATACTTATAATAGTCTGTAAAACCCTTGTTAAGATCTCTTTGATCAACTAATTCTATATTATTAACAAATATAGAGTTAATTGTATTACTACATTTTCTACCATTAGCTATATTATGAAAAAACTTAGTATTATTATCACCTTCATTGATCCATTGAATTCTGGATCGCTGCTTTCACATAACCTCCTCCTTTTCTAAAATAGAATTTAATTCATTTTTAAATTAGTAAGAACATTACTTCACCTAGATTTAGAGATCTAGATTTTTCTATCTAATTTATTTTAAGCATTTCATTAAGAATATTATATTTTTTTATTTTTAAATTGCCAAAAACATTTTTGTTCCAATTTTTAAGAAAAATCCTAAGATCTCTAAGTTTAGAAACAAAAGCTTTTGCAGAATTTTCCATATTTCTGATATTATGGAAACTCAAAGAAACCCATTTACCTTTAACTAGATTCACAAAGTTAGTTTCCAAAAGCCACATATTTTTCAATTTAAAATTGTTTATATTAACTCTATGATACTCACATGTAAGTATAATAGGACGATGATCAAAGTAGGTATAAGGTAAACCGGTTACTTTACAAATTGGAAATTTGTCCTCAATTTCATCACTAACAAAAAATCTATCTAGAAGAGCCATGGATGGGAACTCTCTAGCGTTACTCCAAGTAAACTCTTTATTAGAAAGGGGAATTTCAATCAAATTAGAATTAATAATAAACTGATCGAATTCCTCCATAGCAGAGTAATCCCCTTCCCTAGGATATCGCTCGCCAAAGAAATGCGCAACATTAAAATCACCCTCCAAAATCCAAGAACCTGAGGAAAAGGATCTAAATTCTAGGCATTCATTCCATAAAATTCTTCGATTAATTTTATAATTAGGCCTGTAAACATTAGAAATATTTAAAAAAGAGTTATCAGAAAGATTAATAAGTAACATGAAGAGAATGTTGTTAACAATACATTGAAGTAATTTAAAATAATTATCTTGCCAACCTATCATTAGTCCCCTTGAAGAACCCACAGAAGGTTAAAAAAACCCATTTTCTAAAGTGATAACCGCCTAATCTTCTAAAAAACGAATGTCAGGGCAATTAATTTTGGTTTCTTGAATAAGAGCAATGTCAATAGAATAGTCTTTAAAGAACATTCTAACCTTATCACATTTATTCAAATCGTTTAAACCTCTAATGTTCCAGCTAATGATCCTCATAAATTAACTATGCTATCCAAATTATTATATATTATATACAATATATATGGATATATGATTATTTTGATATATATATATATAATATGTATATATTTATCTCTAAATTGTTTGAAGTTAATCAGAAATTTAATTCTTAATTTTAGTAAAGGATAATTTCAATTATAAAAGGAAACAAGAATTATTTATAAATATAAGCCTGAAATAATTGAATTAGAAAATTTTACTTGTAAAATACTCAATTGCATTCCAATATAACTTACCTTAATCATCCAAAAGTTGAGTATGTATTGAATAATTTACAATGTAAAATGATGTTAAAGGAATTTTAAATAAATTTGAATGGTTATAATAGGAGTAAATATATTTAGTATATGTGATAAAATATATTAAGCGAAATAAATTTAATAATAATTTGGAATAAAGAAGAATTAAATTTTTTGAATAAAATATGATTATAATAAATGACTGTACAAATTCATGATTTTAGGAATTGTTGATTTAGGATAATCGAATAATAAGATAATGAATTCAGAAATATTTAGGTTGATTTAACTCAAGTGAAATCAAATGGATTAAATCAAATTGCTACATATTAATTTATTTGAACTGAAATTTATATGGTTTTAAATTACTTGTTTATTTGTATTTCAATCTATTTTTCTTCCTGGTTATTTCTATTCTCCAACCTCCTTCCTTTTCGAGGACGAAAATTTTTGAGTGGGGGAGAGTGTAATGACCCGTAAATTTAACTGGTTTTTAATAACATAATTAACTGAATTATGTGAAATTTTTAGTAATAAAATTTTGAATTGAATTTAATACTTGTAATACGTCTACTTTAACATAGCAAACGGTAAATTTTCATCAGATAATTTGGAAGTTTATTTTCTTATGTAATTTTTATTTCAATTCAAATCAGTTAAAAATTGATGAAAATAAAATGTTTTTTAAATTGAATAAATCATCTTCTGAGTAAGACGTCATCTTTAATTTCTCCAAATTTGGACTACTATTGCCCCGTTTATTTTATTTCTGGCAAATTAGCAGCATTTTTGGTATCAATTATCGACTTTTGACAGGATGATCGTATCATTGACATCTGCATACCGTTTTGATCGTCTCGTCGTGTTGATTTCTGCAATTTATTCATCTCTGTGTTTCGAAGTTCGGTGCGTGGTGAAGTATGTGTAACTATTCGTCGTTTTTTGTTCCGTGTTTGTGCTTTTTTGTTTCTTTTGCCTTTCCGTACCTCTAATCCAAGCAACACTTACTTAAATTATTGTACTTGAATTGACGTGTGACTTTTACTTTTCCCATTAGTTCAAGTTATTTCTGTTCACCTGTGCCTTTTGTGTTCCCTAGTCTATTTTCGTTCAGTTCAAGATATATAAAAATATACATAAAGCCCGTTTCTGTTCATTTATTTTCTTTCTACCTTATCCAACACCTTCTCTCCTTTGGGAAACTGCATCACTTCCTTTATGGCCGAAAATTTTGTCACTTCACTCTTGCCTCTTTTAACCGGCTTGGCTGTCTCCACCTAACAACCCGAAGCTTCCACCATCTCTTTCCGCCAACATTCCCAAATCACTGCCTTCTCCCTCTCCTCTATAGCTGATGCTCTATGTAAACCGCCTACTCCCCACACTGCTTTGCCTTCCTCCATTGGCCACGGTTTCCTTGCCGAGCACCCTATATTAGCGTTCATATGAATATAGGTAAGTGTCATAGCATATTTTAGGATTTGAGGTATATATGAAATACATATAGGTAGTTTGTATATAAATCTTATACACATACATATCGGTTATACATGTGGTTTATTTAAGTATAAATTGTAAAAGTTTTGCACAAAGATTGTTTCTAAACTTGTTTAGATTTTTTTTTTATAATATACTATATTCAGAAGAAGTATTGTATATTAGTTGCAATAGTATGTTAATGATATATAGTTTTGACAGCTTATACTTATATATATACAAATGTTTATATATATTTCCTATGTTGTTTGTATATATATTTATATTAGTATTATATATGTTTCGCAATTTTCTTTTGCTTAAAATATAACATATTGCATATATATAAGTCTATATATATATATGCATATAACATATAACATATTACAATATAACAATCTATAAGTCTATATAACTGTATACATTTTGGTCTGTGGTTATATAAAGAATGAGTTATTATATGATAGTTTGTATGTTTAAAGGTAGGTAGTTGTATATCAGTTTTCACATAAATAATCTGTTTGTCTTCATGTGTATGAATTTATACAAGTTTTATATCATTTTGCAGTTCAAGTATAGGTTTACATATGGGTTGTATAAGTATTTTATATAATTTCAGCAATATATATATATATATATTTTCAAAGTTTATTGCATGTCAGTTTATAAATCTGGTTCGAAATTATATATATATATATATATATATATATATATATATATAATGATATTCCCACTTAATATATTGTTTACTGACTTGGAAATGTTAATGTAAGTTTATATCTCCGTTTGCAACTTCTGCTATTTATATATATTGGTTATAAGACATGTAATGTATTAAGTTGTATTTGATTTTTTTAACAAGTTCTGGTAATATATGAGATATATTACATTCTGTCATTTATATTGATTCATTTTTATACAATAGTTTACATACATACTTTGTTGTACGTATGCAAGTGGCATATATCTTAGTATAATTGTATATGATTTGTTGTATATATAAAGTTATAAAGCTTATATATGTTCTTATTTGATTCAAAGTATAATATAACATTTTCGACGACTTTATTTATATATATTGTATATAGTATATAAGTTACTATTCATGTTGTGTACATATGTATATATGTTAATACAAGCTATAATCTGCTTATGCATTAGTTAGTAAGTTTTTGTATGTTTTCTTTATACATGTAATATATATATATATATATATATATATATATATATAGTTTTAAAAACAATAGTTCGGAGTTGCATATGTTAGTTTATAAATATGCCGTACATTTGTTTATATACACGGTATTTGATATGTTGTAATGAACATACACTATATATGTAAATATTTTGCTTTTTATTAAATATATATATGTATGTATGTATTTATTTCAAAATATAATGTATATATGTTGATTTTTTATATGTGCTTTATTTTAAAACTATGATTTTTGAAAACCCTAAATATTGAATTTAATGTATGTTTAAAATTTAGAATATGATTATATATATATATATATTGATATATAGTGGTTTGTATGAATTCACTTATACCATTT
This sequence comes from Allium cepa, assembly GCA_030765085.1. Lineage (NCBI taxonomy): Eukaryota > Viridiplantae > Streptophyta > Magnoliopsida > Asparagales > Amaryllidaceae > Allium > Allium cepa. The sequence goes on from CM060928.1 coordinate 231,116,053, forward strand.
ATCATCATCGATCCAGTTCTGATTTGATTTCGTCAATTCTTATTTATCAGCTTTGCTCGTCCAATTCGCGTTTAGTCTATCTTTTCTTTGGATTCGTAACTCGTCTCATTCTCGTTCTTCTCTAGCCTCGGAAGGTGAGCAATCACTCACGATTAACATCATTATATTTATTAAAGTTGATTTCAGTTGAAATGGCAATTGAAATATGCTGGTGTTAGTTATTTACACTGCTATATATGTGCTATCTGTTCACCTGTGACATCTGTCACCATTATCTATTATTTATATTGATGATATATGCCTATTATATTATTATCATATCGGTTATCACTCTGCTAGTTCCCTGTTAGTATAGAATTCACTATGGGTTAAAATGATACATACCCGAATGATCTGTAGAATAGGAGAAAATCGTTATGGGTTGAAATAATAGACCCAAGCGATTTTCATTGGATTGAATTTGGGATTGTGGGTTGCAATGATATGCGGATTGAAATGATAAATATCCATATCACTTGTCCATAGGATAGAAAATTATATACAGACACCGTTGGTTAATATATATATAAAATTTGAAATGATTTCCAAGGTTTTGAAATTGAATTTCTTTAAGAAATATACTCAAATAAGTTTGATTGGAAATTTATTAAATTTGGGGTTTTAAAGATATGATGTTATAACTTGATTTTGATTAAAAGTGATTTAATGAATATTTCAAATTTATATAAATTGGTATATATAGTTTTATTCAAATTTGAAATTTGAAGTTTATTTGAATATTATTGATATGATTAAGTAAATATTTAAAAACTAAATAATAGTAAAGTGAATTTGATGTATATATATATATATATGAATTGCCAAATTTAGTTTTGAAAATGTTACTTAAAACCTTGAAATATATTGAAATTGAAATGGTTTATTGTGGTTCAAATCTGTATTTGAAATCGATATAATTTGGAATGGTTTATTGAGAAACTGAAATAAATTGAAATTGATGATTTGAGATTGGATCAAATTTGAAGTTTGGAAATGCGAGTTGATTTGGGGATCGATTTGTGAAATTTGAGGAAAACTATTTTATTATATAAGGTATTTTTAAATTATATTTGAAACTATTCTTATATCTTACTTTATAAATTATTTTAATATAAATTATTTTAATATAAACTATTTTTAACATAAACTATTTTAATACACTAACTATTTTAATGTAAACTATTTTAACTTATAACTCTTTTATATAAACTATTTTACTTTATAAATTATTTTATTACATATACTATTTAATATCTGAACTATTTAAGTGGTGGAAGTTATGTTTTCAAAGTTATGAATTTCAAAGTATTTTGTTTTGAAGGTGTTATAATTTCAAGTGTTTGGTTTCGAAAGTGTTATAACTTTGAAAGTGCTATAATTTTGGAAATAGATATATTTGAAATGGAAATGACATCGTATTGATTTGGTTTTGGAAGGCAATGATATTTTAATTTTTTTATCTTAATTGCTTAATTTACCTTTACTTAACCTTAATTAATTTCAAATAAATTAATTAATCATCTTTTTATTATACATCTTAATTAATCATCCTTGATTAATTATCCTTTAATTAAAATAAGTAATTAATTCTTAGTTAATCACACAAATAAATTTACCTCTACCCATCCATATTAATTACATTGATTCTTAATTAATTACTTAAATGAATTATCTTATCATTATTTACATCGATTAATTATCTTTTAATTAATCCCACACATTAATTAACCAACCCTTAATTAATTTCCTTAATTAATCAACCCTTTAATTAATTACATTAAATAATTAATCCTTAATTACTTCCCTTAAGTAATTTACCTTTAATTACTCTCATCAAGTAATTATCCCATTGGTTAATTATCCTTAATTAATTAACTTAAATCTTCAATTAATTACCTTAAATTACTTAATTTACCCTTAATTAATCAAGTAATTTACTATTCTTAATTAATTAAACCATTTTCTTTAAATTAATTGCATTAATTAATTATCCTTTTTAATTTATTTATAAATTATAATATTCATTTCATTTAAAAATACTTAGAACTTATTTCAAAATTGACCTCACATATAATTACTTTAAAATCAAATAATTTAAACATTCCTTTATTGTTCAGATCTTGAAAACTTGTGTAAAACTTGTTTAAACATATGCTGGGAAAACTAACTCATTTTAAAATATACTTTAAATCTTTTAAGTTTGTTTAAAACATTTTATTCTTATAAAACTTTATTTATTTTCACAACCAGGTTACAAAATTTATATTTGAACCCACCTATACACTTTAGAATCCGATTTAAACTTTCACAAGCTTTACACCAAAATATGGAAACCACGTTACTTCATAAAACATGCTTAACACCTTCCTTTAATCCCCAAGCGAACTTGAGCATCTCCATCACAATCCCGAGCTTCTCTTCGAGACCCAACCCAGGACACCCTCCATCTCCAAAACACTGACACACCAGCCTTGTCGTGCACGTGCACCGATGCTTCACGCCACCGTGACCTTCGTCGATACCTTCCATATGTCGCCGACGAACTCAAGAATCGACTTCGACCATCAATTCAACACCACCAACCCCAAATCGAATTCGAGTATTCCAGTCGAAACTGGAACCCATCCTCATAAGTCAAATCGCTTCGCCCTCGTTGCTCTGACTATCGGAGATGCTCCTATTCCACCCTCACCTTGCCGATCCCCCATGCTACCATCCCCTTGAATACCACGCAACTCGATCAACCAGAGGTGGTGAAAACACCTCATCTCCAACCTCGTCCTAATTCGAAAGTTAACCCTAAAGTTTCCTCGTTCCATCATTTCGTACAATATAAAAATTAATGAACAATTTTCCTGACTTCATTATCAGCCACACTAGCTTCGATCAAAAACTCAACACATAATATGTTTTTGATCGCCAGAAATCGATCGAAACTCCCTTTTTGATCAACTTCGAACTGCTCTTAGAATACTCAACTAAAAATCACCATTTCAGTTTTAAAAATCCTATTTTCGAATGATGATTCAAGTTATGTAATCAAATCAATAATTCAAGACATTCGAATTTTACCTATATTAAAACTTTCCCTGTAAAAATCAATTTCCAGATGTTATATATCACCATCCTACTTAAAACTAGTTTTAAATCTTAACTCATGTATAAACAACTTGTTTTGTTTAAAACTATAAGCCAAATAGTAATCAAATGGTGATGTATTGAATTTTCTTGGTTATTCCCTACCCTGTAACCCAAAACAGAAAGAAAACATACGCAGTACAGACATATAGATATATACATAGCCACACACCTGAAGAAAATATATAAGCAAAACAAAATGTTATCCATGAATCATATTCACAGATTTAAATTATTCTTAGATCCTGAAATAAATTCGTTTACTCACCTGAAAACAATTTGAACAAAGAACAACTCCTGTTTTTTTTGAAAAGCTGCAAGCTTGTTTTTCTTCGATCTCCTTTTACTTAGTTGTTGAGTTGTTAATTTAGCTTCAGTTGGGAGATGAAATGCTTTCTTGTTTTCTGGTTTTCTATCTTATGAATGAACTAGAACAAGAAATATTGTATATATATAGAAAACAGGTTTTACAGGGGAGGTATTTACTGGAACAAGTATTTTCTTCTTTTTTTCAAATACTTTGGTCAAAGATTTTCTGAAAATGAAAATATTTTTAACATTTCGAATGACCCTGTTTATGTGCTGGAGATGATGGTATTAAATGCAATGCCTCCCTCTATGTTTACAGCCTTGTCCTATTTTTTTTATTTTTGTTTTTTTATATGTAGATATTTTGTTTTGCCTTGCGTATACACAAGTATGATCATAGTACAAATATAGATTCTAGAGTTATCTTATGTATTTATTTTATGTTGCATACACACAAACTCACTTATTTCTAACATAATTTCCTACTGTTTTTTTTCTATTTTAAGCTTAGGCTATCCAAACATTTAATTTATATCCTATATTTTATTTTATACTTATATTTAATATTGATAGGATTGATTTATCTTAAACATTATCATCTATATTACATCCATATACATATATCTAGATTAAATTTTAATTTAATTAGATAAGATAGATTTTATTTTAAATACTTCTAAAAGACTTTATTTTGAATTTTCAAATCAGAGCTTTCTTTCAAAATACATATGTATGTAAATAAATGGCAAATAGTCCAAAAGTTTTATTTGTTCTAAAATGATAAGTTTACATTATATTTAATTGGATTAAATATAATATTGCCAAAATCTCGGGTCGTCACATTCCTCCCCCCTTTGAATCTCTTTGTCCTTGAAAAGGAACGAAGCCAGAATTATTAAAATGCTAAAATCAGATAAATTTTCTTTAATCATTTTTAACTGCTTTTTTAAAAAATCTATATAATATTACTAAAATAGTTTTTATACAAATACGTTTATAACTCGATGTTTCGACAAGCCCACCTTTGTTCTCACAGAAATTCGGTCATACGTTGATCAGGCCTACGACTAAAAATCTATAAGTGCTTGGCAGACCTGTTTTTAACATCCGGTGAAAATGCTTTGAAAAATAATTTTATTGAAAATATAGAAAACAGTTTTTGAAAATAGAGGAAATATCTTTGGTGAGAATGCTTTGGAAATCATCACCCTCATCCATGGTTGCAGTTACATCCTGGGTTACGTTGCCATCGCAGCAAAAGTCCATATAACTATAGGCACTCCGCGTCCCTCGGTTACGCCATTTAACCCACAACAGATCGCAGTTACATTCCAGGGTTACATTGCCATCGCAGCAAAAGTCCATGTAACTGTAGGCATCAGCTCCCTCGATTTTCGCTGTCAAAATGAAGCTTCTCCACTCCTACATAGGTCGCAGTCTACCGATGTAAAATCAAACGTAGACTGTTGGTTCTCAGCGGCACACACGACTTTCGCTATGTTACCATAGGTCGCAGTCTACCGATGTAAAATCAAACGTAGACTGTTGGCTCTCAACAGCACCGCGACTTTCGCTATAGTCTGCAGTAGATCACAGTGACATCGAGTTACACTGTCGTCATAGCATAACCCAAATGCCTCTGTAGGCATCAGCGCCCCTCGAATTTTTCTACACACTACTCATAATCATCAGGAACTAGTTTTGTCTGAACTCCTCAAAGGATCAACTTTAGAAACCCCTTTAGGGTTCAAGGCAGCACCACCTGTGGCACTCCTGAGAAGTTCATTTCAAGGGAGCGCCTTTTTCCCCAGAGCCATTATCAAAACACTTTATACTATACACATATAGTATCTTCCAAATCATACACCTAGTATGAATCTCATATAAATCTCCTTTTCTCAAAATCGATTATCCCAAAATTGATAATTCTCAAACAGGCTTTCCAAATTCCAATATTGATTTTACCCAAAAATCAAAAGCCTTTCCAAATCCATAGGTTCCCAAAAACTTTCTCCAAAATCCTCATAAGATCCTTTATATATATATATAAATATATATATATATATTTTAAAAAAAAACTTTGGATCATTTCAATCTTGTATAAAACTCCTTTTATACTTCAAACGCTTTCAAAATCCTTTTCTTCCGGTAATAGATTCAACAAGGGGAGATTTATCTTATATAACAAAGATATATAACTTAGTTTATTCAAAACCAAATATTCAAATTTGATTACTCTTTTCAATATGATCGCTCACTCGATCACACAATTTCACTTTTGAACTAGTATCGTCCACCCGACTTACTAGTGAGGACTCAGATCTGGTTTCTTGATCAAAAACAGTCATTCTCCTTACATAGCTGTAACTATGAAAGAGAATATCCAGAACCAATCAACAATCCATATCCAGGTTCGCCATCGAAAATCGAGTGAAAAATCCCAACTCGGATCGATAAACTATTTCGAAATTCTGTGCTCGAATCTGGATCAAATCACAGTGCGAATAGAATAATATACGTACATCCTACGTATTTAACTCCATTGATTATTAGCCAAATCAATTTCCTTTCTATTCATTCTCACTTCGATTTTATTCATTTATTCACATTTACCTTAATCCTCATTTGGATTATCACTTCAATTCTTATCTCAGTTGGGTATTTAAATAAATAACAGTTTGAACTCCGACCAGTTTATATTTAGAAAATAGCTTGAAATTTTAAAAATAGATAAGTAGTTGAAAAATAATTATTAATTGGCAAAATAGCTGTAAAATAGTTAACTAATTGTAAAATATTTGGAAAATAGTTAAATAGTTTCAGAAATTTTAGATAATTGAAAAATAGTTGTAAAATAATAATTAATTTGTAAAATAGTTGAAAAATAGTAATTAGTTTACAAGACAGTTACAAAATAGTTAAATAATTCTAAAAGTAGTTGTAAAATAAGTATAAAATAGTTTTGGATTTAATAAGAAAGGCTGTATATATTAAGTAGCTTGAAAAAAAATAAGTTTATATTAAACATTTTATATTAAAAATAGTCCAGAGTCAAAACTGTTTGCTTCCCTATTAATTCAATTTAAATTTCCACTTCCATTTAAATTAACTCAATTCCAATTTGAATAATTTCAATTTCCATTGAAATTGATTTAATCCCAATTCAAGTTGAATCAATCTTGATTTCATTCCAAATTCAAATCAAATTTTATTTGATTTTAAACATATTCACTTTAACTACAATTTCAAATTATTCAAATTAATTTAGACTAATTTCAAATTGAATCCACTTCAATTTCTAATCATTTCAATTTCTATGAATTAATCCCAATTCCCATTTGAATTTGAACTCATTAAATCTTCGATTTTACTTCAAATTAAGCCAATTCAAATTTTCCATTTGAAGTTTATACTGATCCATCTTCAATTCTAATTAATTCAAATTAAATTAAATTTGAACTAATGAAATCTAAATTTCAACTTTAACCCGACTCGAATTATATAAATTCGAGCTAAATTTCCAAATGTTGATTTAACCCCTTAAATCAAATTAACCTATATTTTTAAATTAATAATCCAAATCTTTAAACAATTTAATTCCGAGTCCAATTCTCAAAATTCCATTTTAAATTATCTTTACTTAACTTATTACAAAGTTCAAATAAGAGTTCAAAATAATTTATCTTAAAAATTCCACTTATCACCCAATTTTTTTTTCTTTCGATCTTCCAGCTTTGAAACCAGTACTTAAACAAATTTTAATTTACAAATTTAATTATTCAAATTTTCAGTTCAAAGTAATTCCATATCCTTAATTTCAAATTAAAGTTTAATTTACCTTTTTATCTCAATAATGGATATATTACCACACTTCATTCCTCATCCATTTAAACAAATCCAATTTACAATTTAAAGATTTTTAATAACAATAGGATGATATCGTCCAATTTATTTTAAAATATCCATCCGTTTCAATTTTCAGATCTCAAACCCATTTTGAGATCACTCAAACTCCCAATTCAAATTAACCATTTAAATTCCCAAGTTAAATCCTAATTTCATATTGAAATTTCCAAATCAGGTTGTTTATTAATCTATTTAACTTTTCCAAAGTCAAATTCCATTTTCTTAATCCAACCAACCTTACCCAATTTGAACTCCCATTTCAAATTTTAAACTTCACATTAATAATCTCATAAGTTCAAAACTTATCACCTAGGGTATCACATCTCATTTCAAATTTAAAACTCAACATTTAGAATTTATTCAAACTATTTTTAATATTATGTATATTCCTCATATATGCATATTATTTCCTTCACACCCTAAGTCATCCTTAAATTTTAAACCACCTTTGGTTTTTTAATTCAAAACAAATTTCTTTAAAACTTCCAAACAACTTCTTATTTTAAAATAATTTCACATTCAAAATAGTCTGAATAATATTATTTATTCTTTTCTTTATCACTTTGAAACAATTTTCAAATTTATGGATCTAAATTTAAATCTTCACAATTCAGATCATCCTCAATTCCCATTTATAAGTCATACTTACCCGAATGTTTTACTTCCTTAAAATATTTCATTATTAAACACAACAATCATTTATGATAATAACCAAGATTATCATATCTTGTAACGATCCCGAATTTTGAACAATTTAATTTGTAAATATTTAATTTATTTTAAATATTTAATTGATGATTTGACTTGAATTTCAAATTATCAGTTGCATGAAGCATATACTGTTTGCTTGAGTTTGAATGTAAATGTGTGCATATGAGTTTGTATCTGGGTATTCTCTGCTTCAATTAAATGTGAGTAAACTTCTTGTTTTAAAAACAGATTCTTCCTTTAAATTAAATGCTTAAGTGATATACAAAAATCAAGTTCAACAAAACTGTCATGTAAAAATCAAATTTAACTACTATGATTTGAAACTGCAGCACCTTCATTTTGATAAATAACTTCACAACTGAAAATTGTTTTAAATAATCTGTGCATGCGTCTGATAAAACTTAGCTTGTTGGATTGATCTTGTGTTGTGATGATGTTTTGTGTTTACATATGTAAATATGTATATGTGTGTAGCTGATGAATCTGCATACCTGTTTGTCTTATTATTATTATTATTTTTTACCAAGATTTAAAAAGAGAAAACCTTTATCTCTGAGTTTAGTGCTCTGTTAGGATTGATAAGTAAACGATATTTGTTTGTTGAGTATAAATTCAAGTTTATAAATTATATTCAAGATAAATAAATTCTGTGTCTCTGTTATAAGAAATACAGTATTGGTTCTTTTAAAAAATAAAAATAAAATATAAATCAACATCATAAACTGTTACAAGATTTATCATGAACATATGTTGGAAATCTGAAAGTATAAACAAGTATTTATGAACTAAAGGTATGCTTGTATTTGGAAAAACAGTAGGAATCTTTTAAACAGGTAAAGCTCAAGTGTTATAAATTACTGATTCAAGTTTAATTCTTGAATCACCCATGGAAAATGGGATTTTTAAAATCAAAAATCAAAATGTGTGTGGCAATGCATTTTCATGGTAGACTATTATGTTGCACTCCATATTAGTCTGTTAATTGTATTCTTCTAACTCAAACCGTGAGGTTATTTTTTTTTTACAAGACATGAAAAAAAAAAACAAAAGAAGAAAGAAACAGATACTGCACTTGCTATTAGTACACTGTCCCTTGGCGCAATTGAGCCATTTCACCTGATCATTTGGTTAATAATCCCCATTGGTTGTTTCAGTGACATGAAATGTCAGCTGCCTTGTTCCTCTCCTATTCACTTGTGTTAGACTTACATATGTACAAACACCTATTCTTCCATATCGCTATTCACACATATGTGTATGTGTTTGTTGAGTGTGTAGCATCCCTGCACACCCACTGGTGTATGTCCCTTGTTGTGCATATGAGCTACCCTACCCTGCGCCATCATGACCTGCTCCTTTGCTTTAATTTTTGACCTTGTTTGCGTCATTTACTTATTGCCATGACTTTTGTAAACCGTATGGTTGTATGAAAATGTGTTCACTCGAGTTGCTCATGTGTTTGCTGCCTTACACCTGAAATTTAATATGATCATCTCTGGGTTGTTTTGTAACACTGATTACCCAGTTCTTCTGGGGCTGCCTCACACTTATGTTCTCAAACTGTCTTGGGCACATTTGTTCACTTGTTTGGGGTTAAGTTGCTATTCACTGCCATGCGTTGATATATGTGTTGCTTTCCCTATGAGTTGGGCACACTTATCTTTTCCTATGAGTTGCTGCCCAGATTTGTACTTGCTGTCATGCTCCATGCATTTGAGCTCTTTTAGTTGCAGTGCTTCATCACTTGATGTCTTTGATTCATTTGCGGTCTGCACTGTTTGTTGTAACTGGGCTTGTTGTACACTGCTGCCTGTACTTGTGTCCTTTGTTCTTGTGCACTGACCATACGGTCTTTGCTTATTTGTAGCTTGTATTACTTGTTTCACTGAAATTTTACAGGGTTCACTGCCCTTGTACATGATCTGTTTTGCATGTTTGATGTGGCATGCTTGCTGCTGCATGTTTGTTTGCTTCATGTTTTTATTCAAGTTGGCACTAGTTTTGCCTTGAGCATTTCTTTGTGGTCTTTGTGATTTGCACTTGCACACTTGCTCTTGTTGGTTGTGCACACGTGTTGGCGAGGCAGTGCACATGTGTACAAATATATTTGTGTACTGCAGCCACACAGGATTGACAGCTTTAAAAAAAAAAAATTGTTGTTAATGTGAAAAATCCATAATAGATTTAAATTGATTCATGTGATTCGTTATCTCTGTTACCATTTTATTCAGTTCATTGCAAATTTAATTACTTGAATAAAGATTAATCCTGACTCGAGTGTTTTTGTGTTTGCAATAAACGCTCGGGTCAGATCGAGTATTTTTACAGCTTGAAGATTTTCAGGCAGCGAAGTTAGAGAGAGAGGGGAAAGCACTTCGCTAAAGTTTTTCTAGAAATTTTTTTCTTGTACTCAATAATAAAAGATATATTCCGCTGTATAAAAATTTAATGCATTGTACAAACTCTGATATATGTATGTAAGAAAAATTCATTTATGAATAATATTATGATTATTCTGTGATTCTGTGGCTGATTCTGTTTAAACTCTATAAACTGACTAACAATCCGTCATTTTGAACGTTTCGAGTTGGTTTAATTACCGACTAGAGGCGGTCAGGGCGGCGGGTCGTTAAAAAAGTGGTATCAGAGCTTTGGTTTACTCAAAGCTCAGTTTATGATGTTTAATATGAATAGTTACTAGAACCACTTTAAAGAAAAATGATTTTCAAATTTAAAAGAAGTATGAAATTGTTTTCTTTGAGAAATAAAAGATATCTTGAAAATTAGAATCATTTTCGAAAATTCCCCTCTCTAAATTTAGGATTGCGATAGTTTCTCATTCGAAACCCATTATCGAATTATAGAGACTTATGAAAAATAAAAGTTAAGTGAAGTGAATTAATGAACTGGTTTGAATCAAATATTGTGAATCTCTACAAAATAATAATTGTGAAATAAAATGATATTTCAATTTAGTTAAAGCCAAGAGGATAATTAAACTATAACTTGGGAATTTGATTCTGAATTCTTTTGAGAAATTGATTTCAAATGTTTTGAAGAACGATTTAGTAAATAAATGGATTATAAGTATTTAACTTATAATATGAACTTTTGGTATATAACTGAGTTAATAAATTGAATTGAATTGAATTAATAAAGAAGATTTATAAATCGAAGTTTTATAACTAGAAAAGGAATTTATGAAGATTATTTATAAATTCGAAACCAATTGAATTTGATAAATGAAACATAGAAGTTATTTATTAAAGGAGTTATATTCACGATTTTGGACAGTGGATAACCCTTTAAAAACAAAAATAAGTTGAAGAAATGATAAAATTAGTTGACAAAGTATATTCATGATTTTGGACAGTGAATATATTATTAACTAAAACAGGTATGTTTTAGGGAAGTGATATTATGAAATGAGGTTAATGTGGAAATATAGATCTAATGGAACCTAGTTGATGAATGACTTACTAAAGAACTAGTTGATTATTTTTGAAATAGAAAAGCAAATGCAAAGTTCAAATAGAATTTAGATTTCAAGTTTGATGTTTGTCAACATGATAATCCATTATAGGTTTAATAAATTCAGTGATGAATTAGAATTTAAACGTGTGGAAAATTAAATTAAGTGAAAAACTTAATATTGAAAAGTTTGAAATCGATTTAAAACTAATATTATGAAAAGTAGGAGGAATTCAAACTATGAATTAAGTTGAAGTTGAAATTGAAAAAGCTAATGGTTTTAAAGATGTTTTAAAATGCATTAAGTATCGAATACATAGATTTCAACATTCATTGTTGAAATAGGCGTTTTCGAGAAATAAGGAAATGGTGGACTATAACACTGTTGTTATAGTAAATGGTTTCCGGAAGGAAATGTTGTTTATAGTATTGGGATTTATATATCTATCTTAAATTCGAATCCCTATACTAGTGATTTTGAGTTGTCGTAACGATGTTTTACGCAACATTCGTTTTAACTCAAATAAATGTGTTTAAAAGAATGATTTCCTTAAAGAATGGAATATATACTTAATTTTGATTCAAGTATATTGAATATTTTCCGTGTTGAAAATAAATGAATTTGTGAATTACTTATTATTTAATAAGTATGGAAATGTTTTCCAATATGACATGAAAGGTTTGAAAATTTATCTTTTAAAGATAAATTGAGAAATGAATATTTGAAATTTGTTTCAAATGGCTAACTTTAAACGATCAGTTCAACTTGAATATTTTCCAAAAAGATAGAATCTTGAGTTAAATTGAGTTTAACTTCGACATCAAAAACAATATAAGTTGAGCTTTGAATTTTGGATAGTCGATTGGGATTGTATGTCTAACATTGTGAATTGATGACATATCAATTGATCTCTATTAAATATATATCTGTGGTGGCGGAGAATTTATTCTTTTAGCTTAACACCCTTCTCTGAGACGTACGAGCTTAGAGGTTATATATCGGTAGACATCAATTATGTGTTGAGAATTGACGATGTAACGTGAAATCCAAATCGAATGTGAAGTCGATAATGAATTGGATTATGAATGTGAATTAGGTTTGAGATAACCTTAAATTTTCAAATCGATTTAGAGGAAAATTTTAAACGTGATGGAAAATTTGGAATCCTCTATTTGTGATGAATGTGAATTAAGTTTTCGTAACTTATATATGTGAATATAATAATTCGAAAACCATCAGTTTGGAAAGTCATTATTATGAAACGTCCTGTGTAGGTTTACATAGGTATGATATGTACGAAATGTGAAATGAAGTACTATATGTATATGACATATGTTTTCTAAAAACTGAGGATATGGAAATGTACCTTCCATTTATTATTTGTGAAGGTGATTGGAACTCGGTGGAGTGTCCATTGGAAATCGTAGCTACGTAGAATTTCCATTAGTGGAATGTAACGACCCAGAATTTTTATAAATTTAAAATTGAATATTTAATTAATTTTAAATATTTATAAGTGAATTTTTAAGTCAAATAAATTTTTATTTGAATTTTTGGATTTAATTGGATTATTAAATCGATAATTTAATATGTTAAATTATGGAAATAATTAAAAATTGAGTTAAATATGATTGAAAATGATTTGTAAAATTTTATTTTATCATATTGAAGTTAGAATGATATTTTAGAACTTTTAAAATCGAATTAAAAGTAAATTTGTGAAAATTGAATATTTTAATATTTAATAATCGACTGTAAAATAGCCAATTTTTGAACAGTCTCAGAATTGAACGAAACCAGTTCCATTGGATCCGTAATAGTTAGTTATTACCGGATTTCAATTTTCGTGTCAATCGGAGTTATCATTTGATCGTGGCAGCTCGAAACGCATCGATTTGTTTTTAATTTAAATTTGGCGAGTGAAAATAGCCATTTTTCAAAAAGTCTCGGATTTCGACGAAACCAGTTTCATCAGATCCGTAATGTGATATTATTGTAAGGTTTCAAATTTCAAGTCGTTTGGATTTACCGTTTGTCCGGTACAAATTAAAACGCCTAGAAATCGACTTAAATCGGTTTAATTCAAATTGAACGTTTTCAGCCATAACTCGCACATACTTCCGAATCAGCTTCCGAAACCTGTTCCATTGTGTCCGGAACGCGGGATAAACCCTAGGTACGCTGGTTACGGCGCCTAAATCGGAGTTCGGAATTTCCGGGTGAATAGTGTCGAACGGTTCCTTATAAATAGCCCCCCACTTAAGAAAAAAAAAATAACAAAATCAAAACCCTAGCCAATATTGCAGCCGCCACTTTAGCAAGGAAGGGCCAGGAATTCACAAGCTTCCTCCCTCAAAATCTCTCAATCCATTCATCGATTCACGAAACCATCAACTACAAAGATGAAGAGCACATCAAGATCTACAATATCAACGGCTATGATCGTGTTTGGAGCTTCGGATTGGCGGCAAATCGAGCTAGAAGCTTGTAACTTGCGCACGCATTTCCAGGAGGAGGGGGAGGCCGAGTTCTATATGCTTGGGGCCGAACGTAGCTAGGCTCGTGGGCTTCGAAATGGCGGAGGTGTGATGGGATTTAGTGGTGTGTGGTGGCCGAGCTATTTAACCCTAATTTTAGCTAATGGGTTCATGGCCGTGTTTTGCTTCCTGGAGGGAAGAACGTGAGGAAGGGGGGTTGCGTTCTAGGGTGGAGATCTGATGGTGGTGGGATCTGATGGCTAATAGGAGCTTAGGTTTAAAATTTATTAAATTGTGTTGAAATTAGTTTATATAAAACGTGTTCAATCTTGTAAAATTCGTATCTTTTTCATACGAGGTCGAAAAAATGCAAACTCAGTTGCGTTGGAATCGTATGGACGAGCACTATGCGATGGAGTTGGTTTGGAGTCGTTTGGAGTTAGTGAGAATTTTGGGTAAAATTAAACGCGCGTTTAATTTTATTCGAAATAAATCGCTAAAACGGAAATTAAAATCAAGGTGAGAACTTCTCACTCAATCGAGTAGATTTCGATTTTATTTTAAATAGTTAGATTTAAAATATTTGAATGCATGTTTGAATGATGACTGTAAATTATTGATTGTTAAAATAGACATTATGCGCCGTTAGTAAGCGGATGTTATTTAGTAAAAACATATACCGCGAATATTTCATAAACAGTGAAATTGGTATTATATATAATATCAATATATATATATTGGCATATGTATATATTGCAGTTATTGATTTCCCGCATTTTTTGTTTAGCGGATGAGACCCTATTACGCCGTTATTAAGCGGATAATATTTATTAAGAACATATACCGCGATAATTTCGTACTGGAGCGAAATTGGTATTGTGCTAATGTTTTTGGATGCAGGAAACAGGTTGGAGGGATCCAACTGGATTCCTCAACAGTATTTATTTTATTTCAGATATTTTGATATTTGATGGATTATCATATCGATATATGATATCGTTGTTAGTCGTGATTGACTATTTGGTGTGTAGCATCATTGGACCCAGATTTTGGGATTTTAAAATGGTTTTAAAGTGATTTTTGAAAATATACTATATTTTTGGAATTGATCCATTTTAAATAAATAAACGTTATAATTTTTAAAGTTATAAAATTATGGTTTTTGTGAAATATAGTTAAAAAGCTGATTTTTAGAAATACGATTAAAAGTCGATTTTTGAGAAATATGAACTAATGATTTTATAAAATAATTTAGATTGGATTTTTGAATATATGATAAAAGTTTAAATATAGGATTTATAAAATTTGATTATTTTATAAATCGAAATGATGAAATTATAAAGGAATTTAAAGACGTTTTAGAATAATAATATAAACTGATTTATATTAAGAGATTTATAAATGGATATTTATAAATTGAAATATAGACATTATAAAACGAGTTTTTATAAGTGTTTGAATGTAGTGAAAATGAATTTCATAAATGAATGAAATTTATAGAATTATAAACTGTGAAGTTATAAATGAAATTTATAAATAGTAAGATTTATAAATTTGTGAAGTTAATTGAAGAATAGATTTGGTTAAATAAATGAATCTTATAAGTTATAAGATTTATAATTATGAAGTTTAAAGAACGATTTTATAAAATAATCGTTTTATAAGTATTTAACTTATAATATAAACATTTAGTTTATAATTGAGTTATAAACTGAAATATGTTAATAAAGGAATTTATAAAAAAAAAAGAAGTTTTATAAATAAATAGAAATAGAATTTATAAACGTTGTTTTATAAATTTGTAAAATGACTTATTTTGATAAGTAAAATTGTTATAACTTATAAATAGAGATTTTATTCACGTTTTAGACTGTGAATAATCCTTTGAAATAAAATGCATAGAATTGATGAAATTTGTTAACGGAGTTTATTCACGTTTTTGAATAGTGAATAACATGTTAAAGAAAATGTTTTAGAATGTGATATTTTAAACAGAATTACAACGATCTAACGATGTTTTAAAGGTGTTGAGATTCGAAACCATAGATTTCAACATTTATTGTTGAAATAGATGTTTCGAGAAATAAAAGGAAATGTTGGACTATAACACTGTTGTTATAGTAAATGATTTCCGAAAGGAAATGTTTTGTATAGTATTGGGATTTATATATCTATTTTAATTTCGAATCCCTATACTAGTGATTTTGGGTTGTCGTAACGATGTTTTACGCAACATTCGTTTTGGCCCAAATAAATATGTTTAAGTAAATGATTTCCTTAAAGAATGAAATATATACTTAATTCGATTTAAGTATATTGAATATTTTCTAAGTGTTGAAAATAAAAAGATTTGTGAATTACTTATTTTTAATAAGTATGGAATTGTTTCCAATATGAAGTGAATAATTAGAATTTATCTTTTTGAAGATAAATTGAAAATGGATAATTGAAATCGTATATTCATGAATATTTTGAAATATAAATTCATTATGGAATTTATATGTGAAAGTGGAACTTGTTAAAAATAAATATTGATTTATTTTTGAAGTGTTGGAATTTTATATCTTGTAAAGATATTTTGGAAATGTAAATAATTTGGAAAATTATTTGGAATCTGGTGATGTATGCATATCAATTGATAGTTCGATAGCCGACTATCAATATTTCCCTTTGAATGGGTATTTGATGTGAATTGATTGAATTTGAATGCACACTTATTTTTGAATAAGCGCTCACTATTCGGGTTAACCGGGAAAGGACCATGGGGTCGTATAACCCATTCCGAATATGTGATACGTCGTTATGAATTGCATTTGAAGATCGGTGTTGAAGACCGAGTATTTGTGAAAGCGATAGGATGACCTATCGATTGTCTCTGCACTGGGTAGCTCCTGGTATTGAGATCTCCTAAGTGATGGGAAATTCGATCGGGATTGTGAATACCCGTATTGCAAGGGCTTCGTAAGAAGTGCCTTCGGTTTTGTTCGAGCCTGGAACAAACTTGTATGGATTGTATGCCTGACATTACAATTTGAGATATAAAGCCGATTTCTTTCAAATATATTTCTGTTGGTGGCGGAGAATTTATTCTTTGCTTAACACCCTTCTTTGAGACGTACGAGCTCAAAGGTTATATAGTTGAAGTTATCAGCGATATATCCCATTTTGGTAATGTGACATGCTGAGTGATGCTGAAATGATCATTGTGTTGATTATTTGTGATAGGATCGTTTATTTGATCGTCTATCCTTGTGATCATTGTGTTGATCATTTGTTGACCCAAAGCATGGCTTTTGTATAAAGTATGTTTTTGTGGACGTGACTTCGTCGAGCCTCACATCCCGGAAATGGTCAAAACAGGAAAGATGCAGCAAGGTTATTAGGGGTTGCTGTAGCTCCCCTTAGGGTATGTGCATTTCCTTCTGGAAAAGGGTGGTATCATGGTATGGAGCCCAGATACTTACTCATGTTGAAAACACTCTATTTATTATGGTGTGATGTTGGATATCGAGCGCTCGGTTGATAAAGGTCCCAAAGGACCGGGGGATGGCATACTTGTGTCAGTTGTTACCCAGTTAGGGGTAACCCGGCCTTGTGTTGGTAGAGATCCGGTTTGGTTCTCGGGGATGTCCATCCAGAGGCATTCTCATGTGGCAATGGGAAGTTCCTTGGCCTGACCATTTGTTGGAAATCCAAAGAAACAATACGAAACTTGTACGGTTTTAGTTGTAGAACCTGCCATTTAATATGGTAGCTATTAGTAGGCATAATATAATGGTACCTATGCTGGCTAAGATTTATATTCTACTTTCGAAATGAATTTTCCCTACACTATGCACTAATAATAATATCAAATGCTCTTTTTAAATGCGTATCAAGCATGTTTGACTATCATAAGAAGAAATCTCCTCCAAGTCTGCGTTTGCATTGTGTGTGTGGCAGGAGGTCTTATGGTAGTCTCATTTTTAAAAGCATTGCGAATTGAATTTAAAAATATTCCTCTTTTTGATTTTAAAGATAAATAAACTGTTTTGAGTTCTCACACCAGTCACATGACTGACTCGGAGTTTATTGTTTTCCTTCCTAAACTCTGGGTGCCCACCAATTTCCACACGGGCAGTCAAGAGTTAGGTTTATCAGGATATTCTGGATATTCTGGAGTTGCTGGAGGCAAGATGGATGGCATGGCATATTATTTATATAGTATTTCTTTTTCCGCTGCACTGTTTGTTGTTGTATGATGTTGTACACTCTAATGATATGATGTAATGTAATGTATAAAATGTAATAACTGATATAGTTCTTTGTTTAAAGATTATTCATTTATTATTATATGTTGTTCCGCTGCGAATTGTGAGATTCTGATGTTGTTCTGTTGTTTCCTTTCTGTCCCGTCCTATTTTCTTCTGTTTTTTTCCTTTTTCTCTATTCTCTTTTTCTTTCTATTTTTAAAATTTCCTATCTTCTTCTCTCCTCCCTAATTTCTGTTCTTTTTCTCTTTTTCTTTTCCTAAATTCTTTTTCTTAAAACCCCTAAGGGTTCGTATTTTCGTTCATCTTGAATTAAACAAAGGAGATTAGTGTCTATTCAAGGAGTACGGACTTACGGGTCTTTACATTTGGTATCAGAGCTTATGGTTAAGCGACAACCATGGTTCTGTTGGGTATTACTCATTAGAGATAGAGTCAGCAGTACTCTAGATTGAGTTTGAGTGTAATAATAGCTATGAGAGCGTATTTGTTAGTGAATATAAAATTGTTTTATATTGTGATGATTGGTTTATTGAGTGGCATATGAACCTTCCTCAGCACGGTATGTACAACTTTGCCGAAGGGGTTTCTAAACACTTGAATAGAACAATTCGACATAATATTGATTTTAAAATTGGGTAAATGAAATAATTTTGCCTCGATTATATTTTTATATATAAAGGAATAATTTTTCAGAATTATTAAAGTGTATATATAAGTTGATTGTTAGGTTGTTTGAATAGTCTAAATAAAAGAGTAATTGTATAAGCAAATGAATTATAAGAATTGAATTATAATTAAAGTGATCTACAATTGTGAAATAAACTTATATATATAAGAAGTGAAACTATATGGATATATTATGAATATGAGTTGTAAATGAAATTCAACTTTGGTAATTGAATTAAATAAATGAATTGAATTGTGAATCAATTGAATGGAAAATAGAATTGATATGAAATAATGAATATAAATGTTAATTCATTAAAATCTAATGTTATTGGGAGTTGAATAAATTGAATAAGAATGAATATAAGCAAAGGAATTTGGTTGTAATTAATATACTTTGGTTGTTATATGATTATTGATTGATTGTATATAATTCATTAAGTATTAATGAAAGTGAATTAGTGAAATTTAAAGCTATGAAATTGAAATTCAAATTAGAAGTAAATAAATTTGAATAGAATTGAAAGTGAATTGGATTTAATTAGTGAATGCAAACTAATTAAAATTAAGAATGAATGTTGATAAAATCCAATGTTAATGAATCACATATGATTTAAATTGAAAACCTATTTCATTGAATATAAATGAGAATATGAATGAGTATTTAGTTGGTTGATGGTTGAATATATATTGCTATTGAATGCATTGCTATGTTGGCATATATAGTTGATATGGAGATATATGTTGTATATTGAGATTATTTTCATATATGCATGTTCTCATGTTGTTTGTTGAGTGTTTAGTAGGTGCGGATCGCGTTTGCTTCGCATTTGGAGCTCGCTTTTGCGCTATATTAGCCATATATGCTTGCTAATAAAATATAAGGTACATATCTCGGATTAAATATCGTACTTTTATACTTTTTTCCCTTCGGGATGCCTCATTACTTGATGAGATGTATATTTGTGATATATATACTGTCATTTTTTTTTTCGGATCGAGCCGCGCAAAGGAGACTATGGCGAATTTTTCCGGAAATTTAAGGCGTTAGAAAAAAATTTGAGAAAAATTAGAAAATTGTGAAAACTTTAACTTTGATTTTGGAATTGAAAGTTAAACAATAGATAGTTGTTTTTGAAAAGATAACTAAGTATGATTGGAAAACTTAGTAAAGATTTGTAAGGAATTTAATTATGAATTTTGGAAAGTTAATAAATTCTGTAACCTTTCTTACTTGTAATTTCGAGGACGAAATTCTTTTAAGGGGGAAAGATTGTAACGACCCAGAATTTTTATAAATTTAAAATTGAATATTTAATTAATTTTAAATATTTATAAGTGAATTTTTAAGTCAAATAAATTTTTATTTGAATTTTTGGATTTAATTGGATTATTAAATCGATAATTTAATATGTTAAATTATGGAAATAATTAAAAATTGAGTTAAATATGATTGAAAATGATTTGTAAAATTTTATTTTATCATATTGAAGTTAGAATGATATTTTAGAACTTTTAAAATCGAATTAAAAGTAAATTTGTGAAAATTGAATATTTTAATATTTAATAATCGACTGTAAAATAGCCAATTTTTGAACAGTCTCAGAATTGAACGAAACCAGTTCCATTGGATCCGTAATAGTTAGTTATTACCGGATTTCAATTTTCGTGTCAATCGGAGTTATCATTTGATCGTGGCAGCTCGAAATGCATCGATTTGTTTTTAATTTAAATTTGGCGAGTGAAAATAGCCATTTTTCAAAAAGTCTCGGATTTCGACGAAACCAGTTTCATCGGATCCGTAATGTGATATTATCGTAAGGTTTAAAATTTCAAGTCGTTTGGATTTACCGTTTGTCCGGTACAAATTAAAACGCCTAGAAATCGACTTAAATCGGTTTAATTCAAATTGAACGTTTTCAGCCATAACTCGCACATACTTCCGAATTAGCTTCCGAAACCTGTTCCATTGTGTCTGGAACGTGGGATAAACCCTAGGTACGCTGGTTACGGCGCCTAAATCGGAGTTCGGAATTTCCGGGTGAATAGTGTCGAACGGTTCCTTATAATTAGCCCCCCACTTAAGAAAAAAAAAATAACAAAATCAAAACCCTAGCCAATATTGCAGCCGCCACTTTAGCAAGGAAGGGCCAGGAATTCACAAGCTTCCTCCCTCAAAATCTCTCAATCCATTCATCGATTCACGAAACCATCAACTACAAAGATGAAGAGCACATCAAGATCTACAATATCAACGGCTATGATCGTGTTTGGAGCTTCGGATTGGCGGCAAATCGAGCTAGAAGCTTGTAACTTGCGCACGCATTTCCAGGAGGAGGGGGAGGCCGAGTTCTATATGCTTGGGGCCGAACGTAGCTAGGCTCGTGGGCTTCGAAATGGCGGAGGTGTGATGGGATTTAGTGGTGTGTGGTGGCCGAGCTATTTAACCCTAATTTTAGCTAATGGGTTCATGGCCGTGTTTTGCTTCCTGGAGGGAAGAACGTGAGGAAGGGGGGTTGCGTTCTAGGGTGGAGATCTGATGGTGGTGGGATCTGATGGCTAATAGGAGCTTAGGTTTAAAATTTATTAAATTGTGTTGAAATTAGTTTATATAAAACGTGTTCAATCTTGTAAAATTCGTATCTTTTTCATACGAGGTCGAAAAAATGCAAACTCAGTTGCGTTGGAATCGTATGGACGAGCACTACGCGATGGAGTTGGTTTGGAGTCGTTTGGAGTTAGTGAGAATTTCGGGTAAAATTAAACGCGCGTTTAATTTTATTCGAAATAAATCGCTAAAACGGAAATTAAAATCAAGGTGAGAACTTCTCACTCAATCGAGTAGATTTCGATTTTATTTTAAATAGTTAGATTTAAAATATTTGAATGCATGTTTGAATGATGACTGTAAATTATTGATTGTTAAAATAGACATTATGCGCCGTTAGTAAGCGGATGTTATTTAGTAAAAACATATACCGCGAATATTTCATAAACAGTGAAATTGGTATTATATATAATATCAATATATATATTGGCATATGTATATATTGCAGTTATTGATTTCCCGCATTTTTTGTTTAGCGGATGAGACCCTATTACGCCGTTATTAAGCGGATAATATTTATTAAGAACATATACCGCGATAATTTCGTACTGGAGCGAAATTGGTATTGTGCTAATGTTTTTGGATGCATGAAACAGGTTGGAGGGATCCAACTGGATTCCTCAACAGTATTTATTTTATTTCAGATATTTTGATATTTGATGGATTATCATATCGATATATGATATCGTTGTTAGTCGTGATTGACTATTTGGTGTGTAACATCATTGGACCCAGATTTTGGGATTTTAAAATGGTTTTAAAGTGATTTTTGAAAATATACTATATTTTTGGAATTGATCCATTTTAAATAAATAAACGTTATAATTTTTAAAGTTATAAAATTATGGTTTTTGTGAAATATAGTTAAAAAGCTGATTTTTAGAAATACGATTAAAAGTCGATTTTTGAGAAATATGAACTAATGATTTTATAAAATAATTTAGATTGGATTTTTGAATATATGATAAAAGTTTAAATATAGGATTTATAAAATTTGATTATTTTATAAATCGAAATGATGAAATTATAAAGGAATTTAAAGACGTTTTAGAATAATAATATAAACTGATTTATATTAAGAGATTTATAAATGGATATTTATAAATTGAAATATAGACATTATAAAACGAGTTTTTATAAGTGTTTGAATGTAGTGAAAATGAATTTCATAAATGAATGAAATTTATAGAATTATAAACTGTGAAGTTATAAATGAAATTTATAAATAGTAAGATTTATAAATTTGTGAAGTTAATTGAAGAATAGATTTGGTTAAATAAATGAATCTTATAAGTTATAAGATTTATAATTATGAAGTTTAAAAAACGATTTTATAAAATAATCGTTTTATAAGTATTTAACTTATAATATAAACATTTAGTTTATAATTGAGTTATAAACTGAAATATGTTAATAAAGGAATTTATAAAAAAAAAAGAAGTTTTATAAATAAATAGAAATAGAATTTATAAACGTTGTTTTATAAATTTGTAAAATGACTTATTTTGATAAGTAAAATTGTTATAACTTATAAATAGAGATTTTATTCACGTTTTAGACTGTGAATAATCCTTTGAAATAAAATGCATAGAATTGATGAAATTTGTTAACGGAGTTTATTCACGTTTTTGAATAGTGAATAACATGTTAAAGAAAATGTTTTAGAATGTGATATTTTAAACAGAATTACAACGATCTAACGATGTTTTAAAGGTGTTGAGATTCGAAACCATAGATTTCAACATTTATTGTTGAAATAGATGTTTCGAGAAATAAAAGGAAATGTTGGACTATAACACTGTTGTTATAGTAAATGATTTCCGAAAGGAAATGTTTTGTATAGTATTGGGATTTATATATCTATTTTAATTTTGAATCCCTATACTAGTGATTTTGGGTTGTCGTAACGATGTTTTACGCAACATTCGTTTTGGCCCAAATAAATATGTTTAAGTAAATGATTTCCTTAAAGAATGAAATATATACTTAATTCGATTTAAGTATATTGAATATTTTCTAAGTGTTGAAAATAAAAAGATTTGTGAATTACTTATTTTTAATAAGTATGGAATTGTTTCCAATATGAAGTGAATAATTAGAATTTATCTTTTTGAAGATAAATTGAAAATGGATAATTGAAATCGTATATTCATGAATATTTTGAAATATAAATTCATTATGGAATTTATATGTGAAAGTGGAACTTGTTAAAAATAAATATTGATTTATTTTTGAAGTGTTGGAATTTTATATCTTGTAAAGATATTTTGGAAATGTAAATAATTTGGAAAATTATTTGGAATCTGGTGATGTATGCATATCAATTGATAGTTCGATAGCCGACTATCAATATTTCCCTTTGAATGGGTATTTGATGTGAATTGATTGAATTTGAATGCACACTTATTTTTGAATAAGCGCTCACTATTCGGGTTAACCGGGAAAGGACCATGGGGTCGTATAACCCATTCCGAATATGTGATACGTCGTTATGAATTGCATTTGAAGATCGGTGTTGAAGACCGAGTATTTGTGAAAGCGATAGGATGACCTATCGATTGTCTCTGCACTGGGTAGCTCCTGGTATTGAGATCTCCTAAGTGATGGGAAATTCGATCGGGATTGTGAATACCCGTATTGCAAGGGCTTCGTAAGAAGTGCCTTCGGTTTTGTTCGAGCCTGGAACAAACTTGTATGGATTGTATGCCTGACATTACAATTTGAGATATAAAGCCGATTTCTTTCAAATATATTTCTGTTGGTGGCGGAGAATTTATTCTTTGCTTAACACCCTTCTTTGAGACGTACGAGCTCAAAGGTTATATAGTTGAAGTTATCAGCGATATATCCCATTTTGGTAATGTGACATGCTGAGTGATGCTGAAATGATCATTATGTTGATTATTTGTGATAGGATCGTTTATTTGATCGTCTATCCTTGTGATCATTGTGTTGATCATTTGTTGACCCAAAGCATGGCTTTTGTATAAAGTATGTTTTTGTGGACGTGACTTCGTCGAGCCTCACATCCCGGAAATGGTCAAAACAGGAAAGATGCAGCAAGGTTATTAGGGGTTGCTGTAGCTCCCCTTAGGGTATGTGCATTTCCTTCTGGAAAAGGGTGGTATCATGGTATGGAGCCCAGATACTTACTCATGTTGAAAACACTCTATTTATTATGGTGTGATGTTGGATATCGAGCGCTCGGTTGATAAAGGTCCCAAAGGACCGGGGGATGGCATACTTGTGTCAGTTGTTACCCAGTTAGGGGTAACCCGGCCTTGTGTTGGTAGAGATCCGGTTTGGTTCTCGGGGATGTCCATCCAGAGGCATTCTCATGTGGCAATGGGAAGTTCCTTGGCCTGACCATTTGTTGGAAATCCAAAGAAACAATACGAAACTTGTACGGTTTTAGTTGTAGAACCTGCCATTTAATATGGTAGCTATTAGTAGGCATAATATAATGGTACCTATGCTGGCTAAGATTTATATTCTACTTTCGAAATGAATTTTCCCTACACTATGCACTAATAATAATATCAAATGCTCTTTTTAAATGCGTATCAAGCATGTTTGACTATCATAAGAAGAAATCTCCTCCAAGTCTGCGTTTGCATTGTGTGTGTGGCAGGAGGTCTTATGGTAGTCTCATTTTTAAAAGCATTGCGAATTGAATTTAAAAATATTCCTCTTTTTGATTTTAAAGATAAATAAACTGTTTTGAGTTCTCACACCAGTCACATGACTGACTCGGAGTTTATTGTTTTCCTTCCTAAACTCTGGGTGCCCACCAATTTCCACACGGGCAGTCAAGAGTTAGGTTTATCAGGATATTCTGGATATTCTGGAGTTGCTGGAGGCAAGATGGATGGCATGGCATATTATTTATATAGTATTTCTTTTTCCGCTGCACTGTTTGTTGTTGTATGATGTTGTACACTCTGATGATATGATGTAATGTAATGTATAAAATGTAATAACTGATATAGTTCTTTGTTTAAAGATTATTCATTTATTATTATATGTTGTTCCGCTGCGAATTGTGAGATTCTGATGTTGTTCTGTTGTTTCCTTTCTGTCCCGTCCTATTTTCTTCTGTTTTTTTCCTTTTTCTCTATTCTCTTTTTCTTTCTATTTTTAAAATTTCCTATCTTCTTCTCTCCTCCCTAATTTATGTTCTTTTTCTCTTTTTCTTTTCCTAAATTCTTTTTCTTAAAACCCCTAAGGGTTCGTATTTTCGTTCATCTTGAATTAAACAAAGGAGATTAGTGTCTATTCAAGGAGTACGGACTTACGGGTCTTTACATGGAATGTCCATTGGGACTGACTGGGATCCCCCACGATGGATCATCGTGTTTGAGATTAGGTGAATTGATGCTGGCGTAATTCGTGGGGCGTGATACCTACAGTTACAAGCGATTCCACTGGGATAGTGGCGCAACCGCCGTGTAATCTGCGATCTAGAAACCGAAGCGTAATTCGAGGGGCGTGATGCCTACGGCCACGAGCGATTCTACTGGGATAGTAGCGTAACCGCCATGTGGACCGCAATCTAAGGCGACAACCATGGCGAAATTCAAGAGAGATGAGAAATCTAAGGTTACAAGCGATTCTACTGGGATAGTAGCGTAACCGCCGGGTAAACTGTGATCCATGGGGGAACGTGCTTTCCATACCCATTTTTAAAAGAATTTTTTTTAAAAAAGTATTTTCACTGGGAGTTGAAGCAAGTATATTTAGTACTTGGAGATTTTTAGTCTTGCGCCTGGCCAGCGTATGCCTAATGTCTGTGAGAACGACGATGGACTTGTTAAACTTCGAGTTATCAAGTATTTTCAAACTTTAAATGGAAAATCAATAATCTGAAATTAGAATTACATAATTCTAACTTAATGAATTAAGGAAGAAGATCTTTAAAATATCTTGAAAGCACACAGCTTTGGAAAAGATGTAATATGCAAATATCTAGCATGAAAGATTTCAAGTTTAAAAATCTGAGTTTTGTAAGTCAAAAATTTGGTAAAAGACTTTTGTGTCTTGATTATTGAAATCGATGAACAAAACTAGTGAGATAAAATAAATGGAATGAATCCTATATTTATTTGCGAGTTTGAAACTTGGTAAAATTGTGTAGGATATAAATATCGGTGAGATTTTAGCAATCGTTTTTCCTAACTTATAATTTCGGGACGAAATTCTTTCAAGTAGGGGAGATTGTAACGATCCTGAATTTTGAACAATTTAATTTGTAAATATTTAATTTATTTTAAATATTTAAATGATGATTTGACTTGAATTTCAAATTATCAGAATAAATTGGCGATTAAATATTAGAATTTAATCTGTTTAAAGTTGAATAAAATTTAAATTTAACTTTGAAGTTGAATTTGAATATTGAATTTGTATTTAAATTTGTAACTAATGACTTAGAAAAAATAGTTTGGATTTACGATTTTTTTTTATGTAAATTTATAAATTGATATTGATATTTGAACTGCAAAACGTTTATATGTTTATTTAAGAAAATTTATACAAATCAATTGAATTTAAAATAAAAAAAATATATATAATAATAATAAAAAAAAGTAAATAAAAAATAAAATAAAATAAAATAATAAGTATACATTACCTTACCCTGTCAGCCAAATTCATGCCGTAACCCATGCTAATACACGTTCTCTATTCTCTTTTATACCCCACTCCTTTTCCCCTTTTCTCATTCGAAACCCTTCAGTAATCAAACGAAAGAAATAATAATGGCGGCCACGAATCTTCGCTCGTCCTCCTCTTCGATTCTGTGCTTCAACAATTAGGGCTTCAGCTTCGATCTTCGTTAATTGTGCTCAGTACACTCTTCGGCCATTTCGATTCGGTGAAAGGTGAGTTCTTTGCTCACGATTGATTTTGATTCAAGTGTTTAAATTTGTTTGAATTGGATGTTTGGTTGCATGCTATGTTTTGGGGGGTTATTCGTTATCAATTGCTCGGATTTATTTGAATTTGATTTAAACTGTTAAAAACAGATGCTATATAATTTGTTTTAAATTGTTAAGAACAGATACTATTTGAATTTGTTTTAAATTGATGAGAACAGATGCTATTTAATATTTTGTTTTAAATTGTTAAGAACAGATACTATATAATTTGTTTTTAAACTGATAAGAACAGATGCTACTTGAATTTGTTTTAAACTGGTGAGAACAGACACTATTTGGAATTTAATTTAAATTGATATGAACAGATGCTATTTAAATGTTAATTTAAATTGATAAGAACAGATGCTATTTAAACTTCACTTGTTTTGGTTTTGCTGCATGTGATGGGCTTTTGAATCTAGATGAGGAAAATTTTGTTTGCAGGTGCTTGTTTGAACTTCAGTTCATATGTGATGTATGTATGTGTCTGTAGAACCCCCTATTCTTGTTTTCAGTTGCAAGCTAATTCAAAACCCCAATTCTTTTGAAATAAATGCACATGCAGGTATTAGAACTCAAGTTCAAAGCAAAACTTTCATTAAAAATGAATATATAAATTGCTCTGTCCCCATTTTGTTTAGTGAGTGACCTCACAATTTAAAAAGAGTTTCAAATTATCTGTTGCATGAAGCATATAATGTTTGCTTGAGTTTGAATCTAAATGTGTGCATATGAGTTTGTATCTGGGTATTCTCTGCTTCAATTAAATGTGAGTAAACTTCTTGTTTTAAAAACAGATTCTTCCTTTAAATTAAATGCTTAAGTGATATACAAAAATCAAGTTCAACAAAACTGTCATGTAAAAATCAAATTTAACTACTATGATTTGAAACTGCAGCACCTTCATTTTGATAAATAACTTCACAATTGAAAATTGTTTTAAATAATCTGTGCATGCGTCTGATAAAACTTAGCTTGTTGGATTGATCTTGTGTTGTGATGATGTTTTGTGTTTACATATGTAAATATGTATATGTGTGTAGCTGATGAATCTGCATACCTGTTTGTCTTATTATTATTATTATTATTATTATTTACCAAGATTTAAAAAGAGAAAACCTTTATCTCTGAGTTTAGTGCTCTGTTAGGATTGATAAGTAAACGATATTTGTTTGTTGAGTATCAATTCAAGTTTATAAATTATATTCAAGATAAATAAATTCTGTGTCTCTGTTATAAGAAATACAGTATTGGTTCTTTTAAAAAAAAATATATATAAATCAACATCATAAACTGTTACAAGATTTATCATGAACATATGTTGGAAATCTGAAAGTATAAACAAGTATTTATGAACTAAAGGTATGCTTGTATTTGGGAAAACAGTAGGAATCTTTAAAACTGGTAAAGCTCAAGTGTTATAAATTACTGATTCAAGTTTAATTCTTGAATCACCCATGGAAAATGGGATTTTTAAAATCAAAAATCAAAATGTGTGTGGCTATGCATTTTCATGGTAGACTATTATGTTGCACTCCATATTAGTCTGTTAATTGTATTCTTCTAACTCAAACCGTGAGGTTATTTTTTTTTTACAAGACATGGAAAAAAAAACAAAAGAAGAAAGAAACAGATACTGCACTTGCTATTAGTACACTGTCCTTTGGCGCAATTGAGCCATTTCACCTGATCATTTGGTTAATAATCCCCATTGGTTGTTTCAGTGACATGAAATGTCAGCTGCCTTGTTCCTCTCCTATTCACTTGTGTTAGACTTATATATGTACAAACACCTATTCTTCCATATCGCTATTCACACATATGTGTATGTGTTTGTTGAGTGTGTAGCATCCCTGCACACCCACTGGTGTATGTCCCTTGTTGTGCATATGAGGTACCCTACCCTGCGCCATCATGACCTGCTCCTTCGCTTTAATTTTTGACCTTGTTTGCCTCATTTACTTATTGCCATGACTTTTGTAAACTGTATGGTTGTATGAAAATGTGTTCACTCGAGTTGTTCATGTGTTTGCTGCCTTACACCTGAAATTTAATATGATCATCTCTGGGTTGTTTTGTAACACTGATTACCCAGTTCTTCTAGGGCTGCCTCACACTTATGTTCTCAAACTGTCTTGGGCACATTTGTTCACTTGTTTGAGGTTAAGTTGCTATTCACTGCCATGTGTTGATATATGTGTTGCTTTCCCTATGAGTTGGGTACACTTATCTTTTCCTATGAGTTGCTGCCCAGATTTGTACTTGCTGTCATGCTCCATGCATTTGAGCTCTTTTAGTTGCAGTGCTTCATCACTTGATGTCTTTGATTCATTTGCGGTCTGCACTGTTTGTTGTAACTGGGCTTATTGTACACTGCTGCCTGTACTTGTGTTCTTTGTTCTTGTGCACTGACCATACGGTCTTTGCTTATTTGTAGCTTGTATTACTTGTTTCACTGAAATTTTACAGGGTTCATTGCCCTTGTACATGATCTGTTTTGCATGTTTGATGTGGCATGCTTGCTGCTGCATGTTTGTTTGCTTCATGTTTTTGTTCAAGTTGGCACTAGTTTTGCCTTGAGCATTTCTTTGTGGTCTTTGTGATTTGCACTTGCACACTTGCTCTTGTTGGTTGTGCACACTTGTTGGCGAGGCAGTGCACATGTGTACAAATATATGTGTGTACTGCAGCCACACAGGATTGACAGCTTTAAAAAAAAAAATTGTTGTTAATGTGAAAAATCCATAATAGATTTAAATTGATTCATGTGATTCGTTATCTCTGTTACCATTTTATTCAGTTCATTGCAAATTTAATTACTTGAATAAAGATTAATCCTGACTCGAGTGTTTTTGTGTTTGCAATAAACGCTCGGGTCAGACCGAGTATTTTTACAGCTTGAAGATTTTCAGGCAGCGAAGTTAGAGAGAGAGGGGAAAGCACTTCACTAAAGTTTTTCTAGAAAAAATTTTCTTGTACTCAATAATAAAAGATATATTCTGCTGTATAAAAATTTAATGCATTGTACAAACTCTGATATATGTATGTAAGAAAAATTCATTTATGAATAATATTATGATTATTCTGTGATTCTGTGGCTGATTCTGTTTAAACTCTATAAACTGACTAACAATCCGTCATTTTGAACGTTTCGAGTTGGTTTAATTACCGACTAGAGGCGGTCAGGGCGGCGGGTCGTTACATATCTGGAACCAATTCATTATTATCTTATTCTGAAACTTCCCCCAAATTCAAGATTTAATTTCAGTTTAAATCCATTTCAAACTTACCTTTATTTAATTTCCATTTGGTTGTATTTATATTACTTCTTAATTTAATTCCAATAACTTAAAAACTAATTAACTTAATATTTATTAGAAGGAAATATTGCTTTATATATCAAAATATATTTTTATATAAAATCACTTAAAATCTTTATATAAGAAAATAACAAGTACGCTCTCATATATATAGACACACACACACACACACACACACAACTCATCCTAGAGTACTACGGACTCTATTTAAGGAGTAATCCCCACAGAGCCAAGGTTCTCGCTTAACCTTTCAGCTCTGATACCAACTGTAACGACCCGAAATTTTCGATCTCGAAAATTCCAGATGATTAGGAAAAGAAGAAAGAGATAGAAGAAGAAGATCATAAACACCGACATCTCACATTCGCAGCGGATAAAATATAATAATAAATAATAACAGTTTGCAAAAGAATTCTGTATCTGTCAATATATCTTTATAATACATCAGAGTTACACATTTATACAGACACTGGATATACACAATTATCATGTCTCGAATTTAAAATAATATAATATAGCGGAAACACTCTATATGTTCTTGCCATCCAGCTCGCCTCCTGAGCTCTAGAATGTCCTTACCTGAAAATTGTAATACTCAGTCTGACCCGAGCATTACATCAAAGTAACACCCGGGTCAGCTGGAAACCAGCGTGAGTAAACCCGTCCAACAAGGAATACAAAGCATACAACTCATATAAAACCCGGGGTAACTTGTATCAATGTATAAATTCCAATTTGTTATAAGCATTACTTATTTCATACATCAATTTTCTAAGTACCAAAACTTTAGATTAAATGGTCCAATTCACTTAAATCATTTCATTCCAGCCTATTGATTTCACGAATCAATTTATAAAGAATCGAAGTGGTTTCGGGTATTTACTAATGCCCGGCCCTGTCTCTTCGAATTCAATACAATCTTAATCCAATTTATTCAAGTGAAATCCAATTCAACTAAAATACAAGATGTCACTTTTACATGGCAATTCATCATCAGTAGATAATCACAATATCATTGTATACCTAAATATATCATATCACGCAATATTTCATATCAGGGATATCAGCCAATTCAAAGCGTTTAACATCATTCAATCATTCATGTAAAGATTTATCACTTTCAAAATTAATTTAATTTGTCTCTAATTAAATTAATTTTTTTTATCTTAATCGCTTAATTTACCTTTACTTAACCTTAATTAATTTCAAATCAATTAATTAATCATCTTTTTATTATCCATCTTAATTAATCATCCTTGATTAATTATCCTTTAATTAAAATAAGTAATTAATTCTTAGTTAATCATACAAATTAATTTACCTCTACCCATCCATATTAATTACATTGATTCTTAATTAATTACTTAAATGAATTATTTTATCATTATTTACATCGATTAATTATCTTTTAACTAATCCCACACATTAATTAACTAACCCTTAATTAATTTCCTTAATTAATCAACCCTTTAATTAATTACATTAAATAATTAATCCTTAATTACTTCCCTTAAGTAATTTACCTTTAATTACTCTCATTAAGTAATTATCCCATTGGTTAATTATCCTTAATTAATTAACTTAAATCTTCAATTGATTACCTTAAATTACTTATATTAATTAACCCTTAATTAATCAAGTAATTTACTATTCTTAATTAATTAAACCATTTTCTTTAAATTAATTACATTAATTAATTATCCTTTTTAATTTATTTCTAAATTATAATATTCATTTTATTTAGAAATACTTAGAACTTATTTCAAAATTGACCTAACATATATTTACTTTAAAATCAAATAATTTAAACATTCCTTTATTGTTCAGATCTTGAAAACTTGTGTAAAACTTGTTTAAACATATGCTGGGAAAACTAACTCATTTTAAAATATACTTTAAATCTTTTAAATTTGTTTAAAACATTTTATTCCTATAAACCTTTATTTATTTTCACAACCAGGTTACAAAATTTATATTTGAACCCACCTATACACTTTAGAATCTGATTTAAACTTTCACATGCTTAACACCGAAATATGGAAACCACGATACTTCATAAAACATGCTCAACACCTTCCTTTAAACCCGAAGCGAACTCGAGCATCTCCATCGCAATCCCGAGCTTCTCTTCGAGACACAACCCAAGACACCCTCCATCTCCAGAACACTGACACACCAGCCTTGTCGTGCACGTGCACCGATGCTTCACGCCACCGTGACCTTCGCCGATACCTTCCATATGTCGCTGACGAACTCAAGAATCGACTTCGACCATCAATTCAACACCACCAACCCCAAATCGAATTCGAGTATTCCAGTCGAAACTGGAACCCATCCTCACCAGGCAAATAGCTTCACCCTCGTCGCTCCGACCATCGGAGATGCTCCTATTCCGTCCTCACCTCGCCGATCCCCCATGCTACCATCCCTTGAATACCACACAACTCGATCAACCAGAGGTGGTGAAAACACCTCATCTCCGACCTCGTCCTAATTCGAAAGTTAACCCTAAAGTTGCCTCGTTCCATCATTTCCTACAATATAAAAATTAATGAACAATTTTCCTGACTTCATTATTAGCCACACTAGCTTCAATCAAAAACTCAACACCCAATATGTTTCCAATCGCAAGAAATCGATCGAAACTCCCTTTTTGATCAACATCGAACTGCTCTTAGAATACTCAACTAAAAATCACCATTTCAGTTTTAAAAATCCTATTTTCGAATGATGATTCAAGTTATGTAATCAAATTAATAATTCAAGACATTCGAATTTTACGTATATTAAAATTTCCCTGTAAAAATCAATTTCCAGATGCTATATATCACCATCCTACTTAAAACTATTTTTAAATCTTAACTCATGTATAAACAAACTTGTTTTGTTTAAAACTATAAACCTAATAGTAATCAAATGGTGATGTATTGAATTTTCTTGGTTATTCCCTACCCTGTAACCCAAAATAGTGAAGAACACATACGCAGTACAGACATGTAGATATATACATAGCCACATACCTGAAGAAAATATATAAGCAAAACCAAATGTTATCCATGAGTTATATTCACGGATTTAAATTAT
The DNA here is from genome assembly GCA_030765085.1 of Allium cepa. Taxonomy (NCBI): domain Eukaryota; kingdom Viridiplantae; phylum Streptophyta; class Magnoliopsida; order Asparagales; family Amaryllidaceae; genus Allium; species Allium cepa. The sequence goes on from CM060928.1 coordinate 231,149,951, forward strand.
TCTTAGATCCTGAAATAAATTGGTTTACTCACCTGAAACAATTTGAACAGAGAACAACTGTTGTTTTTTTTTTTTGAAAAGCTGCAAGCTTGTTTTTCTTTGATCTCCTTTTACTTAGTTGTTGAGTTGTTAATTTAGCTTCAGTTGGAAGATGAAATGCTTTCTTGTTTTATGATTTTCTATCTTATGAACGAACTAGAACAAGAAATATTGTATATATATATAGAAAACAGGTTTTACAGGGGAGGTATTTACTGGAACAAGCATTTTCTTCTTTTGTTTTCAAATACTTTGGTCAAAGATTTTCAGAAAATGAAAAGATTTTTAACATATCGAATGACCCTGTTTATGTGCTGGAGATGATGGTATTAAATGCTATGCCTCCCTCTATGTTTACAGCCTTGTCCTATTTTGTTTTGTTTTTGTTTTTTTATATGTAGATATTTTGTTTTGCCTTGCATATACACAAGTATGTCCATAGTATAAATATAGATTCTAAAGTTATCTTATGTATTTATTTTATGTTGCATACACACAAACTCATTTATTTCTAACATAATTTCCTATTGTTTTTTTTCTGTTTTAAGCTTAAGCTATCCAAACATTTAATTTATATCCTATATTTTATTTTATACTTATCTTTAATATTGATAGGATTGATTTTATCTTAAACATTATCATCTATATTACATCCATATATATATATATATATATATATATATATATATATATATATAGATTAAATGTTAATAAGGTAGAGCATTTTAGTTTAATTAGATAAGATAGATTTTATTTTAAATATTTTTAAAAGACTTTATTTTGAATTTTCAAATCAGAGCTTTCTTTCAAAATACATATGTATGTAAATAAATGGCAAATGTTCCAAAAGTTTTATTTGTTTTAAAATGATAAGTTTACATTTTATTTAATTGGATTAAATATTTATTAAATAATATTGCCAAAATCCTGGGTCATCACAAAACTATTTTGAAATGACCACGGTGTTATAATAACGTTTGGTTGCTAAAGAGGCCGGGATCGGAAGTTGTCATACTCTCTGCTAACTCCGAAAACCACTTTAACAGCTGTGTACGCGGTGGAGATTCCAGAATGAAGTAGGATGGTGGCGACATCCTATATGAGGTATATACGTGGACCCGACTTCCTGGGTTGGCATAAGGTGGCTAAAATAGGAGCGATTCTCGGGCCAATGAGGTAGCTCCTCTGATCGGACACACTCCTTTGTATTCCATTCTATTACTTTGTGATTGATTGGTGCGCACCTTTGATTTTTATTTTTGGGAGTGTGGCTCGAGGTGGGCGGTAATGGCTGCTATGCGTTACCACCAGCCCGAACGCGTAGTTGGTACATCTACCCTGACATTGCCTAGTTGTGCCTTGTCACCTACCCTATCGTGCTTTCTATGACTTTGATTTGTGCCGTACCTATGGAGTATTCTATGGTTGACTCCCGATCTGGAGGTATGATGGTACTATACAGACTATTGGCACTATAAATGTGTTAAGGTGGAAAATGTAAAGCCTTAACGCTATTTTTAAATAGTATACTTTACTTTATACATTATTATAATAGCGTATATTACTACATAGTAGACAGTTTAACGGATCCTTAGAGGATGGTTATCCCAAACATCCTTTGAGTTACTTGTATTTCAATTGTTATTTCACTTGAGTTGGATTTAATGATATAAGAATGTTAATCCTGACTCGAGTGTGTTGTGTTTTGCTTTACGCTCGGGTCAGACTGAGTGTACCAATATTCGAGACTCACCTTTAGGGTTGGAGCTTCGCTTGGAAGATCCCTCTACATCTTTTCAGCTTGTAGTCATTCGGTTGATTCCTACGATGTACTCTGATCTTGTATTTGATTTCTGTATTGAGACATTTATGTATTTAAGACTTCAGTTGTATCTTATTTAACTCTGTTATATATATAGTAGCTTTATGAACTACTATTCTTTTGTTTCCGCTGCATTATTGTTATATTACTCTGTGTCTATGATTCTGTGATCTTTATTTACTGTATATGTTGAGTTTTGCCAAATATAAATTAACAAACTGGTATTTTGAGCAATTCAGATCCGACATGTGTGGATGCGAATGGTTGAAAATATTAGGTCATTACAGGATCCTCTACTACACAAGATCGGCCTACCCCTTACCTGGATAGACCGAATATGTTATCACCATAGGTGTTCCAATCCTTATCTTCGAGCGCTCCTTCTTCCATGCACAACCATATCCATAATAAATCGGTTTTTCCGAGGACATCTAGAAAGGTGATAGCATACACTAATTGGGTCCGACCCACTTAACGTTGCTGCATCTCCCTTGTTTTAGTCATTCCTTATTGATGAGGTTCGAGGCCAAGCGTTACCTTTCAAGAACAATTTTACTTAGAATGCTCATCGTCCTCCAACGACGATGTTCTGATAGCTATCGTCCATATAATTTGTCCTGGGTCTGAACAAACCGAATCATCGTCTTCATCATCTTCACGGTATTCGTTCGTTATGTTAAAACCGGATCAAAGTGGTTTTCGGGTAATTAAATCCGATCCCGGTCTCTTCAAAACGATTAACGAAATTGGCCAATATTGATAGTCGATTATTTAACTATCAAATGATATCTAAGAGTAGCACTAGGCTTTATTTTATAAATCTTCAACATATCTATTTTAAAACAACTTTCCTAAGATATGTTTATTCAATCTCTTCAATATTCTATACTTGAAAATAATCTCAACACTTGGATCCATAACAGGATATTCCACCATTTTCAATACATAGAAATATTTCTAACTTTCATTTTTATGACGCTTAGAAAATATTTCTATTTCAATCATTTCCCACTAAAAATATTTCCAAAACCTTTCTTTCAATACTTAGTAAATATCTATACGTATAATTTCCAAAATCATTTTAATCTTTAACTTGAAAATATTTCATAACTTATCTAATAAGTCTTCAGAATTTTAATAAATGCTTCCTACGATTTCCAATCCGATTATACTTATTTACAATCCCAACCAACTATTTATAACTTCTTTAAATGAATTCAAATTCTTTTTTGAAGTTATTGCTTCTAATCATTTGAAATTTCTTAAATCTCTAGAATTCCATTTATAAGGTTTCTCTTATAAAATCTCATCTTTATATTAAAACCAGTTTACACACCTCGAGAGAATTTTATAAATAAATTTTCAATCATTTCAACCTATATATATACATAAGATCATTTTTAAAGAGTAGTAATTTATTTTTATTTTTAAAACATGTTTTAAGTTATTATTTAAAATATAAACACTTTTAATAAACTATCAATAAGTCTTTTAAAAATAAACAAATCAATTTACAAAGCTGATTATAAAAAATTAAAAAATTTACTTCAATAAATATTAAATATTAAAAAAATCCATTTTTCCAACGTATTCCAATACTAACCAGTTTAAAATTTATAGTTTAATTAATAAAGTTTCCCTTTTGAAACGAACTTAACTTCTTACAAATAAAGATATATTTTAAGTTCTCAATAACCAATTTAATTTATAACTTCCTCTCGATGTCGCAACATTTTGATTTATTTTCGATTCCCTAACCATTCTCATTCTAAAAATAGAATCTGCTATTTTTCTCAACATTGTTTTACATATTCACCCGAATTTCATCTGATATCGAATTCCTTTATTTATAAACATCGTTTATAAATTTCATAACCCCATTGTTTTACCTGTTCATAAAATAAATCTTATTTATTAAATTCCATTATATAATTTCATTTCTTATAAACTCCCTTTATACTTCCAATCTATTTTCAATATTGATTTTAACTTTTTTTTGTTTTTCCAGAATATCATTTATAAATTCTTTTATGTAATTCAATCTTTTTTAGTCTCCGTTCAATAATTCACAACAGTTAAGTGTAACCAAAAATCAAATATATGTTTTTTTCTCTAGTTCAATTTCCTTAAAATAACTCTAATTCCAATATATATATATATATATATATATATATATCAAACTCCTTTTTTTGTTCCATAAATTTTAAAAATATATTTATGGTATTTAAATTATCAAAATTTAGGCCAGTGCTATAATAGCATCCAATAATTCCAATCACTACAATAATTTATAATATATTATTATTCTACACAAATCATATATCCCTATATATGAAAAATAAACAATATATTTGAGGAATCTAGTTGGATCCCTCTAACCTGTCTTCCTGCATCTACAGATGTAATATAACATAAAAAAATACTAGCATATACTACTATATATATATTTAACACTCAATAGATAATAACTATATAAATTCATCCAAGCATCCAATAATTTATTTTAACTATTAAAAATTTAACTTGGTAATTCCAAATGAGTGAGAATTTCTCACCTTGGTTTATTTTGCAATCCGTTCTAATTTAAATTAAATCGAACTGACGCTCGATTTAAAATAAAATCACATCTGACTCCCAATGACTCCAAAAATGCCAAATCAATTTTTTGCCGCGTAGTTTTCAACGATACGATCCAAAGGTAACTGCTTTTGGTTTGGATCTGTCCTAAAACGAGTGAGTTATTGTTTTTATAGGATTTACTCATTTAAAAATATTTTCAATCACTTATTGCCAATTAATAATTTAATTATCAGATTAAGCTAAGCCATCTCCCCAGAAAACTTCAAACGTGCCCAATATTCACTGACTAGCCATCACTTCCTCTTCTCGCATATACAGCCAAAACCATCGTCATTTCCACATCCATCGCGAGCTTACCTCTACACATCTCCTGACATCCTCTGCCCCTTATGCTTACCCTCGATCGTAGCCTACAGTCATCACACGCGTGCTCAAATCCACCTTCTTAGCCTCGCGACCCTCACTCACTACAGCACCCTTCACACGCCACCACATCCCCACCCACATCACCGACTTGACCTTCCAACCTTACCACAATGCACGTGTGCATGTGAGCGCCATAGACGCACCCAAACCCTAGTTCGACCGCGATTCCAAGTCGCGACTTTCTTGTACGATTACTACAACCCACGGAGAGCGCGAAAGGCTGGCAGGAGGTAGCAGGTGAGCGCGAGCTCTGATATATATATATATATATATATATATATATATATATATCTGTGTGTGTGTGTGTGTAGATATGTATGTATGTACGTACGTACGTATGAATGTATGTATGTACGTACGTACGTATTGTTATTATTTTAAGAAGAGGAAAGTTTAAGAGAATTTCACCATTCTGTTTATTTCGTTCACATGGAGGTAAAGGAGTGAGGGATTTGAACGATTTGAAGATGGCGTGGTCAAACGTATAGGGTGGCTGATGGGTACAAACTAGGCCAGCTATGAATGACTCTGATTTGATTTTCATTTTCATTTTATTAATATCAAATTATTTTTGTTTTGCATAACTCAAAGTTTTGAACCCTTATTTTGGTGTGCCGCCTGGTGTTTCTAATGTTATACCCCTATTTCGAAAATAATAGGAAAGGTCTTGAGTCCTAATTCGATCGTATGGAGAAGATAGCTTTTTGGACCCAATTTAAATTAAATTCAATTAAATTATTCCAAATGTTTTAATTCCGTACGATTAAACGGTAACTCCAGATACTACAAAATTTGAAATTCGATAATAATGCACTATTACGGATCTAATGAAATTGGTTTCGTCGAATTCCAAGACTGTGTCCCAGATCGCTATTTAAATGCATCGATTAAATCGATAATTTTCAAAATTCACGAAATCGCTTAAAATTTCAGTTCTAAAAACCTACTAACTAAATTATAACTTCAAAACAAATAGTTAAAACCGTTTATATTCAAAATTGACTGTCGAAAAATCTGGGTCGTTATAATATGTTTAAGTAAATTTAAATATCAAAACATTTTAAATAATGCCGATAAATCTTTGTCAAATCATTTTTAGATAACTAATTAATTCACTTAATAAAATAAGAATTTATTTCAATAAATATTAAATATTAGAATAACGAACCTTTTGGAATATTTTAAATCCAAATAGTAGTTTAAGTTGTATGGTATAGCAATTTAAAATCCCATTTAAAATAATTTTAATTTCTCGATAAAAATCTATTTTAAAAAATCCAACATTGCCAATTTCAATTTATAATCACTCTCGATTTTTATCACATCGATTATATCTCACTTTCTTCACCATTCTCAAATTCAAAAATAGATTCCATTATTTCTGTGACGACCCGGAATTTTCAAGCCTTTAAAATCGGAATATTTAATTGATTTTAATATTTAACCGTTAATTTTAACTTGAATTCAAATATCCCTATTTATTTGATAATTAAGTTATTGAATTAAACAATTTGAAGTTGAGTAAAATACTGAATCTGGGATTTTAAGCCGGTTAAAAATAAATTGAAGGCTAATAAAATTTATATTTATAACATTGAAAATAATAGAAGTGTTGAAATTAAATTTAAAACGGTGATTTGTTCCGTTTTGAAATTTATATCGTTTAAATTTAATTTAAAAATAGCTTTCTAAGGCACAGTTTCGGAATCCGACGAAACCAGTTCAATTGGGTCCATAATATTGAATTATTATTGGATTTCAAATTTCGTAGTGATCGGAGTTGTTGTGTGAGCGTACAATATAAACGCGCTGGAAATTTCATTGATAATAGTCGATTTAAATTGAAATTTGAAATTAAATTAATGCATTGTTTAACCCGTTAACCTTCAGTTGAAATAATTTCACGTCAGCTTTCTTTTCCATCACTGTAGTAAGGCAAGCTTCTCATGCAAACTTCATTTTCCCTTAAATAATTTGCCGAAGCCTCCTCCTTCAATTGAATACTCAGTTAAAAAAAAAACCGAGCCACTCCTCTTTCAATTAAACCAACAAAAAAATGGCCGACACTTCTTCCTCAAATTCGAAAATCCCCTTTTCCCCTTTTTGTTCAACACAGGCCGAAGTTGTTTTTTTTTCGAGTCGAAGCACGCGAGGCTCTAGAATTGAGGGTTGCGACTCGAAGTTAGGTTAGGGTTTCTGATCAATTTTGGGGCTTCGCGACTGACTTTGGGCTCGCGTAGGGTGGATTCGCGAGAGGCACTGCGCGGTTCGATTTCGGCGTCGCATCACGATGTCGCAAGTTGGGTGGTGTTGAGGCCGAGGCGACGAAGGCAAGCATGGCGGCGCATTTGGTTAGCTAGCGACGTTGTTGAGATTTCCAGGCAACTAGGGTTCGACGACGGCATCGACGTCGCGATGGATTGGGCAGCACGACAGGGCAGTGAGGTATTGTAGATTGTTTTATCAATTTAAAAGTTTAATATTAAAAAAAGAATTCTGTTTTATTTAAATTATATATAAGACAGAAGACATTTTTACTTCGAATTTAGTAATATATATGTAAACAGTGAATTCATACATGTATATATGTAGATTAGATTTTGGAGATTGGGAATTTAAATGGTAATGAAGTTTATTTATAAGGATAAAAAAATAATAGTAATAATACCTAATAATAAAAATATCAAAATTTTAGACCCACTAATTATTTCAAAACAATATATTAGAGTGATCAACTGGTTATTTGTTTTAGTTGCTAAAAGATTTCAGGAAGGAAAGTTGGCTTAGAATTAAAATTATTACATTAAATAAAATTGTTTAATGGTAATTGAGTTGTTCGATTTGTTCGAATATTAATAAATTATATAATTATTCATTCAAGGTCAATATCCGAAAGAAATAAAGCCGTTTGGATTGGATTGCAAATAAAATCAAAGGTGAGTAAATCTCACTCTGTTAAATTTAAATTTAAATGATTAAATTTAAATAATTGTTTGAATGGTTGAAATAGATTGATGTGCTATAGTATGGTATATTTTGGGAATTGGCATTTTATATTGTGCTAATGTGTGTGGATGTAGGGAAAACAGGTTGGAGGGATCCAACTGGATCCCTCAACATTTGTTTAAATTATTTGATACCCTCTGCTGTAATTATTTGATATTCTACGATGAAATATATTGGAATGTTGAATGCTATGGTTAGATTGGATATAATTGAGTATAATGAATTACCAAAAATATACAAATTGGATTGTTGGGAAGAAAATAAAGGAAGTACACTTGTAAGCAAGATAATTATAGGAAATTTGAATAAATTAAGAATGAATTGAAAAGAAATAGAAGTAATATGAAAATAATAATAAATAACTTCGAGTATGAAAGGAATTTTGAATAAACCAAAATTAATGAATTGTAAACTTAAGTTATATCAATTAAAGGAATAAAGAGTTATTTTAAAATCCAAAGTTTAAATTTATTTAAAAGGATTAAGAAGTAATGTGAGAAATCAAAAATTGGTATTCTCGGTTAAAAATATTTATATCATAATTAAGAAATTAAATCTGAAATTAATAGATTTTGAAGTAAAAGGGAGTAAATTGGAAATCAATTTGGAAATTGATTCAAGTGTTTGAAATTGAAGATTTAAAGAAGATTGTGAAGAGGAGTATATTTCTCTGGATAGCCAAGTACGTTCAAAGTTAATTTTTAAATATAAGTAAAAGCTGTAATGTTGTTTTAAAAAGCATGTTTTAGAAAATTTATTATTTCTAATCTTTTAAATTCTAAAGTAAATATTTTCAAATCTATTATCGTAGTAATTATTTAAAATGGTAACTTAGTGTTTTGTTTTAAAGAGTGAGAACCTAGTTTATATTTTATAAAGTAACCTTATTTTTAAATATTCATATAGTATGTATTTTTAGTAAACTATTGAAGTAGTTTTAACTTAAATGTTTTAAAATATATTTCAAAGTAAAGCATTTAAATTATTTTAAGAATCTAAAGTTTTGGGCTTGGTAATTCCAGTGGAAATAGAAAATACTTGGAATTATTTCTGAGAAAGGAAGATAGTTTGAAAACTGTTTCCAAAAAGGGTTTGAAAAGTGGAAATATAACTTGTGAAGATATTTTTGAGGTTAATAAATAATTTGGAAAATTATTTGTTGTTGGATGGTTGTTTGTGAACATTAATTCATAGTTAAACCACCGACTATCAATATTGGACAAATGCGTTGATCGTTTCGAAGAGACCGAGATCGAGATTTATTTCTCGAAAACCACTTCGATCTGGTTTGTACGTTTCATGGAAAACGATTTTGGATTCGAAGATGGAGCAGTGAAGTACAAGGGCTAATCGCTACTAATCTTGAGGATATTTCCAAAATGGATGTAGTAGGAATAGTGTCTTCGGTTCCGTTCGAACCCGGGAGGGACTTGTATGGATGAATGCTTTCAGAACATCGTCAGGTGGATGATGGGCATTCTAAGGGATATGTTCTAAAAAGGTAACGCTTAGCCTCAAGCATCATCAAATAGGAATGACAGAAAACCAGGGGTTATGCAGCAAGGCTAGGTGGGAGCACCCAAGCAGGGTGAGGTCATCCCTGTCTAGATGTCCCTTTTTATTTCGGCTTAGTGGGCGGTTGCTGATCCCAACCGCAGGGTGGTCTCACTCGGGATTATCCAGTGAGGGGTAGTCCCGGTCTTGTGTTGTAGGGGAGCGGGCGTACTCCTCGGTACTGTGATCTAGGCCACGTACTGTGACAGGTGGTACCCCGGTACCTAGTCATTAGTTGAAAATCCATTCTCCCTACGAGCCTTGTACGAGTTTTGTTTGTGTTACCCACTCTGTGGCTAGTAGCTGGAATTTAATAGATGTAACAATTTTGGCTATTTTATAAGTATTTGTATATAGACCCTATTATAATATCAGAGGAATTCCATAAAAATTGTTTTAGCTATCGTAAGGTAAAAACCCGACATGTTTATTTGTGGCGTGGTCTTACGAGATGCTTTTGTTTTCAAAGGATTTTGAAACTTTAATAATCAATTGGGTGTGATTTTCTTACGCTGATATTCCAGACTGACTCGGGTGTTATTTAACTATAATGCTCGGGTCAGACCAAGTATTATAGGATACATGATTTGATGCTGTGGAGCTCAGGAGACGAGCTGGATGACTATACGTACTTTCGTACATGTTTTATATATATATTCTGTTGTGTAGCGTAGCTGCGAATCCAGTTGTACGATATTGATGTTGAGCTGTGATTGATGTACTCTGATGATGTAATATATAAACAGATACATTTGATTTTTGAGTAAAGAACATTATTATCTATTATATTTTATTCCGCTGCGATGGTTAGATTCTGATGTTGTTTTCTATTTTCTTCTTCTACCTCTTCTTCTTTAACCCAAATTGTTCGTATTTCTGTACAACTTGAGTTGATTGTTGTAGAATAGCGTTGACCCAAGGGGTAAGGATTTGCGGGTCGTTACACTTGGTATCAGAGCAAAGGTTGGTGATAACCTTGGCTTTGGTTGGAATTACTCATTTAAAATAGAGTCCGTAGTACTCTAGAATGAGTTTGAGCATATTAATAGATATGAGCGCGTATTTGTTAGTGAATATAAATTGTTTTAATATTGTGTTGATTGATTTATTGAGTGGCATATGAACCTTCGTCAACACAGTCTGTACAGCTGTATCGAAGGGGTTTCTAAACACTTGAATAGAACAATCGACACGGTATTGTTTTAAATGTGGGTAAATGAAATAATTTTACCCAAAAATATATTTTGATATAAAGAAAATTTTTTGTAAATTATTTTAGCTAATATATGGTTGCTTGGATGTTAGGGATGATAATATTAAATTATTATCAACGTTGTGTAAAAATTTAACTAGAAATTGTAAATATAACCAAAGGTTAAGGGAATAAATTCATTATAAAATGAAAGTTATAAATATGGGTTATAAATGTAAATTATAAATTGAACTATAATCAAATGGGAAGTTGTATAAGCATAAATTGTACAAATGAATTATAGTTAAAATTGATTTAAGCAGGAATTGGAAATTTAAATCCCGAAGATTTTGGAAGTGTTTATCGAAGTATTTGAAGATAAATAATAGCATCATTGTTTTAGAGGTATTTCTTAAGGGAAATTTATTTTAAAGGGATTTTGAAAGTGATATAGCATTGAAATCACTTGGATTATTGGAAAATAATTCTGATGATGACGGCCGCATCATCAGTATTCATTTTCGAATTTCTAAGTGACGGATTGCTGCCAAAAACTGATTTGTTCAGAAAAGCTAGTTGTTTTTGAAAATCTCAAAGGAAATTTGTTGGGGATAAAACCAAGATTGGTTTAATTTTTGAGAAATGTGATTTGAGATGTTGAAGATTTCAAAATGTTTTGAAACCAAAAGCCGTGTGTTTGAAAATCCTGATGAGATAGGTTGTTAGCTTATAAATCGAGATGATTTTTTTAATCAGGAAGGAAATATAAGCTTGGAATGTTGGAAATTTAAATTCAAGTTGCAAAGTTAAAAATGAAATTAACTTGGATTGGGAATAAAAATTTGACTGGATTGAAATTGATTGAATAGGCTGAAAATAATATCCAGTTGTATTCGAATTAAGTTGAAATCGAATTGAGTTAAATAAATCTGAGTTAAAATAAAATTGAATTATTGGAATGGAATTAGATTCTTACCTGAATAAATGGAAAATAAGTTGGATAAGGATTGAATTGAAATAAATAAATGAGAACAACTTATAAAAGAATTAAAAATCCATGGTAAAGAAAAAAGAAAAAAAATGCATAGAATAAAATATGCTTGGATTTAAATAAATGTAAAACTCAAGTAAAAAAATAAAAGAAGAATATATTCAAGCCTAGGATGAATGGAATTGTGTAAATAATAAGTTGTGAATTATAAAATTGAAAATGGAATACAAAATCCAAAATAAATATTGTTTGATGTTTTGGATAATAAAACGAAAGAAAATCCAAACTTGAATTATTAAATAAATTGAACTTAAGAAAATTTAATGAAGAGATTTTAAGATTAAAAATCAAGTATTGAACTATGAATAGGAGAGAACTAATTTGATAATAGATTAGTTAATGAAATATGTAAATGAAACCCAATGTAGTTAAATAGAAGCTGAATTGTGAGTTTATGATGAAGTTGGAAAATAAAACTCAAGTTATAAATCCAATTCGACTTGAATTTTTAGTGAAGTAAATGTAACTGAATTGTGAGTTCATTAAATTGGGTGGTAAATTGAAAATGGATAGTGGATTCAGAACTTGAGCTATAAATTAAAATCTAACTTGAAGTGTTAACAAATTAAATACAATTGAAACGTATCGAATAAAAATGTAAACGGGTTTAAATAGTAATGGTAGGAGTTGCAAATAAAATCCAAATAAGTGGAAATAAATTGGAAATGGCATTGTAATAAATTGAATGAGTGAATCTGAAAGGTTAAATTTTATAATAACCAATCAAATGAAATTGCAGATTTAAAATGAGATTTAATCGAGATAGAATCAAGTTGAATAGAAGAGAAAAAAAATTTACTTGTAAAATGATAAAGAGCTTAAGTATAAAATTTGAATAAATTGAAGTAAATTGACTTAAGCTAAATAGATGGGGGAGTTGAATTGAAATTAACTTAAACTAAGTTTAATGATATTAGGTTGGATTTAAATCGAATGAAAATAAATTTAAATCGAAATAAAATTCGGTGAGTTATAGATAATATTAAATGGAATGAAGTTCTTAATTAAATAATTGTAAACCATTTAAATTGTTAAGGAATTGAAATTACTTAGAGATAATATGAACAATAGAATGTTTCAAGTTTATTAGAATGGTTTTAAATGAATGCGGATAAGAAATGAATCGCAAATGAATAGATCGTGAATAAAATTGAAATGGTTATTGAATGAAATAGCCTAGGTTGTTTTCGAGCTAAATAAAATAGTTTGGAATAAACGAATATGGAATGAAATTTAAACAGAATGTGTCGAGCTAGATCAAATGGTTGTGAATGAGTTAAAATGGAAAGAATTAAATAATAAATTGAGTTGAATCAATATAATGGTCATCGGCTTATGTGGTTATTTACTTGAATGAATATTTCCCATTTGCATGAGAATACAAAAGAAAAAAAATTGGTCGTTGAACGAAAATAGAAGAAAATAAAATTCTATGAATCATTGCAGGTAAATAAAATTGATTTTTAAATCAATGTAATAATATGGGTTTATTGAAAACTAAAAATGAATTGAATGTAAGCGATTGAGTTTTAAACCATTCGAATTGATGAAGTTATATACGAATGGACTGAAAACCATTCAGATTGAATGAAAGTGGTTATAAATTAATTGAAACGGTGGAATTAATATGAAAATTGTATAAGTTGCTTACGGAAAAATGTTTGGTGTGAATTTCTTTTAGAATTCATGTGTTTAACTATTGCCAATAAGTGAAATGTTGTTAAACTTCATATATTTGGTACTTACATGTTTAAATTGAGTAAGTACAGGTACCTGAAAGCCGTGTGGCTGGATTTTGGGCACGCTAGCTGCTAAATAAATAAGCCATTTGCTTAAAAATGCTAAATAAGGTACGCCTACGCAATAAAAATAGGAAATATGAACTGTTTTTGGTTTTTCCGACCGTGTGGGTCGATGTATCTATATTTATATCTTTTGTCAAATTGCAAAAGCTCCTCCATACAAAGGGGACTCTGCCAAAATTTTCCGAAAATTTTGGGAGTTAGAAAATTTTGTTAACGACAAACATTTTCAAATTGGAAATTGGAAATTGAAATAAATTAGTAAATGAAACAAATGTAAAATAATGACATGAATTAGTAATAAATGACAAATAAAATTTAAATATTCAAAGTTAAAGATAAATTGAATTCATATGGTAATGAAAGAATCAATTTGGATAGAGTTAGATATAAACTAAAGTGGTAAGGTGGAAATAAATAAAAGAAGCATACTAAATGCTTATACAAAACTTAAGAGAGGAATGGTCAGTTCTTAATTGGAAATTAAATATTACAAATATAATCTAAGTTAGTATTTGAATGAGTAAATATGGACATTTTGTGAGGAAGTCGATAAAATGATTTTGGAATGTTGTGAATGGATATTAGTGCTAAGCAGGGTATGCAGGTAATATAAAGGAAAAAGAGAATTGATTTTGATTTCAGAAGATAAATTTGAATTGCTCGACAAAAAGGTATGTATTTAAATTTGGTATGAAATTTGATTGGGTTTTTGATCGAGCCACGTGGCCCTTTTGTTTTCTTTTGGAATTTGGGAGCCCGTAGAGGCCTTTTGTAGTTTTACCGAGCTAGCCGCGCAAAGGAGACGCTGGCGAAATTTTTCGAAAATTTAAGAAGTTAGAAAATTTTTGAAAATTTAAATTGGGATTAAAATTTAAATTTGAATGGATTGGGCAAATGATATTGGTAGGAACCAAATGGAAGAAGTTTGGAAGGTTAGTAAGGTTGGTAATGTCCTTATTAAAAAGAGATGGTGTTGGGTATTGTTAAAAAAACCGTTGGTTTTGGAAAAATAGTAAACGGGTATTGGATCGTTCTTCCTAACTAGTAATTTCGGGGACGAAATTCTTTTAAGGGGGGAGGAATGTGACACCTGAAATTTTTAAGCCTTTAAAATCAGAATATTTAATTGATTTTAATATTTAACAGTTAATTTTAACTTGAATTCAAATATTCCAATTTATTTGATAATTAAATTATTGAATTAAACAATTTAAAGTTGAGTAAAATATTGAATCTGGGATTTTAAGCCGGTTAAAAATAATTTGAATAAAATTTATATTGATAACATAGAAGATAATAGAAGTGTTGAAATTAAATTTAAAACGGTGATTTGTTCGGGTTTGAAATTTATATTGTTTAAATTGAATTTAAAAATAGCTTTCCGAGGCACAGTCTCAGAATCCGACGAAACCAGTTCCATTGGGTCCGTAATATTGAATTATTATCGGATTTCAAATTTCGTAGTGATCGGAGTTGTTGTGTGAGCGTACGATATAAACGCGCTGGAAATTTCATTGATAATAGTCGATTAAAATTGAAATTTGAAATTAAATTAATACATTATTTAACTCGTCAACCTTCAGTCGAAATAATTTCACGTCAGCTTTCTTTTCCATCACTGTAGTAAGGCAAGCTTCACACGCAAGCTTCATTTTCCCTTAAATAATTTGCCGAACCCTCCTCCTTCAATCGAATACTCAGTTAAAAAAAAAATAACCGAGCCACTCCTCTTTCAATTAAACCAACAGAAGAATGGCCGGCACTTACTCCTCAAATTCGAAATTCCCCTTTTCCCCTTTTTGTTCAACACAGGTCGAAGTTGTTTTTTTCGAGTCGAAGCACGCGAGGCTCTGGAACTGAGGGTTGCTACTCGAAGTTAGGTTAGGGTTTCTGATCGATTTTGGGGCTTCGCGACTGACTTTGGGCTCGCGTAGTGTGGATTCGTAAGAGGCACTGCGCGGTTCGATTTCGGCGTCGCATCACGATGTCGCGAGTTGGGTGGTGTTGAGGCTGAGGCGACAAAGGCAAGCATGGCGGTGCATTTGGGTAGCTCGCGAGGTTGTTGAGATTTCCAGGCAACTAGGGTTCGGCGACGGCATAGACGTCGCGATGGATTGAGCAGCACGACAGGGCAGTGAGGTATTGTAGATTGTTTTATCAATTTAAAAGTTTAATATTAAAAAGAATTCTGTTTTATTTAAATTATATATAAGACAGAAGACATTTTATTTGGAATTTAGTAATATATATGTAAACGGTGAATTCATACACGTATATATGTAGATTAGATTTTAGAGATTGGGAATTTTAAATGGTAATGAAGTTTATTTATAAGGATAAAAAATATAATAGTAATAATATCTAATAATAAAAATATCAAAACTTTAGACCCACTAATTATTTCAAAACAATATATTAGAGTGATCAACTGGTTATTTGTTTTAGTTGCTAAAAGATTTCAGGAAGGAAAGTTGGCTTAGAAATAAATTATTAGATTAAATAAAATTGTTTAATGGTAATTGAGTTGTTCGATTTGTTCGAATATTAATAAATTATATAATTATTTATTCAAGGTCAATATCCGGAAGAAATAAAGCCGTTTGGATTGGATTGCAAATAATATCAAAGGTGAGTTAATCTCACTCGGTTAAATTTAAATTTAAATGATTAAATTTAAATAATTGTTTGAATGGTTGAAATAGATTGATGTGCTATAGTATGGTATATTTTGGGAATTGGCATTTTATATTGTGCTAATGTGTGTGGATGCGGGGAAAACAGGTTGGAGGGATCCAACTGGATCCCTCAACATTTATTTAAATTATTTGATACCCTCTGCTGTAATTATTTGATATTCTATGATGAAATGTATTGGAATGTTGAATGCTATAGTTCGATTGGATATAATTGAGTATAATGAATTACCAAAAATATATAAATTGGATTGTTGGGAAGAAAATAAAGGAAGTAAACTTGTAAGCAAGATAATTATAGGAAATTTGAATAAATTAAGAAAGAATTGAAAAGAAATAGAGGTAATATGAAAATAATAAAAAATAACTTCGAGTATGAAAGGAATTTTGAATAAACCGAAATTAATGAATTCTAAACTTAAGTTATATCAATTAAAGGAATAAAGAATTATTTTAAAATCCAAAGTTTAAATTTATTTAAAAGGATTAAGAAGTAATGTGAGAAATCAAAAATTGGTATTCTCGGTTAAAAATATTTATATCATAATTAAGAAATTAAATCTGAAATTAATAGATTTTGAAGTAAAAGGGAGTAAATTGGAAATCAATTTGGAAATTGATTCAAGTGTTTGAAATTGAAGATTTAAAGAAGATTGTGAAGAGGAGTATATTTCTCTGGATAGCCAAGTACGTTCAAAGTTAATTTTTAAATATAAGTAAAAGCTTTAATGTTGTTTTAAAAAGAATGTTTTAGAAAATTTATTATTTCTAATGTTTTAAATTCTAAAGTAAATATTTTCAAATCTATTATCGTAGTAGTTATTTAAAATGGTAACTTAGTGTTTTGTTTTAAAGAGTGAGAACCTAGTTTATATTTTATAAAGTAACCTTATTTTTAAATATTCATATAGTATGTATTTTTAGTAAACTATTGAAGCAGTTTTAACTTAAATGTTTTAAAATATATTTCAAAGTGAAGCGTTTAAATTATTTTAAGAATCTAAAGTTTTCTGCTTGGTAATTCCAATGGAAATAGAAAATACTTGGAATTATTTCTGAGAAAGGAAGATAATTTGAAAACTGTTTCCAAAAAGGGTTTGAAAAGTGGAAATATATATTGTGAAGATATTTTTGAGGTTAATAAATAATTTGGAAAATTATTTATTATTGGATGGTTGTTTGTGAACATTAATTGATAGTTAAATCACCGACTATCAATATTGGACAAATGCGTTGATCGTTTCGAAAAGACCGGGATCGAGATTTATTTCTCGAAAACCACTTCGATCCGGTTTGTACGTTTAGTGGAAAACGATTTTGGATTCGAAGATGGAGCAGTGAAGCACAAGGGCTAATCACTACTAATCCTGAGGATATTTCCAAAATGGATGTAGTAGGAATAGTGCATTCGGTTCCGTTCGAACCCGGGACGGACTTGTATGGATGAATGCTTTCGGAACATCGTCAGGTGGACGATGGGCATTCTAAGGGATATGTTCTAAAAAGGTAACGCTTAGCCTCAAGCCTCATCAAATGGGAATGACTGAAAATCAGGGGTTATGCAGCAAGGCTAGGTGGGTAGCACCCAAGCAGGGTGAGGTCATCCCTGTCTGGATGTCCCTTTTTATTTCGGCTTAGTGGGCGGTTGCTGATCCCAACCGTGCGGTGATCTCACTCGGGATTATCCAGTAAGTGGTAGTCCCGGTCTTGTGTTGCAGGGGACCGGGCGTACTCCTCGGTACTGTGATCTAGGCCACGTACTGTGACATGTGGTACCCCAGTGCCTAGTCATTAGTTGGAAATCCATTCTCCCTACGAGCCTTGTACGAGTTTTGTTTGTATTACCCACTCTGTGGCTAGTAGCTGGAATTTAATAGATGTAACAATTTCAGCTATTTTATAAGTATTTGTATATAGACCCTATTATAATATCAGAGGAATTCTATAAAAATTGTTTTAGCTATCGTAAGGTAAAAACCCGACATGTTTATTTGTGGCGTGGTCTTATGAGAAGCTTTTGTTTTCAAAGGATTTTGAAACTTTAATAATCAATTGGGTGTGATTTGCTCACGTTGGTATTCCAGACTGACTCGGGTGTTATTTAACTATAATGCTCGGGTCAGACCGAGTATTATAGGATACAGGATTTGATGCTGTGGAGCTCAGGAGACGAGCTGGATGACTATACATACTTTCGTACTTGTTTTATATATATATTGTGACGCCCCACCTCTATACCCACGCTAGCCAAGAACACTCCGGAGTAGTGCTGTCAACTAGCACGGAGAATAGGGCTGTTGAGGAGCAACCATCCATGTAATTGCTTATCACACGGTGGCTATAAATAATCTTCGAAAACAAACATAGAAATAATCATATCACAAATCAGTCACAGATATCCATATCACAAAGGCGGAAGAAGATATGAATATATAACTAACACATGAAAGTGTACATCAGAGTAGTGGTCAGTAAGATCCACGATAATACAAAAGAATAGCAACACGTGCGATACAAAAGAATACAACTATGAGTCTATATCTCAAGTGTATACAACAAAAACTGCTAATCTAAACAGTTAGCCAAAAGTCAGAGTGATGAATCCCTGGGAAGAAGTCAAGCAGAAGCACCTGTAACATCTCGGTCTGACCCGAGTATTATTTAAGAAAATAATAAACGGGTCAGTCTAGCTATAAATATCAGATGACATGATATAACATAAAAGATATGGCATAAACATAAACATCCATAATGACATACCACTATAAGTATGTAAATAATGATCAACAGAAGATCAATCAATAAGAGATAATCAATATCACAAGAATCTTCTCAAAGATTCGGAAAGGGCATCATACCCCAAACTTGTACTCATAACAAGTCAATGACATAAATTCTAGAAATCAATGCAAGAAGTCCAGAAATCATAGAAAAGAGAAAGAGGCCTATCACATGACGGTCCGAAGACCAAGGGGAGCTACCCCACATGTGTGAATGGAATCACACAGATTAAGGTCCAGACTAACCAAAAAGCAAAAAGGTATGTGTGAGTGGAATCACACAAGTGGTGTCTAGTCTAACCTCGCAACAAGAGACATCGCACAGTTGCTAGTCTAAATCATCAGAATGATCGTCATGATCAACGAGAAGTGTCAATTTCACTAAGCTAGTAAATATAGAAGTTTAGCTTCATGTCCCATAACCACTTGCTTAACTTAAATATTTACGAACGAACTGTAAATCTTCACTAATAAAATGTGTCACAAGTGGTTCAATCGAACAAGTCCAAGAATTAACCGACGAAGTGAACGCAAGCGTTTCATACCACTTGTTTTACTAAGTCGTTTAATTAGATTTCTCATCCGAGTGAGGTAAAGGTTTGTATATACTAATAGATTGGAAAACGGTTTAAGAAAAGAGCTTTGTTACGGAAAATAGAGTTGAAATCATTCTGTTGAAAGAGTTTTGATATTTACTACTAGTATTGAAACCTTTATATTTTTAAAATGACAAATCACAGAAGAGATTGTAGAAACAATCATCACAAAGATCACATTCGGAGATGTGAATAAAATCCAAGGAAATCAGCTCAAAAGCATCAAAGTGGAAGTTCCCCAACGACCAAACGTGGCCGAGATAACCAGAGATGGTTTGTCTCGAAGAATGGTCAACTCAGCATCTCAACAAAGCAAGTTCTGTTGAATGTTTTTCAGATAAGATCCCCTACGGAGGGGGGTCCAGGGGGGGTGCGGGGGCAACGCCACCGCTTACGGGGTTCGACCTGCCCGGTCAGATCGCGGGGGTCCAGGGGGCAGCGCCCCCGGCGGGGTGCGGGGCAGCGCCCCGACCAAAACGGTACAACCTAGGGAAGACAAAATGAGGTCTAACGACCTAACGACTCAAGGGTCTAACGACCTAACGACTCAAGGGTCATACGACCTAACGACTCAAGGGTCTAACGACCTAACGACTCAAGGGTCATACGACCTAACGACTCAAGGGTCATACGACCTAACGACTCAAGGGTCATACGACCTAACGACTCAAGGGTCATACGACCTAACGAGCTATGGCCAAACGACCTAACGACTCAAGGGTCTAACGACCTAACGACTCAAGGGTCATACGACCTAACGACTCAAGGGTCATACGACCTAACGAGCTATGGCCAAACGACCTAACGACTCAAGGGTCATACGACCTAACGACTCAAGGGTCATACGACCTAACGACTCAAGGGTCATACGACCTAGTGTTGACTCGCGAGCGACCCAACTGAAGCGGCCTAACTCCGAACGTGCCAAAAATGGCCAGAATGACCTAACAGCAGTTTCTCCCCAAAAACACTAAAATTTGGAGTTTTTCGCCAATCCAATCCAAACCAAATGCAAATGTGCATGCTAAAGTGATAGGGAGTCATTCCCAACAGTCCAATATAGTTATAGACTAGAATTGTGAGATAAAAATCTCACCTTTGCACCAAATATCAATGAAAATAAAGTTTTAAGCAAGCAAGAATCAATCCTTCTTCTATCTAAGCACAAGAAGCTTGAATCCAATGTCTTCTTCTTGAATTTGGAGTAGGAAGATGGATTGCAATTGAATTTGAGTTATGGAATTTTAATTTCCCATTCCCTCCACCATTAATGTCAAAGCTTGATTAGTTAGGAAATTTATGAAGAGTGAGGAGAAGAGGGTTGGAACTTGGGCTTAATAGGCTAAACTAACCCAAAGTCCAAAGCGGGAAAAGTTAGTGAAATTTCACTAACTCCAAACCTATCGATGTTTATACTTAAAAAAGTTTAAACGGCATTTCGAACTCAATGGAAGTGGTCTCGAGTCCTAATTTGACCGTTTGCAAAAAGTAGCTTTTCGGACCAAAATCCAATTAACGAGTTAATATTTAAATAAAATATTTAAATACAAACTCGATAAATATGCGGGTTGTTACATATATTCCGCTGTGTAGAGTAGCTGTGTATCCAGTTGTATGATATTGATGTTGAGCTGTGATTGATGTACTCTGATGATGTAATATATAAACAGATACATTTGATTTTTGAGTAAAGAACATTATTATCTATTATATTTTATTCCGCTGCGATGGTTAGATTCTGATGTTGTTTTCTATTTTCTTCTTCTACCTCTTCTTCTTTAACCCAAATGGTTCGTATTTCCGTACAACTTGAGTTGATTATTGTAGAATAGTGTTGACCCAAGGGGTACGAATTTGCGGGTCGTTACAATTTATTTCCCAAACGTTTTTCATAACTCGATTTAAATTCAGACCGTAAATCTATATTTCCAACTTATCAACCGACCATCATTTTCCTTATTTATAAACGTCGTCTATAAATTTATAAACTCCTTTGAGTTTCACTTATTTATAAAACAATTTCATTTGTATAACCTCATTAATAAATCTATTTCTTAACAAATCCCAATTTTATTTCAAATCTATTTTTAATATCGATTTCAACTCCTTTCATATTTTTAGAATATCATTCATAATTTCCTTTGTATAATTCATTTTTAAAATCTCTATTTTAGCAATTCACGAACAATTAAGTATAACCAAAAATCATATGTGTGTGTGTGTGTGGTGTGTGTATTTTTTAAACTCAATTTCTTTAAAATACCCCCAAACCCAATGCAAATATTTTATATCATATATATAGATCCCTCCAACCTATCCTCCATCCACAGATGTTAATACAACATAAAAATACCAATCCCACTTTGAGGGGGATATCGCGGTATATAGGGTCATCCGCTATTATGCGGGGTGCATAGAGTCTCATGCGCTATAATCTGTGGGAATATAACTCCAAATACTATTGTATATTATATACTACTTTATATAATATATCATTCAACAGATAAAAATTATTAAATCAGCCAGACATTCAATAATTTATTTTGACTATTTTTAAAATTAAACCGAAATCCAAATGAGTGAGAATTTTGTCGCCTTGTTTTTTAAATTTGTCGAACATCCAGATTTTGAATTTCTAAAATATCCCAGCTAACTTCTCAAAATTCCAAACCAACCAATCGCGTAGATTTCACAGTTATGAACCATACCCGACTTGTTCATGATTTTTGGATCTTGTATACAATTTAAATTAGATTTTATTAGCACAAGATTTACTAAAAAAAATTAAAAATTTATAAAACTATATAAATTTTTAATTTACAATAATTAAAAACATTAATCACCTTAATATAAATCGCGATGACAGCTTGGATCGAATTGACTACAAATCGCGATGACAGCTTCCACCTCGTGTTCGCGACCACCACCAATCGCCACCGCACCCATCAAGCTTGTCGCCTTCACCTCACTATCGCCATCGAACCCTAATCCATCGAATGCGCTCCATCACTTCCGTAGCTTATCGCCACTATGGCCTCTTTCCCTCTGCTGTACGCGACTTCGACTACCCATCACCTGGTCGTACAAGTTATGCAACTTCAGACGAGGCCGAACAGTTCTCCCCAGATTCAAATTTGAGGTGAAAGATTTGATTTTTATTTTTATGCCGATCGACCATTTTCTTTTCCTTCTCTCTTTTTTATTAGTGAGAAATGAATTGATTTTCGTTGATGCTAAAAAGATAAGGAAAACGTCATTTTAAAAAGAAAGGAGTGGTCGACTTATCGATTTAAAATGAAAAGAAAAGGGTAGGTTGGATGATGGATATGATGGCTCAACTGTTCAATGATTTTGCTTTTATTATTATTATCATTATCTTCAAAATATCTCGAATCTCATGCCATGAAATCTCGACCTCCTATTGAGGCGTGCCGCTTGGCGTTCATAACGTTATACCCCTATTTCGAATGTAATGGAAAAGGTTTCGTGTCCTAATTCGATCATATGGAGAAGACAGCTTTTTGGACTCAATTATTATATTGAATTTCGATATTAATTTCAACGCCTTTCCATCTCTTACAACCAAACGATAACTTCAAACACTGTGAAATATGAAATATGATAGTAAAACACTAATACAGATCCAATGAAACTGATTTCGTCAAATTTCGGGATTGTGCCCCGTATCGCTATTTTAACTCGTCAATTTTCAAAAATTAACGAAATCACTTGAAAATTTTAGTTTTTTTAGAACTTATTGACTCAATTAAAACTTCAAATCAAATATTTAAACTATTTAAATATTTAAAATTAATCGTCGAAAAATCCGGATCATCACATAGCATTTTGTAAAGTCTAAAACTAAATATAATGCTAGTTAGAACTAGCATTGTCCTTTAGTCTAATTTTCGTTCAAGGTTTTTCCTTCAGACAAAAAATGAAACTTTGTGTCCTTCAGCCTCAATCTTTTCAAAGTTTGTCCCGGTCCCTAATTTTCTCATATCATTAATACAACCACAGAAACCAATCATCTGATTGTATAAATTTTTTAAAAAAATATTATAATTTTTCATTACAGGAAAATAGGCATAAGGATAAAATTAGAGAAAAAAATTAGGCTGAAGGACAACAAGTTTTTTAGGCTGAAGGACAATGCTAATTATAACTAGCATTTTGTATAGTGTAAAACTGAATATAATGTTATATATAACTAGCATTTTGTATAGTGTAAAAGTTGAATATAATGCTAACTATAACTAGCATTTGTCATTCAGCCTAAAAATGAAATTTAGTGTCCTTCAGCCTAAATTTTTCATTATCGGTATGTTTATCTCTAGTAATAAAGTAGATTCAATGCACTAATTTGCATTGTTTCTTTTCTAAATTTTGAGAATACCCTCCTCGTTTTCGCTTTCCCTCATTATCTATAAAACCTAATATGTTCTCCATTCTTCCATTCCTCAACATTCCCGAATTCAGTGGCACAACTCCCCGATTCTTACTTACCACCGCCAACGTTATAAATTGCTTACAAATCCAACTTTAACCATCGTCACATTTCATCATCAATCTTCATTCGCACTCCTTTTCATTAATTCTCCTCTTTACCTATCGGATGAATCTTTCATCAAATCCAAATCGAATTAGATTATCAGTCACCAATTTGAATTCAGCCTTACAATTCAAATGCACTCATGCGAATTTGTAGAATCAAATACAACCATGTAGTTCATATGCATTTACGCGAATTGAGTTTTCAAATTTCATCAAACTAATTTAAACTAGACTTTATATTCTATTGGAGTTTGAATGTTTAAACTTTTCGAACCGACTACGTAAAAAATAGAGTAAACTAATTATTATGATAGAGTTACACTTAACATTACTATGTCTGCTTTGTTACTCTTAATTTTCCCTGAACCGACTGCCGCTACTTATCTAATTGAACTCATTATGACTAAATTTCTTTATTTCTTACTGTTTAAAACTTTACTCAATTTAATGGAATGCATGATGGCTAATCCTATCCAAGAAATTAAACACAATAGAATTGTTAAAGAAAAAACTAGATTGTAGCAAAAAATGTGTTTTTTCTGTATTTTACACCTAGAAAACATAGCATACACACATTATGATTGTTCCTTGACTAACTCTATACTTCTAAACACTCTTTATTTTTTTGATTTTAACATGAATCACTGATTTTAATAGTGATTTCTACTAGAACTTCCTTAGACTTCAATGTACTAAATGTTAGAGATTTCTGCCAACAGAGTTGGCTCCGGTAATTGGTAGTTTAGACTACGAGATTAAAGGTTACGAGTTTGATTCTGAGATTGACACTTATTGGCATTAATGGATCATGTTAAAATATGTTATAGAATTCTAGTTAATACTATACTAAGTTTTATGCTCGGTTTACTGAGAATAAAGGCCATACACTGAATTGATATTGCTTCGTTACCCTTGAATCACTCAATTACCTGCTATTCACTATCTCGTGCAATGTGTGACGATTAAATTGTTTTGTTGTTGCTTTTTTGTTGAACCTTTTCCTTGATTTAATGTTTAATAGCTTAACATGTTTTCTTTGAATGTGTTGCTTAGTTTAATTAAAATCAAATAATAATATTAATGTCACTGAGGCTATGCTGATTTAGTCCATAATTATTGATGCTTATTTTACTGTTTGAAAATAAAAGCCAAACGTTGAAATGTTTGTTTTGCAGAATGTTTGAAGTGCTTAGGTTATTTAGATTCATCTGCTTAAGCATAATACATTGGTATCTACACTTAATATAATCAAAACAGAAGACGATTCTACAAACCATCAAAGAATCATCATTTCACTCACTTTCATTCTCAAGCTTCTATATACGTTTTGGCTGGCTTAAAAAAGCAATCACAAGAAAGGATGAATTTTTATTTTACTAATTTAGAGCTTTTTAGTTTACTTATTAAATCATTTAGTTTGATGTCCACAGTTCTATATTTTATTCTTTTTTTACCAAGTAATTAATACATATTTCCCTCTTTAATATAAATTATTTAATTTATTAACATTTTTGAGTTTATTCTTACCCTTTTTCTACGTTTGTCATTCTCTTTCATTTTTTGTCAGGGCATGTGTATCACAGATGCTAATGTATTCGTTGAGGATGTTGCATTATAAAGATTTGAAATATGCTCTTTCGATTAACAATTTATCGAATGCATAAGGATAGTATGAATACAATATCATAGGTTAGGAGGGGAAATTTTATAGGAGTTTATTATATGATAGTTTTAGCAAAGGAGTATTGGAGTTCAAAATTTTGTATTCTAAATTAATACCAATGAACTAATCCCTAATTCTAATGCCTAAGTTGTTTGTATTAAACTTTTCTGATGCATTATATATCTATTATAATAGGTCAGAGATGAAGCATCTCATGGACGATGGCATGGATATGGCAAAGGCCACCTATAATGGAAAAGCATGCATATAACATTTATGGAGTCAGTTTTTTTTTATAGAAACATGGATGATATCGATCCATTGAAAATAAAACCATTTAAATTTTTTTAGCATGACATTAATTTTGTTAATTCAACCAATTGTAAATGAATAGATTAAACTCATGCCTAAGTTTCTTTCACCAGTGATGGACCATGTTTTGATTCTGGGAATTTATTACTTTGTATCAAGCGTATTTGATCATTAGCTCTCTTTATAAAAATTCAATGCAATTATGAACAAGGTAATCATAAATAGAGCAGGAGATTACAATCAACAAAACCGATAGAGTAATTGACCAATCTTAGTCAAAACAAAAGGTGTTTTCCTTCTATCATATACTTGTTATATAGTGATATAAATAATTAAGTAATTGATTTAAAGTATGCAGATAGAAAATCATTAAATTATATGTTATGCGATAGTAATTACAAAGTGTTGTAATCATGATAATTTTATCATAATGAAAATAACATATTGCTTTAAATATTTCTAGTCAAGATGTTTTGAAAAGAATATCGATTCATCCATTGAGATTGGAGTACATAACACACTTCAAATATTGGACATATATTTCTTATGGTTGTTGGAGGCACCAAGAGTTTCATATTGATGGTTATTTGATAAATATGGAATGACTCACTCAAGAGTTCTCTATCGGTTAATATAACTAAGGTGAAACGGACAATCTCTAAATGACGATGTTACACAGTTCTATTGACTTCGGAATACTATGAAACTTCAATGTGATACTTCACTATAATTATAGTTAAGTTGTAGCATGGCATCCATCGAACGACAATAGTTAGATTTGGGTTGTATCATTGGAAGTGAAATTCTATTCCATAAAGAATTTGTCTTCTCAATTATATGTGGTTAGTATCATGGTCCAATGTAGTCAACTAAAAATCAAAGTCTTTAGCCAGAGAATTACGGTTAATAATAATTTTTGTTATTGAACCAAAGATTTTGTGTTTGGAATTACAAAGTTGAATGTGGACGATGTTGGAATTTTGACCAAAACTTGATTTCATAAGTCCTAATGTGATATAGTTTTAACAAAGAGAATTGGTGTAAATAATCATTACTGTCATGTACCACTTATAACAAGTAAAATTGGATTCTAACAAAAGATACGTGAGTGATAAATTCAGCCAAAATGTCACACCACTAGTTAAGGTGATGTGTGAACGTTAATATTTGAATTGTTCGATATTAATCACTGATTGAATTTACATCTTTGGTTGCACAACTACAGTGATGAATTCTATAAATAGCCACATGATTTAATTAATTTATAAAGTGTGGTAAATTAATTAATTTTCAAGAAATATTAATTATCATTTAATTTAGTTGATATTTCGGAGTTATTTGTAATTATTTGATTTCATTTATAAAAGTTGTATTTGCGTGCATCGGTATATGCTACCAGTGTAATTTTAAATGGGTTTAAATAAAAGATAATTATATGAAGTGATTTATGGACATTTTATGTCATTTTATGGCATGTGATTTCTATGAGAGAGGTAAGGGGAGAGAAAGAGAGAGAGAAAATTGATTGAATTAATTAGAAAATATTAAATTTAGAAATGGGAAATTTTTTATTTTTTTAATTAAAACAAATCCACTAATTCATTTCCTATGGACGATTCATTGTTTCTCATTCGTTAATTTATTTTTTCTCTTTCTATCCTTCTATGGTAGAAAACAAAATAAAGATCTGCAACATCTTTCAATTCGAAAATAAAAACATAAAATAAAAAGAACTACAAGTGGTTCGTCCATCTCTTAGAAGGATTGGGGAACGGATCTTGAATATCTAAGAAGATATCATCATCAACCTGTGATTTATAGGCAATATCCTAAGGCAATTCTATAATTTATTTACATGTTTTATCATTCATATGTTTGGATTTGAATGATTCCTTATGTGTTTAATTTATTTATTTTAAACATGTGAATCAAAACTCCTTTATCACAATTAAAAGCTTGACTATTATATTGATTTGACTTGGATTTTCACATGTTCTTTGTTTCATAATATTTTATGTTAATTTATGTTAATAGTATTAGATCAATCACCCTTTTTGTTCTTTTGCTCATATTGTATGTTTAGTTTAGATTTGAATACTATTAACATAAATCAATATGTGCCTTAGTTGCACTAAAACAAAATACTCATCTCGCAACTGATAATGTCAGTTGTTATAACCTATTACAATCAGCAATCGTCAGTCTTAATATACGAAGTCACAATAAAGTGATTATATTTTACAACTGTTTATGACAGTTGCAAGTGACAGTTGTTGTAAAGAATTTTTACAACGATTAAAAGTTGTTGTAATAGGTTATTTCACAACTATAAATGCCAGTTGTAAATCTATAATGGCATTTAATAATTTAATGATCGAAACAATATTATTATAAAACAACTAATAATATTATAGAATAATTTAATGCTTCATTTCTAAATCACATAATAAATTTTATAGAATACAATTTTAATCTTCAATAATGTTGTTATAAACACAATTTTATGTTCATTTTGTTTAATACATTTGATTTCTTTCTAAATTACATACTTTTTCTTTTACATTTATTTTTCATTCTTAAACAAAAAAAGCTCCAATGCAACCATGTTAAACCTTCTCCTTTTGGGTCAAAATCTTGCACTGATTTGATCTCCTCAAGCATGCTAGAGGAATTGCTGACCACTCCACTCCCTCGACCGTGGTTGCCACTTCACTCATTGCTCATGCTTGACCCCCAATTCCATGTCTAGAATTTACTTTACTCTCTAGCATGCAGCAGCTCATGTCCATTATTCACATCTAGTTCGTATAGTTTATTGTTTCATCTCATGTCATGTACAACATCCTTGTTGGAAATAATGGTCCATGCTTCTAGCTCCAACCCCATCTTATTCTAATGCTTTCATCGGTTGCCAAATCTATGGTATACGATCCTCCATAAGATCGTCAATATATATTCTTTATTTTCCCTTGTAATCTTCTATAAGCCAATGCTTCAAGCATCAAAATCTAATATATATATATATATATATATACACACACATACAAGTAATATTACTATATGTGGAGATGTATTATGCATACTTCGATATAAATGAGCAGAGATCATAGTTTACACTTTTCAAGACCATATAGTAGAAGAATGTATTGTATATAACTTAATGTACAGTACACTTTTCTAGACCATATCATTGACAAAACAAAAAATTATAGTTGCAAATGAAAACACGGAATCAAAACTGTCAGTATTAGTTACCTGATTAACATATAGTAGGCCCATTCTGCACTTGTTCAAATTTCCTTTTTCTCTTCCCATTATTAGAAAAAGAAACATAGGAGTATCTTAAATTTGACAACAAAAACTTAATAAACCTAAATCCAAATGTTTTTGCATTATTTCCATGCTTATAAATTCAGCAACAATAATTTGTTTCCATACCAACAATACTTTTTATGTCAAAACCTTCTATTACTGTATTTAATAATTAAATGCTTTGTTTTTTATGAAGAAACATATGTTTACTTAGAATCCACAATTTAGTACTATCCAAATTAAGATAATCTATCATGGACCATATTCTAGCTATATATGCAAGAAAACAAAGCACCAAAATGATAATAAAAATAGAGATATTAAGTTGTATCCATTGTTTCTTTCAGAATCAAATGATCTCCGATTGAGTCATGTGTTCGAACACTGTCTTGAAGGTGTTTCGGCGTTCTTCTCAGTGGAACAAACCAGTCTAACTAACACCGCCGCCTCAAGAATAAAACAACATCTTTTTTCTGATTTGATATCGATTTGCTTGCACAGACAAAACTTACTCAGTTGCAGTCAAAAATGACTGCTTGTCTTATGATTTTAAGAATTTTATGGAGAAGAATGTCTTTCTTTTTTACTTTGTCTAAAAACTAATTAAATAGATAGAATACCAAGTCGAACATGTTACTGAATAGTGGTGTGACGTTGGTTCAAAATTCGAATATGAAATTTCACCATTTCAAATAAAATAACGGTTAAGGAACGCCGAACAAATTTCACCCTTACACATTTGTACTACACCACAACAAGCCTGGCTCGGGTCAACTCGGTCGGTTGGTGCGAGCTCATGTGATGGTCATGTATGTGCTCCCTCCTCAACACAAAAGCAACATTTAGGAGCTCGAAAGGTCCAATTTAGAAGCTAAGAAACTCGTTTATATATATATATATATCTTTTGATAATCACTATGGCATGAGATTCAAACAATAAATGCATTTATTCCAAGGCCTTTAATTTTTAAACAATTCACAAGCCTATTTATTTTAAAAAAATTCCAACAATCCCCACTTGAATTTTTTAAAATAATTTTCGAGCAGTTTCTAAAAACATAAGATTGTGCACAAAGAAAGGTGTCTTTCGACGTAAACCTTTGCATAGAGGATAAGATTCTATTTTACTAGAGTGAAATGTAGTCGTGAACTCTATTCTTAACATCAAACCACACGCAATCTTTCTAGAGTGCAATCAAATAAGCCCATGTACTTGTGGTCATGCATGTCTATCCAGTTTAGTGAATACTATTAGAATTTTGCCCAAAATTCCATAGAAACGGCCACGTTTCGACATCCACATAGGTAAATCTATCAAAAGTACTCCTGAAGGTAGCTATATAGAGTATAAATCTCATTAAGAGTTTCTATTAACTCATCATCTAATCGCTTCGGGAGTACATGCTTCTAAATATATACAAATAGCATGTTCAACTCATATCTTTTCAC
Source organism: Allium cepa (assembly GCA_030765085.1). NCBI lineage: Eukaryota > Viridiplantae > Streptophyta > Magnoliopsida > Asparagales > Amaryllidaceae > Allium > Allium cepa. The sequence goes on from CM060928.1 coordinate 231,180,785, forward strand.
AACTTATTCTGCTTATTAATCCTAGTTCTTAGGATCTCCAGTCATTAGGTTGGATTACCATTGTGTGTTACTCAACAATCTAAGGGCAATAGTCCCATTCTTTTAGAAGTTCTAAGGAATTTCTCTCTGATTAGTCCTTTCGACAAAGATCGGGCAAATTCTCATTATTGCGTATGTGATCCACTCTAACAGCTCCTAAAGAGAGTAGCTCTCTAACAGTGTTATACTTTCGACATATCTGTTGTCTTTTACCATTGTAATAACGGTTCTGTACTTTTGCAATAACCGCGATACTATCACAATGGATCAACACAGATGATATCGGTTTTTTCCATAAAGAATCTCAACTAGCAGATTTCTTAAGTAATTCGCCTCTTCACTAGTTGTGGCTAGTGCTATCATCTCAGATCCATAGTGGACTGAGGCAAAATAGTCTGTTTCTTAAATTTTCAAGAAACAGCTCCACCAGCAATGCTAAAGATATAGCCATCGATTGCTTTCGAGTCAACGGATAAAATATTCCAGTCTGCAACGGTGTATCCTTCAAGGACAGTTGGAAACTTTTCATAATATAATCCAAGGTTCATAGTTCATTTTAGATATCATGACCCTTTCGATAGAATTTCAGTACTCTATACTAAGTCTACTAGTAAATCGGCATGATAATCCCACGACATTGACAATGTCGGGTTTAGCACAACCAGTGGCATACCGAAGGCTGCTAATGATGATTGCATAATCAAACTGTCTTACACCTTCACCAGTGTTCTTAAATAGTTTTATACTAGGATCATAAGGTGTACATGTAGATTTACAGTCAAAGTAATTATATTTCTTTAGTATTATCTCAATGTAATGAGATTGGTCCAAAGAAATTCCTTTTTCTGACCTAGCAAACTTAATTCCAAGGATTACACTCGCTTCACCTAGATCATTCATATCAAAGTTGGCACTTAATAAAGATTTGACATTGTTTATAGCATAAATGTTTGACCTAAAAATAAGTCGATCATCTACATACAGACATATAATAGTGCAAATGTCATTCTCAAATTTATAGTAAATATATTTGTCGCTTTCATTAACTTTAAAACCATGTGAGATTATTAAGTTATCAAATTTCTCATGTCTTTGCTTAGGTGCTTGTTTTGAACCATATAATAATTTATCTAACTTGCATACTTTATGTTCTTGACCATGAATTACAAAGCTTTAAGGTTAGGCCATATAAATTTCCTCTTTTAATTTTCCATTTAAAAAAGCAGTTTTAACATCCAGGTGTATTATTAAATTATGAATAGATGCTAGTGAAATTAGTACTCGAATCGATGTAATTATAGTTAGAGGTGAAAAGTGTCAAAAAATTCTACATTTTATCTTTGCTTAAACCCTTTAGCTACTAAACGGGCTATATGTTTATCAACTGATCTATTAGGTTTAAGTTTCTTTTTAAGTACCCATTTACGGCCTATAGACTTACAACCAGGTGATAAATCTACTAAGTGTCAAGTATTATTGGATTGCAAAGAACCCATCTCATCATTTATAGTTTTTTCCAAAATCGGCATTTAAAGAAGATAAGGCTTGTTGGAGGTTTAAAAGATCCTCCTCTATAGTAAAAGTGCAAAAATCTAAACCAGAATCTTTTGTAATTCTTGCTCTTTTACCTCTTCTAGGTTCGTTTTCAGAAGATTCATTGTGTTTTGTTCTAATAGACATAGTGTCCCTTGATGTGCCCCTACGATTTCCCAATTTAAAAGGAAATCTCAATTCATAAAAATCAACATTATTAGATTCTATTATATTGTGTGTATTCGGGTCATAAAATCTATATGCTTTGTTATTAATAGCATAGCCAATAAATATTCATATGTTCTACTTGCTAATTTTATTCTCTTAGGGTTGGGTATACGAACACATGCTAAACATTCCTAAGTTATAAAATAAAACATATTTGGTTTATAATTTCTTAAAATTTCAAAAAGTGGAATTTTGCTTCTTGACTTAAGGATCCTATTCACAACATAAATACACGGTCAGTAAAATTTTCCTCCACCAAAGTGATGATGCACCAAATTTAAGTAAAATGGAAACTACTAATTCAATCAATATTCTATTTTTCCTTTCAGTTTTACCATTCATTTCAGGTGAATATGGTGCAGTTCTTTCATGTATTATTCCATGTGAGTTGTAAAATTCAATAACAAATTTGATTCATATTCAGTTCCTCTATCACTATGCAATCTTTTAACTTTCTTATTACACTGATTTTCAATTTCAGTTATGAAAGATTTAAACACCTCAAATGCATCACTTTTATTTTTCATAAGGTGTACATAAGTAAAATCAAAGCAATCATCAATGAAAGTGATAAAGTAGCGATGTCCATTTCTAGTCAGAGTTCCATCAAGCTCACATATATCAGAATGAATAAAGTCTAAGGATTCTGATTCTCTAATTATAGATTTATGTGGGGTTTTAGTTATTTTTGTTTGACTACAAAAATCACAATTTTCAAAATCATTTAGTGACATATTAGAGATTATACCTAAGCTACTTATGTTTTTTATTATTCATTTATTTACATGACAAATTCTGGAGTACCTGATATTAAAATCACACAACATATAAGCAGAAGCAGACATTTTATTACATTAAACATTCAATTTAAACATGCCATTAGTGGTATAACACATATCCATGAACATACCATTCATAGTGATGGTATACATATCAGCCCCAATAGTCTGTGTAAACCTAGCCTTTTTAAGAAGATAACCTAGACAAGATTCTTTCTCATCTTTGAAGTGTGCATAACATCTTTTAGAATAACAGTCTTTCCAGTGTTAAACTTCAACTCGACGCTTCTAATCCCAGCAATAATAGTGGTGTGAGAGTCTCCAACAACACTCTCTTGTCCTCAGTCGCCGTGTATGTTTTGAATATAGCACGGTCATAGCAGACATGACATATAGTGCAAGTATCTATCCACCAACCCTCTGATCCCTCAATAAGGTGAATCTCATCAGAAATCATAGCCGTAAGAGACTCCTCAATCAAGTTAGCCTGTGTTGCAAAGCTTGACCTGTTTCGACACTTTCATGCCATATAACCTAGTTTTCCACGGTCGTAACAAAGAAACAACTATCTAGAGTCATTCTTTTCAGTTGGTTTTAGTTGAATTCCATGGTTTCCTTATGAATTCAAATTCTTTTAATTGCAGTTCTGATTAAGCTTCGGGTTTTGATTCTTAAAGCTTTTGATATTCGGTTTCAGAACTGCGGCTTTCTTAGTGTTGCCTGAAACAACAAGCACTACTTCCTTCATATCCTGTTTGCCAGATTACTTCTCAATTCGAAGATGGGTTATTAGACTTTCTAATGAAAATTCCTTAGTTTTATGTCTAAGATTGTTCTCAAAATCCTTCCAACTATGAGGTAATTTATCAATCAAAACTGCTATTTGAAACTGTTCATCCAAACTCATACCTTCGGAGATGATCTCATGAGCTAGTTTCTGAAGCTCATGAGACTACATCTTTACTAATATTTCATCCATCATCTGATACTTGAGGTTGCGACTGATGGCATATTTCTCTGTTGTTACTTTCTCTATATCATACATTTTCTACGGTGCTTTTTAGATCTCCCTTGTTGTTTTGTAGGAGTTGCAATAGTCTTAAAAGATCGTCATTGAGTTCATTAAGGATGAAGTTCTTGCACAAGTAATCATGCTCTATCTAGTTCTGCAACTCCTTTGATTTCTTTGTCCAAGCTCTCAACTTATCTTCGTCTTCTTCGTTGGGCATGTCTGGCAGTTGTGGTTCATTTGTTGTTAGCACAGCAACCGCCTTCCTCGTTGCCCGTAAGAACTCCATCTTCTGCCTCCAGCGCTTGAAATGGAGGCACTCGAACTTGAAGGGTGCAGCAGACACCATGGGGAAATGGAACATTGATGTCGGGGCAGCGTTGTCCAAATTTGCAGCAGAAGTCATTATTGTTGGCGTTGCCTTCAATTTGTTGGAAATAAATGATCATCGACTGAATCGTGTATTCGGTCTCTGTCTTGAAACGTTCTGGCATTCTACTCAATGGTGCAGTCCAACTAACATCGCCGCCTTTAGGATAAAATATATTTTCCTTTTTGACTTGATATTGATTTGCTTGCACAGATAAAACTAACTCTGTTGCACTCAAAAATGAGCGCTTGTCTTATGATTTTAAGAACTTTGTAGAGAAGATGTCGTTCTTTTTTGATCTCGTTTAAAAACTAATTAAATATATATAATACCAAGTCTAACATATTACTGAATAATGAGGTGACGTTGGCTCAAAATTCAGATATGAAATTTTATTGTTTCAAATAAAGTAATGGTCAGGAAATGCCGAATAAATTTCATCCAAAAATATAAGTGCTACACGACAACAAGCTCGAGCCCGGCCCGGTCGGCTGGTGCGCACATGATGGTCATGCATGCTCTCCCTCCTCAACACAAAAGTAACATTTGGATGCGCAAATGACCCAATTTAGGAACTAAGAAAGTCATAAATATATACATATATGTGTGTGTGTGTGTGTGTGTGTGAGTATCTTTTAATAATATCTATGGTGTGAGACTCAAACAATAAATGCATTTATTCCAAGGTTTTTAATTTTTAATTAATTCACAAGCCTATTTATTTTAAAACAATTTCCAACATTTTCAATTTAAAGACTTAATGCTGAAGTGTCCCAAAGTACTAATGGACTCAAACTAAATGATCTCTAGTTAAACAATGACTAAAAAAATCAAGTTTCGAATTAAAAGCCTTCATTAGGACTGGAACTAAATCATTAGGCGAAGATTATGCACAATGAAAGATGAGATGCAACATTATTTTGTTGAACCATATATATTATAATGAAGAATCTATTTAAATTTAAACATGTACTTTTAAATAGAATGTTTTATTACATATAAGTAGCTGAAGAAATAATGGTACATCTATATAAGAAAAGAAACTATAAGATAATCATTATTATTATGGTGTTCTATAGCCTTACAATTCACATCCTATAACTATCCATAATATATAATTGAACTATGTTCAATATAAGAGAATGAGAATGAGGTGCATATATGAGGACACATTATACTCAAGACAATCACAGCCATGCATCCAGATCTCAATGGTTCTCATTCAAGTCTTGTTTTACAAAAGAATTGTAACGTGTATAGGCTTCCTGAGTGCAAGCCCATTCAGCATATAAACTATGTATATGTAGCAAGTAATGTACAACATATATGATTATCTTTCTCTCTGTATCAAATAACAAAGTCCTTAATAAAATTTCAGTTTTATACTTTTCTCAAAATCTTCCATGGTATCAGAGCCTAGATTCGCTTAACAGCATTGTGCCCTACCATACCCTCATCACAGTCTATCTCATCTTCTGATATTCAAGAAATCCATCACTATTCTTATCATCTGATCATTGTGCCGTGCCAAATTAGAAGGTGTCAGTACTCATCATTCACCAACCAACTGGCTGCATCAGTGATTATCAAAGAAGTTCATCAATTATCAAAATTACATGTTCTGTACAAGTCTGAAAGGTGAATCAAAGAAGCCAGTTCATCATTTTCACCTGTATCTCTCCCTTTTCCCCTGTTTTTGATTCTTGATTTAATCTGATCATCATGGCCAAAGTGGATATTGTTTCATCCTTAACCTCTGTACCAAGAACCACTCTAAGAACTGCTCAAACCCAATCCAATATCACCCAAGAATTTATGAATTCCATCATTAAACCACAAAGTCAAGCTTTCGCCATTCAATTGGAAGAATCAAATTACTTGCTGTGGATATTTCAGATGGAAACTGCAATCAGAGGATGTGGGATTGAGGATCATGTGCTTGGAACCCTAAGTGTCCTACTCAAGTTCACTGTAGATCAAGATGGAAAGCTCATAAGTAACAAAGATTATATAGCACATCAGAGACAAGACAGTCTGATTAGTTCATGGCTATTATCATCTACCAGTGCAAGTTTGTTACCACAACTTGGCGGATGTAAAACAACACATAAGACATGGCATATTATTGAACAAGTGTTTAGTTCTCAATCTGCTGCAAGAATCATGCAGTACAAGAGGCAATTGCACCATCTAAAGAAAGACAACTTGAGTATGAGGGAATATCTATCAAAGGCTAAAATAATATGTGAACAACTTACTACTGCTGGACATAAAGTCTTTGACACTGAGCAAGTTTTATCTGTATTAAATGGTCTTGATGAAGAATATGAGTCAGTGGTGGTGGTGTGCACGTAAAAGTCCGCATTTTTACCACCATATTTAATCTATTTAAATTAAATAAATGACCATATTGGGTATTTTAACTTATTTAAACCAAAATTCAAATTATTTGAATTGTTACATATTCATCTTCATCCAAGGGCAAAGTGGTCATTTTTGTGCATATATTAATTTGAGAAAATTTAAATGGAAATTTCTATATTATTTTGTAGGAATTTTAACTCAATTACAAGTGGTTTCATGAAGGAATATGCATGCACAAAGAAGATACAAAGGAATGAAAAAGGAAATAATTCAAAGTGATGAACATGGAGGACCCCACCCACTTAATTTGATTTTCAATTAGAAGCAATGCATATGCTAAAAGCCATTAAAGTTTCATGTACATTTAAGTGAGTGATTATTGGAGCTAATGATTACTAGGTGGCCACACTATCTCAAGGGCATTTTGGGCATTCTCCAAAAATATGAATTAGGTTTAACACATGTATAAATACCCCTTATGTTTCATGTAACCCTCCTCTTTCTTAGTCTCTCTTAGTTTAGTTTAGGCTCAAAATAAAAGGATAAGCTCTATTTCTCTTTTCATGGCTACTTATCCATTTTCATCTTATGTATTTTTCTCTTTTTATGCAATGTTAATTAGTGTTTTATTTTACTTACATGCTCTCTTTCTATCATGCTAATGGTGTAGATTTTATTTTATGCAATTAGATTAGTTCTCTTTTCCATTAGCTTTCATTTTCCTCTTCTTTTTGTTTTTGTTTATTTCATGTTGATTTCTACTTGTGTTGATATGATAACACAAATGAGAAGCTAATCCCTTCAATTTAGGGGTAATGAAGCTCTTTTGAATCATGTAGAACCAACATAATTTCTCATTTTTGTCTCTTTTGTACTTAATGGAAATCTGGATGTTTGTATGATTTTGTGTTTAATATTGAGTTTGATAGCTTTTGTTGTTCAAAACAAATAGGCTATGGTTAGTCATATAAATCACTAATTACCGCTTCATCTACATATGATCATGGATAGAAGTGGATTTAGAATCAGAATTTGATGGTTTATGTTTCTAATTCAATAGTTAATAAGCCATGCATAAAATAGATTCTACTTTTAATTTTATGCCATTTTCATCAAATTAAGTAAGTGGGTTAGAGGGTGCATTAAAATTTTATAGTATAAGTGCATTAATTAATAACATAATTAGGCCATGCATATGATAAATGCATCAACTATTCTCACAAATGACCAAAAAGAGGTCATAATTTCATTATGTTGCTTTATGTGATCATTAGAGGGGATTTGCCTCTAAATTGCTCTTTAATCTTACATTTTTATTCTCCTTAGTTTTAGCTTGTTTTTACTTCCTTTTAGTTAGTTGACAATCTATCGACTTTTGTTTAATTTGATTGAATAGAATTTAAAAATCTAAACGATTCCCCATGGATCGACCCGTACTCGCATACGTGCTACATTCGTACACCGTGCACTTGTGGTATAAATTTTATTATAAATTTTCGACGATTTTCTAATTCCATAGAATTTCCATCGTCGAATACATGGCAGTAACATCTTCTAATTAAGTATTACCATCAGTACAATACGTACACTATATACTTCTTTCTAATGAGGGCAGGTTAGAGCAAAAGAAGTCAACTAACTCGGAATATTCCATTAATTACATTGCAAACAGCAGAAACAAATATTAAGAAAGAAGCAATGGAAATAGAAATCAACTTAACAATAATCAAAAGGGTGGTCAATCTAATAAGTCTAGAGCAGAGGAGGCAGGCAAAGTCATAACAATAGACCAAGATGCCAGATATGTGAAAAATATGGACACACAGCAAATAGATGTTACTTTAGATTTGATGCTAATTTCATTCCATCTCAACAAAACAGTAGCAGTTCAAAAACTCGAAATCCCAGTGCAAACTTGGTTATTACACAAACATAAATCAAGACTAAAAATGCAAATGATGACAGAGATAAGATTGAAGATATACATGATGACAGCTGGTATCCTGATCAAGAGCTACCAACCATGTAGCTAGCAACTTAAATCTTGGCAACAGGGAATACAAAGGTACACAATTATTATACTAAGGAAATGGTAAACCAATTCACGTCTCCCATACTGGGAATGCAAGCTTAAGAGGTATAAGGCAACTTTATCTCAATAATCTATTGAGAGTCCCACTCATTAAAAAGAATTTAATGAGTGTATTACAGTTTGCTAAAGATAATAATGTTTACTTTTAATTCTACCCAAATCATTGCTTTGTAAAAGACATACTAACAAGGGAAACTCTCTTGCATAGCAAAAAATATAAGGGATTATGCAAATTTGATGTTGCAAATTCAAGACAAGATGGTCATAAAGAAAATTGGTGCTATGTTTCTAAATTTAAAACTGATGATAATTATAAAAGTCTTAATACCTGGCACCGTAAACTGGGTCACCCAGTAAAAAAATTCTGAAATATGTTGTAAATAATTGCAGTGATATCTCTGTTGATAAAATTCCAAATTCTTATACTTGTATATTTTGTCAAATAGGTAAAAATCATAAGCTTGTATTTCCAGACTCTGAGACAGTTTATCATGAACCATTTGAACTAATTGCTACTGACCTATGTGGACCATCCCTAATATGTAGTGATTATGGTTATAAACATTATATCTCATTCATTGATGCATACTTTGGACATGTATGGATATACTTTATAAAGGCAAAGTCTGAAACTAACAATGCAGTAATGTATTATGTAGCCAATGCAGAAAGACAGACAGGATGTCAGGTAAAAGTTATTCAAACAGATGGTAGAAAAGAGTTTCTGCCATTAAAAATTTATCTTCAAAAAAAAGGGAATTACATAAAGAACCACTTGTCCCTATACCTCTGAACAAAATAGTCTTATAGAAAGAAAACATAGGCATATTGTAGAAACTGACTTGACTTTGTTGGCTCAAGCATCACTACCATCAAAATTTTGGCCTAATGCTTTTCCTATAGTAGTTTATTTGATTAATAGACTACCCACAAAGGTATTGAATTACAAAAGTCCATTTGGGACGCTAACTAAAGACAAGCCATACTATCAAAATTTAAAGGTATTTGGATGCCTATGTTTTCCTTACTTAAGACCTTATAACACATAAGTTAGAATTTAGATCTCAACCTTGTACGTTTCCAGGATATGCATCAAATAAAAAGGGGTTCAAGTATCTTGACAGCAAAGGAAGAATATACATATCAAGACATGTAATTTTTAATGAACAAGAATTTCCTTTTAGCAATGCAGCAATCAAGACATCTGAAAAATATATAATGCTAGATACTCATTACCTCCAATAACACTCTCTTCTGAAGAGTTTACTTCAATTCACACCACTGGCAATAAGGAAAGAGATGGCTCTAGTACTAATCTTTACAGGTCTACAAGTGAAACAGATCAAGAGAAATACAACATGATTGGAAGATCAAGTGATCTTTCTCAATCTAGCACTAGTCAACATTCTGACACATGTCAAATATTGAATGATACTTCATCACTCAATACACAACAAGGTGTCACTGAAGACAACATCGATCAATCTGCTTAACCTGTAAACACTGGACACTACATGATAACAAGAGCCTAAAGTGGCATATTCAAACCAAAAATTAACAGTGTTGTGTCACACTGCACTAAGCCTAGTACTTATCAACAAGCAGTACATGATATCAATTGTAGAACAGCCATCAAGGAAGAGTATAATGCATTGATGAAGAATAAAATTTGGGATCTTGTATCCTTACCAATGCATAAAAATATGGTTGGATGCAAGTGGACAAACAGAATTAAAAAGAACTTAGATGGTTTGGTTCTTAAGTACAAATGCAGGAGGAGAGTATATATGGAACAACCACAAGGCTTCATAAAGAAAGGCAATGAAAATCTTATGTGCAGACTAAATAAAGCATTAATTGGATCAAGCAAGCACCAAGAGTGTGGTTCGAAAAGCTAAAATCAACACTTGCCAAGCTTGGATATAATTCAACAAAAACAGATAGCTCTTTATTCCTTAAACATTCCAATAATATTATCACATATGTACTAATTTATGTTGATGATTTTATCATTACAGGCAATAATGGATCAGAGATTGAAAAGACTATACAGTATATACACAGGGAATTTACAATCAAAGTTTAGGAAATCTGAATTACTTTCTTGGAATTGAAGTTAAAATACTGTCAAACATTGAAATGCAGTTGAATCAAAGAAAATATATCACCGAGATTCTAGTAAATTCCAACATAGATAAAACTAATCCACTACCTACACCTATGACAAGTAACTTGCATCTATCAAAACACAAGGTTGAACCTATATCTAATGACAAACAGTATAGGAGCATAGTTGTTGCACTGCAGTATGCCACCATAACAAGACTAGACGTTTCTTTCAGTGTGAATAAAGTCAGTCAGTTTACACAAAGACCATTAGATGAACACTGGAAAGCAGTCAAGCGTATTCTAAGATATCTCAATGGTACTCTAAATCAAGGTTTAATCATGCAACCATGTAAATCACTGAATATCAATGCCTATGCAGATGTTGATTAGGCCACTGATCATGATGACAGAAAATCCACTACTAGATATTGCATTTTTCTACGAAAGAATAGTATCATGGTGTGCAAAAAAAACAGTCAAATGTCTCAAGATCAAGTACTGAAGTCGAGTACAGGAGCAGAGCCAATAAGCAACAGAAATCATGTGGATGCAATCATTACTAAGTGAGCTACAAATTAACACTAATAGCAAGGATACTATTTGGTGTGATGACATCTGTGCAATACACTCGCTGCTAACCCAATATCACATTCTCAAACCAAACATATGGAACTCGACCTCTACTTTATCAGAGAACAAGTCATGAAAAATAAAATTAGAGTCGACTACATACCTTTGACTTACCAAAAGTCCGATGTGCTCATTAAGCCTCTTTCAAGACAGAATTTCATGGAATTCAGGCATGAACCAAATAATGAGGTAGCCGACATAGCCAAAGAGCTCAAATTCCAGTATACATACCAGAGGCCAATCAAGAACATAATGAAGATAAACATCTTAAAAATATGCCAACTTGAAGTCCTTCAGAACACTTTCTCCATTCTCACTTCATTCCTCAGTCAAGCTGCTATCTTTGATTCATCGGAAGACAGATGAGTGAAGGAGAACGCTATCGCATCATAAAGTGACTTTAATCTATCGATCCTCTCCACAAATTTTTTTGGAGGTGACAAACCTCATATCTCGTACAAACCTTAGCCGACATTGGGTTTGAGGGGGGATATGAGAGAATGAGAATGAGGTGTATATATGAAGACACATTATACTCAAGACAATCACAGCCATGCATCCAGATCTCAACGGTTCTCATTCAAGTCATGTTTTACAAAAGAATTATAACGGGTATGGGCTTCCTAAGTGCAAGCCCATTCAGCATATAAACTTTGTATATATAGCAAGCAATGTACAATGTATATAATTATCTTTCTCTCTATATCAAATAACAAAATCATCAATAAAGTTTAAGTTTTATACTTTTCTCAAAATCTTTCATTCAAGAATGTGCTGACCACTTGCATATCTATGTTAGATCCCCAATATGTATGTGCTTTGATCTGAATCCAAACCACACACATAGATCAATCCTTTTTCCCTTCTGAAATTGATGTCTACAACCAATTCTAAACATATAATTATTCAGATTTGAACTTTTAATGATAAGTAGGTTTAAAGGGATGATCATACAGTAGGATAAAACAGGCACATATTAATTTAAATATCTATATTTGAACTTCTATGTCTGCCAAGTACGTTTGGGAATTCTTCTGAAGTATAATCTGCAATGTGTGCCATATGTCCAATTTTTGAAAAATAAAATAAATACTTGTAAATAATTCGGCTAAAGAGAAACCCCTTCATAATCTTTTACACAAGAATCTAAAATTTATCTTATCAAGTCACCAAAATTTGATTAAATTACACAAATTCACTTTATATTAAATACATAGGTGATTTTATACTTAAATTGTACAAATTCACTTCAAATTAAACAACTATTTTATATGTTACCTTGGTCCAGCGACACAACTTTAGAACCAGGGCATGACGGAGGCAGAGCGACAGCGGTTCAACAGGGAGAGGTGACAAGCTGGTTCGATTTTAAAGCACGGGGAAAGGCAGATTAGCTAACAAGGTGACAAGCATGACAGTGTAGCCAGGTTCGATAAAGCTTTGAAAATTTTATTTCAGTTGGAAGATGAGAGGAGAGGCATGAGAGAAGGATTTGGGAACGAGGGTTTTTGGGAAGAGAGAAGAAGATACTTGTCTAAAATACTGAAATGTTTCAAGTTTGAATGGCGGGTTCTGAAATTTTTGGGGAACTAATTAGCGGTTCAAAAATTACTGATAAATTATTATTTAAAATACATTTAAAATTTTGGGAAATCCTTGCCAACTGCACTAAAGCTGCAGACAATATTATTATTATAAAAAATATACCAGGATAGTTTGTACATACATGCATCCAATATTCAGGAAGATTTACTTTTTATTTAATAAAATACTAATAGACGGTTGTGTGCTATAGGTGTGAAAATTTTGGTGATACTACGCTTTTATTTCAACCAATTTTGTTGGTGGTATCGATTGCAAATTGGTAGTGAAATTCTGTTGATTAATGGTTGGGAAGGTGATGGTGATAGAGGTGGGAAAACGTTGATGATATTTCATTGATATGCATAGTGAACTTTTGAAATTTCAAAAAACACGGTGGAAATGTTATTCATTTAATTCTACTTATTAATAGTAGGGATTATTATTTATATATCTATAAATTATTAACTACAATTTCATAAATTATTGATAATTGATTATAAAAATATTATTTGTATAAATTATCACTATATATTTTTATTTACACATCATTAAATGTTAATTATTAATAGTAATAATTTATTATTTATTATTAGCTACTTAATAGTAATTATTAGTTATTAACTATTAAATATTTCTTCTTAATTAATTATTTTTAATTATTAAACAAAAATGATTAATTATCAAATATATTTATGGAAGTAACATTTGCAACTTAATATTTATACTATTCGAATTTTAAGTTTATTTTTTATAATAACTAATTTTTTGAAATTTTAATATTTTATAAAATATTAAATTTACTTAATATTTCAATTTTTTACCAAGTAATTTTATAAAAATTCCAAAAGTTTGATTTTAAATCTTATTAATTTTTAATTTTTTAAAAATTTCAGAATTTGAAATTTTTTGAAATATTAAATAGTGAATATAATATTCAATTTTAATTATTAAATAACATAAAAACTCTGATTATTAATAATAATTTAATAGTCATTATTAATTAATAATTATTTAAAATTAATTATTAGACACTAAATATCACTTCATAATTATTAAATTTTATTATTAATTACTAATTACTAAATATTAGTCTTAATTGTTATATAATTATTAATAATTAATTATTTAATATTAATTATTAATTAATAACTATTAAAAATAATTATTAAATATTAAATATTACTTCTTATTTATTAAATATTACACATTAGTTAATAATTGTTAAATATTAATCTTAATTATTAATTATTAAATACTACTAATTATGTTTGCATTATTAATGATTAATAGTAATTACTAATCATTAATTGATAATCATCAATTATTGAATATATTACTAAATAGTAAATTAATTATTATTAAATATTAAACTATAATGAATTATTAAATGTTAATTATTAAAATGTAAATTAATTAAATGTTAAACATTAATTATTAGTTATTTATTAATAATTATTTAGTTACTAACTATATTTATTAATATTAAATGTAATTAGTAAATATTAACTACAATTTACTATTTATTGATAATTAACTATAAAAAATATTAAACATAAAAAAATAATCATTAGTTATTGATGATAATTAGCAATTATGAATTATATATTGATAATCATTATAATAAATTATAACTAATGATACATGTAAGCCGTCATTCATAATAATTAGTTATAAATCAATATTTGCAATTTATTATGTAAGTATTGATTATTTGTTATTAATTGAAGTATCAAAGAGGAAACCTTTATGTTCACTAAGATTTTGTTTGTAATTAGCAACGTTTACTTGAAAGTGGTTACACAATCACTTAAAACTTATGAGTATAACAATGATTATAAATAAATATTTATAGCGGTTAAAATTAACTAGTTTTTATGGCTCTTTATTACAACCGGTTAAAAGAAATAGTTATTAAATATAGTGAATATTAGGCTCGGGTCCTTAAAATCAAACTTAATACATGAAAACTTCTACCCAAAAAAAGATTATAAATTAGGTCCATAGAATTAAGTTGCTAAATAATTGCATACATTTATGCAATTATTCGGTGAATAATTACAGACATTTGTGCAATTATATCCAAAAATAACATAAATGACTGCAATTATTCGGTGAATAGTTGCAGAAATTTCGGTAATTTTTTTGGTGAACAATTGCGGAAATTTTTGCAATTTTTTGAAAAACTTATAGAAATGTCCGCAATTTTTTGGTCAATAATTGCGGAAATTTCCGCAATTTTTCAGTGAATAATTGCGGAATTGTCTGCAATTTTTGGATATAATTGCATGTTTGCAATTATTCGCTGCATAAACTCATAAATGTATGCAATTATTTAGTAACTTAATTCTAAGAAACTAATTTACTTACATTTTTAGCAAGGATGTTTGGTGTATTTTGAAACTTAATAGGGACTTTAGCCAAACCTTCCCAAAATATATTTATTGCAATCGGCTAGAAAGTGCAATGGTTAAAAATATGTTTATTACAACTGGTAGGAAAGCGCAGTCATTAAAAATATATTTATCGCAACTGGCGGGAAAATGCGGTTGTTAACAATAAGTTTATTGCAACTGGCAGGAAAACGTGATAGAGTTTGGGGTATGTCCTAGGGGCAATTATGTAATTTGTTACATATATTTAACTCGTTGACTAATCTTGTTTGAAATAAAGGTGTTTCCTTTCTGTTATATACTCGATATATCGTAGTTATATTAATTAATTAATTAAAAAGTATATTTAATAGAAAATTCATAAATGTTATGTTTTTGTGATAGTAGTTATAAAGTGTTGTAACTGTGAGTAATTTATCACAATAAAAATAAATATACCATTTTAAATGTTCCTAGTCAAGATGCATCGAGACTGGATATTAATATATCCACTGGATATTAATATATCCACTGAGATTAGAGTACGCAATGCTCTTCAAATGTTGGGCAGTGTATTACTCATGAGTACGGAGGGCACATGGGGTTACGTAGTGCTAGTTATTGGATAAATATGGAATGACTCGTTCGATAGTTTTTCGTTGGTTAATATAACTAAGGTCAAACAGAAAATATCGATGTGAATAATTAACATGGTTCTTTCAACTTTAAAATACTGTGAATCTTCAATATGAAAGCTCTGTTTTGATTATAGTCAAATCATGGCATGGCATCCATCGAATAACTATATTGGTTCGAGTGGAAGTAATCAAAGTGAAGCATTGTTCAAAAAAGGATTCATCTCTTTAGTTATATGGCATTAGTATCATGGTCAACTCAAGTCAACCCAAAGTCAAAATCTCTGGCCAGAGTAGTCCGGTTAATAATAATTGTTATTATTGAACAACGAACTTTGTGTTTGGACTATAGAGTTGAATGTCGACGATGTTGGAATTTTTAACCATTACCAAATTCAATAAGTCCATAGTGTTATAGTTTTGACGAAGAGAATTGGCATAAGTAATTGTCATAACTGGGTAATGCATATTAAGTTAAAATAAGACTTTTTCGAAAATGAATAAGCGGTGAATTTGGCGACAATGTTGTAGGAAATGAAGATTACGAATCTTAAGGCGGAATTTACACTAGAGAGGGGTGGAGAGTCTTTAATTAATTTATGAATCTTTTTTAAACCTTTCCAAATTAAACCCAAACAGATGCAATTCACAAACACAGGGGCAATCACAGAACCAGACATAGATGGAAATAGCAAATAAAAGCAGTAAAGGAAAGAACCCAACGGAATTTTATACTGGTTTAGAGTTACCCTACATCCAGTCCCATACAATTTCATGTGTAGATTTTTTTCAAATATAATGTCGATATTACAACCATGATTTCGAGGCCACGAGATACAACCTTCTGTAGTCCAAGGCAAAATCTCTTGATTTAACTAGGTTATAAGACCACCCAATTGATTTACGGGCTATAATCACACCTAATTAATTTATGCGCCACAATCACACCGTTTCCAATCACACTTTGATAGGGAGAGACTCGATATACTTCGATCTTCGATTACAAATGATCCTATAACTCTGAATAGCACTGAGATCTTTGAGAAAGAGTGGCAGAAAATCAAAATAGAGACGATCGAATTTGATTCACTTAGGATTTTGGCAGAGTTTTGTTAAGAATGTATGAAAATAACAATGGAAGAGAAAGAGGAGAGAAAACAAAGAAATCTTAAGTGAAAATTCATCGAAAACTACTGTTATATATAGGAGAATAACGGTCATGTCCATTCGTGAAAGGTTATAACGAATAGACACTTCTTTTGAAAATTAGAATCTTGAAATCTACGACTACCATATCGACATGAGCGGTATATGTGTCGACATTCCTTAGTATTTTTTGAAAATTGATTATTGTTTTAAGAGATTTTCTTTCTAAAGTTTGTCGAAACAATCTTAGAACTTTGTAAACAATTTTAAATATACTTTATGATTATAAAATCTTTTGGAAAGTAATCTTACGAAATATAAAAGTAATAAAAACAAATATATAAATATTTTGAGATTAAAGCTAAAACATTAAATCCAGAAGATAGTTAAAAAACAAGAAATGAATTTGAAATTAATATAATTAAAAATAGTTTTTTTAAATTAAGGCTAAAATATTTCAACCGAGAGAGATGTCATTTAAAAATATAGTTTTGAAAAAAATCAAAAAATAAAACATTTTGCAAATTTCGTGGATTTCATTCCACTAGAGAAGATCATGGGTTCCATCCCACTATTAAAGCGAGATGGTGGATTCCATTCCACAATTAAAATCAGAATAAAGATTTTAGTGCTATTATGAAGTTTTAACATAAATCTAGACTCTATTGCTTATCTTGATATCTTGAACTCTTGATAATCTTCATACTCATGAGTCTTCAGTCTTGATTACTACAATCTTGAATTCGTCAGTCTTGAATCTCTATAATCTTGAATTCGTCGTTCTTGAATCTCTATACTGTATGGACTTCATTCTCAGTACCTGCACATATATATACTGCATATACATATATCTAGACAAAGATATTAGTATTTATATTTTATAACAAGTCCTAAGGTTGTTGTCATCAAAACCTTTATCTCAAGAACTAAAAATCTCCCCATTAAGAAAATGCAGATTACGGATCTTAAGGCAGAATTAACACTGGAGGGGGGTGAGTAGTGTTTAATTAATTTTATGAATCTTTTTGAAATCTTTTCAAATTAAACCCAAACAGATGCAATTCACAAACATAGAGACAATCACAGAATCAGACACAAATGGAAATAGTAAATAAAAGTAGTAAAAGAAAGAATACTTCGGAATTTTATACTCGTTTGGAGTTACCTTACATCCAGTCCCACATAATTTCTTATGTAGATTTCTTTTCAATATAATATTGATATTACAACCTCGATTTTAAGGCCATAAGATATACCCTCCTATCTCTGAGTCCAGGGCAAACTCTCTTGATTTAACCAGGCTACAAGATCACCTAATTGATTTACTGGCTACAATCATACCCAAATAATTTACGGACGACAATCACACCTTTTGCAATCACACTTTTATAGAGAAGACTTGACAAACTTCGATCTTTCGATCTTTGATTACAAATGATCTTATAACTCTAAATAGCACTGAAATCTTTGAGAGAGAGTGGTAGAGAATCAAACCACAGACGATCGGGTTTGATTCATTTAGGATTTTGGTAGAGTTTTGTTAAGAATGTATGAACATAAGAATTAAAGAGAAAGAGGAGAGAAAAAAAGAAATCTTAAGTGAAAATTCGTTGAAAACTACTGGAATATATAGGAGAATAACGGTCATGTCCATTCATGAAAGGTTATAACGAATAGACATTTTGTTGGAAAATTTGGATTTTAAAATCTACGGCTACCATATCGACATGGGGGCTATAGGGATGTCGACATCCCCTAGTATTTTTTGAAAATTGATTTTTGTTTTAAAAGAGATTTTCTTTCTAAAGTTTTTCGAAACAATTTTAGAACTTTGTAAACTATTTTGAATATACTTTATGATTATAAAAACCTTTAGAAAGCGTTCTTATGAAATATAAAAGTAATAAAAACTAAATATATAAATATTTTGAGATTAGCTAAAACATTAAAACTAGGAGATAGATTAAAAACAAGAAATGATTTTGAAATTAATACAATTAATTTTTTTTTGAATTAAGGCTAAAATATTTCAACCGAGAGAGATGTCTTTCAAAAAGATAGTTTTGAAAAAAATCTAAAAATAAGTCATTTTGAAAATTTCATGGATTCCATTACACTAGAGAAGGTCGTGTGTTCCATCCTACTATTAAAAACGAGAAGGTGGATTACATTCCACAATGAAAATCAGAATAAAGATTTTAGTGCTATAATGAAGTTTTAACATAAATCTAGACTATATTACTTATCTTGATATCTTAAACTCTTGAACTCTTGATAATCTTGATACTCATGAATCTTCAGCCTTGATTTCTACAATCTTGAATTCGTCAGTCTTGAATCTCTATATTGAACAGTCTTCATTCTTAGTACCTGCATATATATATACACATATACATATACATATATATAACCTGCATATACATATATATCTAGACAAAGATACTAGTATTTATATTTTATAACAAGTCTTAATGTTTTTGTCATCAAAACTATCATCTCAGGAACAAACCATCTCCCCTTTTTTGATGATGACAACTTATATTTATAAGATATACTCCACCAAACTCTAATTCTAACCCCCCTTACTCCAACAACTCCGCCTTATTCTGCTAACTCCCCCTTAATCTAAGCCTAACTAGCAGCCTAGCTATACTATTTTATAATTCTCCCCCTTTGTCATCGACAAAAACTAAGCCTAAACTATATAACTCCCTCTTAAATTAATACTGTGGAACTAAATGCCAATAATGAAGTATAATAAGCGAAACATAAATCTAATTTTATCATATATGATGTTACATTACACACATATATATGAAACATTAACACACATATATGCAAGTACACAAACATAAAAACATTAATATAATAACAATCTAACAAGAATCTTTGACAATTGGTAACTTGTGAATCGAACAATTAGGGAAATGGAGACAAAAGTTTCCATGTTGTTCGACCAAATTACCATTTTTTTCAAAACAGACTTCTCCAACACAAACAACGTTATCGTCATCATCCATTTGCCTTCTTCCTCCTCCTCATCCTCCTCCTCCTCTTCTTCTTCGTCCTCTAATGGATTATGAACATGTATGTTAAAGGAATCATCTTCGATCACAATAGGGTCTACATGGTTATCCATTAGAATTTTTTGCAAATTTCTAAGTATCTTGCCTTGTTTCTCTTGTTCCTTTGCCATCCTTATTTGCATGACCTGTAATTCAATCAGCATTTGTTGAGAATTCTACATAATTTCCTCAATCTTCATTACTCGGGCCAATGTAGTACATTAGAATGGACCAGAATTAGGAAAGGGAAGGAAATGGTTGCATTTTGGTTTGATATAGAAGAGGAGGCCATTACTTTGTATTTTAGAATTTTATTACAGAGAAAATGAACTGAGAAGACAGCTGAATTCGAAATATTTTGACAATTTTTTTCTCTATTTATTTAAATATATATGTTACTATCTATATTATATATCTCATTTATAGAACAAATACCCAATTCTCTTCTTAATTTATTAAAGGTTGATTGATTCAAGGGTTTGGTCAGAATATCAGCTATTTGATTTTCGGTGTTGATAAATTCAAGAGAAATAATCTCTTTACTTGTATTATCTCTAAGAAAATGATGTCTGATATCAATAAGTTTGGTTCTCGCATGATGAGTAGTATTTTTGGATAAATTTATTGCACTTGTATCGTCACAATAAATTGATGATTTTCAAATATTTAATCCAAAATGCTTTAGGTTAGCATATAGATAACATAAGAACAAGCCAAAGCAGTTGAGATATATTCGGCTTCAGTTGTTGATAACGAGACTCTATTTTTCTTTTTACTAAACCAGTAAACCAGAAAATGTCCTAAAAAGTGACAAGTTCCACTTGTACTTTTTCGTTTTGATTTACAACCAGCATAGTCAACATCACAATATGAGATTAAATCAAATGAATCATTTTTAGGGTAAAATAGGTCATAGTCTAAAGTGTGTTTAACATATCTTAGGCAACATTTAATAGCTTTTAAATGGGTTTCTTTGGGTTGAGATTGGTATCTTGCATAGAGACACTATGCATGATATCAGGTATACTCGCAGTTATATAGAGTAGCGATCCATTTATTCCCTTAGTTTTTTATCAACATCTTTCGACATGTCTTCCTTATTCAAGGCTTCTTTGGTTGCCAAAGGAGTCGGTTTTCCACTCACAGCGGTCATACCAAACTTTCTAACTAGATCTCTAACATACTTTTCTTGATTAGTGAAAATACCACTATCTAATTGTTTTATTTGCAATTCTAAAAAGAAAGAAAGTTCATCCATATGACTCATCTCAAACTCTTTTGTCATTATTTCAGAAAACTCTTTGTTCATTTCATTGTTTGTTGATCCAAAAATGATATCATCTACATAAATCTGTACTAATTGGATATCATTTTTTCTTTTAATAAAAAGAGTATTATCTACTCTACCAATTTCAAAATTTGATTGTAATATGTAAGATCTTAGTCTGTTATGCCAGGCTCTAGGAGCTTGTTTCAGACCAATAAAGCTTTCTTTAATTTGTAAACATGATTTGGAAACTTTTCTTCTTCAAAAAGTGTAGATTGATCAACATAAACATCCTCTTTAACAAAACCATTAAAAGGCACTTTTGACATCCATTTGAAATAAATTGAAATTGTTGTGGTTTGCGAAAGCAAGTAGAATTCTAATGGCTTCTAATCTTGCTACGGGTGCAAAGGTTTCATCAAAGTCTATTCCTTCTTCTTGACAATAACCTTGCATGAATAATCGAGCTTTATTTCTAACGACCTCACCTTGTTCATTCATTTATTTTTATAAACCCATTTAGTTCCTATTATAGCTTAGTCCTTAGGTCTAGGAACTAGTTCCCATACATCCTTTCTTGTGAACTGATTCAGTTTTTATTGCATAGAAAGAATCCATGAATCATCAGATGATGCTTCCTTTGGATTTTTGGGTTCAATAATTGATATAAAAGCTACACTACTCAACTTGTTTAGTTAACTTCTAGTTCTAATAACATATTTAATATTTCCTAGTATATTTTCTATAGGATGATCTTTTAAAAAGCTGATCTTTAATCATGATGAACAGTTACATAATTTTAGAAGATAGATGAATTCAAAATATTATGGTTATATAAGCACCAAACTAATTTTAGAGGAAAAATCAAAATTTCAAATCTGACTGTTGTATGTCGACAAAGGGGGTAGGGGCATGTCGACATCCCTTTGAAAATTTTGACAATTATGTACTTCTCTATTTATTTAGATATATATGTTACTATATCTATACTTTATATCTCAGTTATAGGAAAAATACATAAGGGGTAGGATCGAAACCTGGCTCTGATACCAAATGTAGGAAATGCGGATTACGGATCTTAAGGCAGAATTAACAGTAGAGGAGGGTGAATAGTGTTTAATTAATTTTATGAATCTTATTGAAATCTTTCCAAATTAAACCCAAACAGATGCAATTCACAAACACAGAGATAATCACAGAAAAAAACACAGATGCAAATAGTAAATAAAAGCAGTAAAGGAAAGAACACACTGGAATTTTATACTGGTTCAGAGTTACCCTACATCCAGAGCCACACAATTTCTTATGTAGATTTCTTTTCGAATATAATGTCGTTGTTACAACCTCGATTTCAAGGCCACAAGATACACCCTTCTGTCTCTGAGTCCAGGGCGAATTCTCTTGATTTAACCAGGCTACAAGATCACCTAATTGATTTACGGGCTACAATCACACCCAACTGATTTACAAACCACAATCACACCATTTCCAATCACACTTTGATAGAGAGGGACTCGATACACTTTGATCTTTCGATCTTCGATTAGAAATCACCCTATAACTCTAAATAACATTGAGAACTTTGAGAGAGAGTGGTAAAGAATCAAACTAGAGACGATCGAGTTTGATTCACTTAGGATTTCGGTAAAGTTTTGTGAAGAATGCTTGAAAGTAAGAATGGAAGAGAAAGAGGAGAGAAAACAAAGAAATTTTAAGTGAAAATTCATTGAAAACTACTAATATATAGGAGAATAATAGTCATGTCCATTCGTGAAAGATTACGATGAATAGAAACTTTTTTTGAAAATTCGAATTTTAAAATCTACGGCTATCATGTCGACATGGGGGGTATAGGGATGTCAACATGCCTATGTTATTTTTGAAAATTAATTTTGCTTTAAAATGATTTCTATTCTAAAACTTGCCAAAATAATTTCTAAACTTTGTAAATCATTTTGATTATAATCTAAACTAATAAGAAAGTTTTAGAAAGTAATCTTAAAATATTTAATCTATAATATAAAAGTAATATTCAAAACTAAGCATAGACTTCTTTAAAATATTTTTGTAGATTTAACGCTAAAATATTAAAATCAAGAGATGGTTTAAAAAATAAGAGATGATTTTGAGATCAAAATATTAAAAGACGATAAAAATAGTTTTAGAATTAAGGCTATAATATTTAAATTGATAGAGATGACTTTTAAAAGAAAGTTTTCTAAAAAATAGTTAAAATAAATTATTTTGAATATTTCATGGATTCCATTCCGCTAGAGGAGGTCGTGGATTCTATCAAACTAAAGAGGTCGTGGGTTTCATCCCACTATTAAAGCGAGAAGGTGGATTCCATTCCACTATTAAAATCCGAATAAAGATTTTAGTGCTATTATGAAGGTTTAACATAAATCTAGACTCTATTACTTTCCTTGATATCTTGAACTCTTGATACTCATGAGTCTTCGATCTTGATTTCTTCAATCTTAAATTCTTCAATCTTGAATCTTTATACTATACAGTCTTCATTCTCAGTGCCTGCATATATATCCTGCACATACATATATATCCATATAAAGATATTAGTACTTATATTTTATAATAAGTTCTAAGGTTGTTGTCATCAAAACCATCATCTCAACAACTAACTCATGTCACCGCCTGTTAAGTGAAGTGTGAACATTAACGTTCGAATTTTCAACTTGATTTCATATTTTTAAGAATTAATTTGATTAAGGGCTATTATCAACTATTTAATAATAAATATTATTTTAATTAAAAAAATCCATGAATTAATCCTATGCCCAAATATGTTTCCAGATTTTATAAAATTATAAACTTGCATTTTTATCGTGTGATTATTTTTACAATAATTTCTTATGGAAGAAACTGTTTTATTAAATAATATATGTATGTATGTATGTATGTTCATATACATATATTAATTTTTTTTTGACATATTATACAAGCACATTTTCAAACAAATTACAGTACACACAAAATGAGCTAATGTGTCTGTTGCAATGTAAATCCCAACATCGATGTATGGACATATTATACCCTTCGCGGATTATGATGTTACACATGCACACTCACATATATGTATTATATATATGGTTCATATATATATATATATACATACATGTGTGTCTATGTATATATACACATACATACTTATATAAAGAAATAAAACAAAATTGAATAAATCTCAAACTACAATTCGTACAGTTACAAGACAAATCTTGCCATGAATAAATTATTAATTAATGTCATTTAATTTATCAATCAATTCAAATCAAAAAGAGAAAATGAAATGTTTGTCTCACCACTTAATGCAATTAATACCCTCAATTAATTCTTGTTTTAGGGTAAGAAATGAAAGGTTTCTTTCCTTATACATTAACTAAATGTTACGTGTATTTGATACACTATACATTTGAAATTAAAAACTTCCCTTTAACTAATTAAAATAAAATAAATGATTTTATTTAAGAAAAATTAGAAATGTTATAAATAAATTAGGCTTCATAGGCCCAAGTAATATCCAATAGGGTAAAAAAAATTAAAATTCACTCATTTCTTTTACTGCGGGCTGGCCCAGTTCCTTCAAATCGCGGTTGTTAAAAATACGTTTATCACAACTGGCAGGAAAACACAGCTGTTAAAAATATGTTCATCGCAAATGGCAGGAAAATAAAGTTGTTAAAAATACATTTATTGCAACTAACAGGAAAATAGAGTTGTTAAAAATACATTTATTACATCTATCAGGAAATCCAGTTGTTAAAGATCATTTATTTCAACTGTCACAAAATGTCAGTTGTTAAATATTATTTATTACAATTGTCATATGGCGTCGGTTGTGAATAGCTAGCTAAAATAGGGTAATTTTCTTATATTACTAATTCTTTTTCTTTTTAGAAATTATTGTTTGACCAATATTATTTTCTTTTTAATTTTTTGATTAATTGATTTAAATTTTATGTTAAAAGTTTAGGAATTGAATAAACCGTTACATGTTATTTTAAAACAACTTCGGTCATTATTTACAATGGAATAAAAGTTAATTAATTCTAAGTATTAAATATGAACTTTTTTGTAAAATCTTAAAACTTCTATTTTAAGTTAACAATTAGATTTAAAAAATTTATTTTGATTAATTGTTTATACATATATTTTAAACTACAAATTAATTGAATGCATATGTTACACTTTGTTTTGAATTTAAAACATTAAGATTCAATTATTGTATACATATATATGCATACAAATAGACATATGTATGTATGTATGCATGTATGTCTGAATATACATATATGTATATGTTATTAATTCAAGTTTTTATATTTTTAAAAATTATTACAATTAATGACCGAAAAATAATTAATTAATTAAATATAGATTTTGACTGCAAAAAATTATGGAATTTTCTTTCAAAGTTCAAAATATCATATAAGATTTCCTAGAAATTTAAAGTTTGAATAAAATATTTCGTAAATATTTTTATTAATATTTATCTATATTCAAGAAAAAAATTTAATTTATATATATTTAAATAATAAAAATCAATAATAAATTTTTACAGTGCTGAACTTATGGTCTGAAATTATATTTAAAAAATTATTTTGTTAATTAATGTATATATATTATAAATATATTAATGTGTAAATACACACACACGCATGTATATATTATAAAAAATATATTATTTTGTTGTTATAGATATACATATACGTTTGGTTCATAATTTATAAAAAATATATAAAATAATATATCATGCATGTGTATATATTATTTTAATACATATTATAATAATATGCATATCTCTACTACTAATAAAGAAAATTAGTTGAACTAATTTACTTGGTGTCCTTTTGAAATTCCAAAAATGCCCTTGCTTTCAGTTTACAAGTTTGCACTCAAATAAAATATCAACGTATACAATAATGCGAACAGCCAGTGTGCGAAGCACGGGTCTATCGTAGTATATATATTGGTAATATTATATATATATATATATATATATATATTATGTTTATATAGATAAATATAGATATATGTATATTAAATATTTTCATGTACATAAAAACATTTAAACAAAATTAACATATACTTGGGTGTGTGTGTGTTTGATATTTATATAAGTAACAAGTTTAGATACATGAACCAAACGTATATAAATATCAAATTAATTATTGGAATATTACGGGTCATTACAATTTATGTTCTAATACATATAAATACATGTATGGATCACACACACACACACACACACACATATATATATATATGTATGTATGTATGTGTGTGATTTGTAACATATATGGCCGTATAAAGTTTAGCATACCCATGTATAGATGTTGGGATTAGGTCTTGAAATCTATTCCATTGAATTTAAGAATATCGAAAACATCTATTTTGATATACGGGATGACCCACTTCAGTTTCGGAAATGAAACGGGATTTTGAGGTCATTATTGTCTTTCGTACCAATTTGATACGTGTTAAATTTTCTTATCGGGCTTTGTTCGTATAAATTGATTTTTCTAAACCCTAGAAGCCTTTTTATTTTCTCATCTCCGTACAATTCTCTCAGGCTATCTCCTTCTTTAAAGGCTGAAAACTTAAATCCCAAATTAAAAATTCCAGATCAAAATCAATTTCAAAATTCAAGCTCCTCCAAACCATATCATATTATATACCATTTGGAAGCACTTGACGAGTGTAACTCACTTTAACAATTCGTTTCTCGGATCGAGCCATCGTTTGGCTAGGAATCAATGTTTTATCCTCGGTCGTCCATTGTAGGGTTCGAGGTTTTAACGGTGGATCTGCGTCTTGGTGACGATCGGAGGACATAGGGTGGTAGCTCGTCAAGCATGTATGGGATCTATTATTCGTTCATGCTTGATGTCGATAAGTTCACCGTGATTGGCCGTGGAAGGTGGACGGTGGCATGTGCTATTGGAGGCTCCATGGTGAGCCGCTCAGGCAAGGAGGGTGCGGTCGGAGGAGCTCGTGGTGATAGCAGAGTCTGATCATCATGAAAGTGCATGTGGTGGTCGAGAAATTTGAAGAGGCGGTGGCGGCCGTATATTGGTCGAGTTGAAATCGTGTATGAGGGATGTGCTGTAGGGTTTCGCTCGTGATACAAGTGTGACGTGGCATGGTATATTTTGTTTTGTTTATTTAATTTAAATTTGATTTTTAAACGTTCTGACATCGATATCTTTTGCATAGAGGTCGGATTCACTGTGGCTTATTTCGTTGGGATCGTATTGAAATTCCGAATATTTTGGCACTGGTTTGGACGAATGCTAAGACTGTTGAAATTTGGGCCTTATTTTGAATTTAAAATCGATTGAAATCAAAAGTGAGTGTTTTGACCCACTTACAACTACTTTTATGTTAGTTAAATTGAATTTATGATGCGATTAGAAATTGACTGGTTGATGTTTGGTATATTTAAATTGTCATTCCAGTTAAATCTGACTTTTATTGAATATTATCGCTATTAATTTAATATTAAATTCTAAAATGCCAGTTAATACCCATTATTGATAATCGATCACTTATTATTGTTCATTGACTCATGATTGTGATGGAATGTTTAATCGTTGATATTAGATGGCCTGATGTTATATTTTATATTGTTATAACACTGCAAGTTCCCTATGGGTTGAAATGATGCATACCCAAATGATCTGATAGATTAGGGAGAAATTATGAGTTGAAATGATAGACTCAAGAGATTTAATGGATTTGAAGTTAAATTAAGGATAACGGGTTGAAATGATATATACCCATAAATTTAAATGTATTAGTGATTGAAATGGTATATGTCCATATTACTTGACCACAGGGTAGAAAATTATATAAGGACACTAGATTGGTTAAATTAAATGATTTTAAATCATTAAATGTTGAGTTTAGTTAAATGATTTTGAAATAGAATTTGATTTATATAAACTAAATTATTTTCGAAAATCCAAGCGTTAAATATTGAAATGGGAATTGATTTAATGAATTGTTTAAAGACTAAAATGGAAATTTCTAAGTTGAATTTTGAAGCATAAATGAAATTTGAAATTGGGTTATTGAAATGTTTGAATATAACTTTTGAAATCTATTTAATTTGAAGTAGTTTAAATTGATAATTCAAACATGGATTTGAAATCAATATTGATTAAATGGTTTAAAATGAAAATCTGAATTGAAGGACCAATTTTAGTTGGTTGATTTGAAAGCTGGACATGATCCAGATGTGTTGAATTGAAAGAAATGACTTAATTTTGGTATTAATTTCAAATTAATTATTTTAGTATAAACTGTTTAAAGATTTATTTTAAAAATCCTGATTTCTAAGATTTTTAAACTATTGAACCATTTTAAACAATTTTAACCAATTTTAAAACTATTAAACTATTTTAATCTATTGTAAACTATTTCAAACTATTTTTATCTATTTTCAGACTATTTAAAACTATATTAAACTATTTTAATCTATTTTAAATTACTTAAACTATATTAAACTATTTTAATCTATATTAAACCAATTAAGCTATTTTAAAGTTTTTTAAACTAATTTAAAGTATTTTAACTATTTTAAAGTATTCAAACTATTTTAAAATATTTTAATCTGTTTAAACTATTAAAAACCATTTAAAACTATATCTAAAGTATTTTAACCATTTAAAACCTATTTCAAACTATTTAAAGTATTTTAACCATTTTAAACTATATAACTATTTCTAAATTTCAGACTGTGTAAAGTTGAAGCGTTTATATTTAAATCGTTGATCTAAAAGCGGATATGATAAATAATATTATAATCTAAGTTAGGATTTGAAATGATATTTTCTAGTGAGACGACACCTTTTGAGTAAATATGATGATTTGAAAATATGATTTCAAAGGTGATACGATTTCAAAAATGAATATGATTTTGAAAGTAAATATGATTTCGAAAGTGATATGGTTTTGAGAATGTGATATTTTGATATCGATTATGAATTGTTTTGGAAATGTAAAGGAAACATCCAGTGTGAAATAAGCATTTGGTTGTTAAAGAGACCGGGATCGGATATTGTCATACTCACTGCCAATACCGAAACCACTTTAACAACTGTGTAAGTGGTAGAGATTCCAGAATGAAGTAGGATGGTTTGGCGAACGATTCTGTATGAGGTATTTACGTAACCCTAACTCCCGTAAGTCAGCTTAATGTGTCTAAAACAAGAGCCATACCAGGCCAAGTGAGATCGCATCTCCGATGAGACACATTTCTTCGATACCACATTATGACTTTGTGATTAATTTGGTGGCCACCCCTCGATTTGATTTGGAAGTGTGTTCTGAGGTGGGCGGTAGTAGCTACTATGCATTACCACCAGTCTGGATCCACAAAACGGTAGTATCCTACCCTGGACATTGTGTCGCGTGCCTTGTCACGTGCCTTATCGCATCCACTATGAGTTTGTTTTGTACCGTACCTGTGAAGTACCCTCTGGGTAAACCACCAGTTTGGTGGAGCTTACGGTACTATATAGACAATGGGAATATATAAAATGTGTTAAGGGGGATATGGGTAACGCCTTAACGCTATTTTAATACTTTACTTTACTGTAGAAACTATTATAATAGCGTATTGTACTATATATGTAGATAGTTTAACAAACTCATAGGAGATGTAATCCTGAACATATTTTAAGTTATTGCATTCGCATTAGACATTGGATATGACATGTCAAACCCCGTAAACATCTCTGATGCCTTTACACTCATTTTTATTTAATGTTGATTTAATTTACATAAGATCTTTTAGTTCCGACTATAGTGTTTTATCATTTCAATCCACTCGGGTCAGTCTGAACTTTTTAGGGTATCGAAGACAGGTTTTGGAGGATGAAGATGGAGATTTTGTACTATTGTTATCTATTATCTTTATCCCACTGCATCATGTTGTTCCGTTGCATTATTTATTTATTACTGTTGTATGCACTCTGAATCTATATTGTAAAAGTGTAATCAAATGTTATTTGTAAAACAATTTCATGAACTATTTATTTGATTATTATATTTTATCATTCTGCTGTGAGATTTTGTGTTTGTTTTTCTTTCTTTCTCTGCTTTTTCTTATTTACCCCATAACAATTCTTCCTTTTGAATGGTTTGAGTCTAACATGTGTGGTTTATCGTCGATTTAAACCTCCAAAAAGGTGGATCCTTAGAGTTGGTATCGGAGCTAGATTTAGCGATAACCTTAGCTTTATGGGGTCTGACTCATTAGAAATAGGGTAGTAATACCCTAGAATGGGTCGTTGAGGTTATATATATGAGGGTGCGTACTTTTTAGAGTTATAAAAGTATTTATGTTGTGTTAGTTTGTTTTGTTTAGTATTTATAAATTCCGGTTGGTATATAGGACGCTATGACATCGATGAGGATTTATAAACACTTAATAGGGCAGACCAACACAATATTGTTTTGAAATATAGGTAAATGAAATGATTTTACCTAGTATTATATTTTGTATATAAAAGAATAATCTTTATAAATGTATACATTTGTATGTGATATGTTTGGTTGTTTGTTAGGAAGTGAAATCTATAATTATTAGTTGCAAAAATGGGATAGTAAATAAAATGAATATAAATTGAAATTTTGAGAACTTAAGTTCTGGAATTTTGAAAATTTCTTTTGTAGGATTTGGAATATAATATTAGTGTTATTTGGAAGTATTTTCTGATATAAATATTTCGATATGATTTGAAAGAAATGTTTTAAAGGAACTTTGGAAGGAAATAATTCTGTACTCCCCTCTCTGTCGCTAGAAAACGATTTCGGTGATGAGTGTACGCATTATCGACATTCATTTTCGAGTTTCAAAGTAGGAAGGCCACTATAGTAGTTCTACTACACATTCGTTTTGATAACAAATCTAAATTTTAATTTTCCAAATAGGATTTGGATATGTAAAAGATATGATCATATATATTTTAGTTTGAAATGATTTGAAAATGGAACCAAGTATTTAGTTCTTAAGTTCTGTAAATTGGAAATTTCAATTATCACAGTGAAATGAAATCTTAACTATTTTAATAATTGAAAGTTCCTAAAGTGAAGAAAAATATAAGCAATTAGATGCTAAGTGATTAATGAAATATACAAGAAATTGGAAACTTGTAAATTAAAGAATAATGAAAATTTAGAAGATGTAATTATTGAACATTTTGTTAACTAAATGAATAAGATGAACTTGTGTGACATTCAATTACTTTCTAAATGACATATATATAACTTACCAAAATTTAAAGTTGAAACGTTAATAGAAATATGTAATGGAATATTATACAAGTAAAATTTAGAAAATGAAGTGTTCAATGGAATTATGTTTATAAATAAAGAATTAAGATGTATAGGAATGTCATAAACTTAAGTTAATAATTTGAGATGTTAGTAATTAAATTAAATTGAAAAAAGTGAATACTGAAAGAATATGATTATAAACTTGTTTGAAGCCAATTATAATTAAAGAAAATAGTAAAAGTGAATACTATACGTGAAAGAAATAAAAGTGAAAGAAAAAGGAAAGAATAAAAATCTAAGTATGAATGCTTCACAAATGAATATTGATGTTAAAAAGGGAAATCGAAGTAAATAATAAATGTGAGTAAAATTAAATAAAAAGCGTGCAATACTTAAATAATGAATTCATCGATTATTTTAAATAATTGAATGGAAAAATTGATCATGTAAGTAAATGGATGTAAAGAAATGGAAATAGCATTGTATGTATAAATGAGAAATGGAATTTTGTAAGTAGCGAATATAAATTAAAGAAAATGATCATTATATGAAAAAAAAGAAAAAAAAATGAACAGTAAATGATGTGAAAGGAAAGTAATAAGAATAAATGTAAATAATATTTGAGGTTATTGTTGTTTTAGCTTATGGGATGGTTGGAAAGTGGTACTTTTAGCTGTATAAAGATGTATAAATAACCTATTAAGTTCTATCTAAGACTGTTGAGTGTATGGTATACTTAGTAATTATTTATCATTTTATATGTTTAAAAATTTCTGAATCCGAACAAACCATTTGTTTTGGTTTCTATGGATGGATGATTAATTTCTTTGTTCAAAATGATGTTTGTACTTTTTATATGCAAATTATTATTATTTTGTTGTGACTGTTTGTTGTTATTAATAGAAACAACATAAATATTTCTCTTTACATAATTTTTTTAACCTCTTCAGATTATATAAGTGAAATACAGGTTAAGCAATTGCTACCACTTTTGGTTTCATAAGTAAAGCGTTGTTTGCTCGACAAGCAGGCACGTTTTCGGATTACGGTTTTCTGGCGATATTATATTATTTTCCCGTAGTTTGGGATATATTATTTTGAAATATGTGATATATATATTGTTATTATTGATATTATTATTTCTTCCAGACCTCTCCGTGCAAAGGAAACTCTGCGAAATTTTCCATGAATTTTGGACTTAAGAATATTTTTGGTGAAAGTAAAGATATTTTCAAACCTTTATTAAACTTGAATATAAAAATATATAATTGTTATAAATTGATGTATTTTATTTGAACTATCTAATTATGTAAATACAATTTTGTAAATTGAATACTTTGAATAAAATATATCAATTCTTTAATCTCTTCCTATTTTCTTTTCGAAACGAAAAGTTTTGAGTGGGAGAGAGTGTACCGACACGTAATTTTACGATAATTAAACTATTGAATTTAGTAAGATTTTGTAATTTAATATTGGAAGAATTTAAATTTTAAGATTTATTAATGAGAAATAACTAGAATAAGATGTAATAATGTTAATTTAAGGCGATTGATAACCTTTTAATGTAATCACAAGTAATCGTAACAATTGTAAAGTTATAATTGTGTATAGATTGTAAATGAGTAAATAAATAAAACGTTGTATTTAAATGGTAAGATTACACGTAGTTAATTGGAATTGGTTCATATAGAATAATAAATCAGTATGTGAATTCATTTGTTTTGTTTGTTAAAAATAAACAAAGAAATGTGTTGAATTGGTAAGTTAAAACAACGGTTTAATTATAAATTCTCTATTTCATTCATTGATAATAAATTTGAAATCAGTTGCATTAATCCACTTAATTATTACATTTAATATGAAATAATATGATAATTGTAGAGTATTAATGTAATAAATGGTAAACCAATATTAACTATGTCCATAGAGTAATAATTGATTGTATGAAAGATTGAAATCAAATTAAATCAATTTATTGGAATTAAAATATAATTAATTGGATTTTATTTACAGTTGAAATTGAACACTGTAATTAGTGTAATATTTAACACCAAATTGATATGTAAATTTGTATTAAATTATTGTAAATGTCTAAGTAATCAAAAATGATAAAGATTGTTAGTTATTAAATTTGAAATTAAAACGTGATTCAATCAATTTAATAATAATTTAATTAATTAACGTGGAAATTAGCCGTTTTTACCACTGTCTCGGATTTCGACGAAATTAGTTTCATCGGATCCGTAATGGTAAATTATTGTAAGATTTCAAGTTTCATAGCGATCGGACTTGTGGTTTGATCGTACGGACTCGAAACGCACAGAAATCAATTTAAAATAAGCTGATTTTAAAGCCAACTTCTCTATACAATGGAATTAGTATTTGAAACTTGTTCCATTAAATTTAAAAATATCGAAAACATCTATTTTGATATATGGGACGTTCCACTTCGGTTTCGGAAGCGAAACGGGCTATTCGGGTCCTTATTGTCGTTCGTACCAATTCGATACTTCTTCAATTTTCTGATCGGGCTTTGTTCGTATAAATAGATCATTCTAAACCCTAGCAGCCTTTTTATTTTCTTATCTATGTTCATACAATTCTCTCAGGCTATCTCCTTCTTTCAAATGGCTGAAAATCTAAATCCTAAATAAAAAATTCCAAATCAAATCGATTTCAAAATTCAAACTCCTCCAAACATAGCATATTATATATTGTTTCGAAGCTCTCGACGAGCGTAACTCACTGCAATAATTCTTTTCTCAAATCAAATCATCGTTTGGCTAGAAATTAGTGTTTTATCCTCGGCTATTCATTGTAAGGTTTGAGGTTTTAAGGTGGATCTACGTCCTGGTGACGATCGGAGAATGAGGTGGTAGAGCTCGTCAAGAAGGTCTGGGATCTGCTATTCGTTCGTGCTTAACGTCGATATATTCGCCGTGATTGGCCGTGGAAGGTGGACGACGGCGTGGGCCCTTGGGGGTGCCATGGTGAGCCGCTCAGGCAAGGGGTGCGGCCGGAGGAGCTTGTGACAGTGGCGGAGTCTGATCATCATGAAAGTGCGTGTGGTGGTCGAGAAATTCGAGGCGGTGGCAGCGGCCGTATGCTGGTCGAGTCGAAATCGTGTATGAAGGATGAGCTGTAGGGTTTCATTCATGATTTAGGTGTGATGTGGAATGGTATAGTTTGTTTTGTTTATTTAATTTAAATTTTATTTTTAAACGTTCTGACATCGATATCTATTGCATACAAGGTCGGATTCATGGCGGTTTGTTTCGTTGGGACTTATCGAGATTTCGGACATTTCGACACTAGGTTGGATGAATTTTGAGACTGTTGAAATTTGGGCCTTATTTTAGATTTCAAATCGATTGAAATCAAAAGTAAATGTTTTGACCCACGCACAACTATTATATTATTTTATGTTAGTTAAATTGAATATATGATGCAATTAGAAATTGATTGGTTGATATTTGGTATATTTAAATTGTCATTCTAGTTAAATCTAACTTTTACTGAATATTATCACCATTAAATTAATATTAAATTCTAAATTGCTAGTTAATGCCTGTTATTAATAATCAGTCTCTTGTTATTGTTTATTTATTGATGATTATGATGGGATGTTTGATCGTTGATATTGGATGACTGGATGTTTATTTTATATTATTATAACGCTGCAAGTTCCCTATGGGTTGAAATGATACATACCCAATCGATCTGATAGATTAGGGAGAAATCGTTATGAGTTGAAATGATAGACTCGAGCAATTTTATGAATTTGAAGTTAAATTAAGGATAGTGGGTTGAAATGTTATATACCCGTAAATTAAATGTATTAGTGATTGAAATGATATATGTCCATATCACTTGACCATGAAGTAGAAAATTATATACGGACACCGGATTGGTTAAATTAAATGATTTTTAAATCATTAAATTTAGAATTCGGTTAAATGATTTTAAAATAGAATTTGATTTATATAAACTGAATTATTTTCGAAAATCCAAGCGTTAAATGTTGAAATTGGAATTAATTTGATGAATTGTTTAAAGATTAAAATGGAAGTTTCAAAGTTGAATTTTGAAGCACAAATGAAATTTATTGAAATTGAGTTATTGAAACATTTGAATATAACTTTAAATCCTATTAAATTTGAAGTGGTTTAAATTTATAATTCAAACATGGATTTGAAATCGATATTGATTAAATGGTTTAAAATGAAAATCTGAATTGAAGGAGCAATTTTAGTTAGTTGGTCTGAAAGCTGGACATGGTCCGGGTGTGTTGAAATGAAAGAAATGGCTTAATTCTGATATTAATTTCAAATTAATTATCTTAATATAAAATGTTTAGAGATTTATTATTTTAGAAAACTTGATTTCTAAGATTTTCAAACTATTGAACTATTTTAACCTATTTCAAAACTATTAAACTATTTTAATCTATTGTAAACAATTTCAATCTATTTTAATCTATTCCTAAACTTTTTAAAAATATATTAAACTATTTTAATTTATTTTAAATTACTTAAACTATATTAAACTATTTTAATCTATATTCAAACCATTTAAGCTATTTTAAAGTATTTTAAACTAATTTAAAGTATTTTAACTATTTTAAAGTATTTAAACTATTTTAAAATATTTTAAACTATTAAAAACCATTTAAAACTATTTTTAAAGTATTTTAACCATTTAAAAGCTATTTTAAACTATTTAAACTAATTTAAACTATCTAAACTACTTCTAAATTACAGATTATGTAAAGTTGAAGCATTTATATTTAAATCCTTGATTTAAAAGCGGATATGGTAAATGATGTCATAATCTAAGTTAGGATTTGAACGATATTTTCTAGTGAAATGACACCATTTGACTATATATGATGGTTTGAAAATATGATTTCAAAGTTGATATGATATCAAGAAATGAATAT
Source organism: Allium cepa (assembly GCA_030765085.1). Classification (NCBI taxonomy): domain Eukaryota; kingdom Viridiplantae; phylum Streptophyta; class Magnoliopsida; order Asparagales; family Amaryllidaceae; genus Allium; species Allium cepa. The sequence continues at coordinate 231,217,248 of CM060928.1, forward strand.
GATTTCGAAAGTAATTATGATTCCGAAAGTGATATGGTTTTGATAATATGATATTTTGATATCAGTTATGAATCGGTTTTTGAAATATAAAAGAACCATCCGGTGTGAAATAAATGTTTGGTTGTTAAAGAGACCGAGATCGGATATTGTCATACTCTCCGCCAATACCGAAAACTACGTTAACAACTGTGTACGCGGTGGAGATTCCAGAATGTAGTAGGATGGTTTGGCGAACGATTCTATACGAGGTATTTACGCAGCCCTGACTCTCGTGAGTCAGCTTGATGTGACTAAAACAAAAGCCATGTCGGGTCGAGTGAGGTCGCACTTCTAATCGTACACATTTCTTCGATACCATATTATGACTTTGTGATTGATTTGGTGGTCATCCCTCAATTTGATTTGGGAGTGTGCTTTGAGGTGGACGGTAGTAGCTGCTATGCGTTATCACCAGTACAGATCCGCAGATGATAGTATCCTACCTTGGGAATTGCCTCGCATGCCTTGTCACATGCCTTATCGCGCCCAGTACGAGTTTGTTTTGTACCATGCCTATGGAGTGCCCTCTGGATATACCACCTGTTTAGTGGAGCTTACGGTACTGTATAGACTACGGGAATATATAAAATGTGTTAAGGGGGATATGGGTAATGCCTTAACGCTATTTTAATACTTTACTATAGACACTATTATAATAGTGTATCGTACTATGTATGTTGATGGTTTAACGGATCCTTAGGAGATGGAATCCCGAACATCTCTTAAGTTATCGCATTTACGTTAGGTATTAGACAGGAGATGTCAAACCCCGTAAATATCTCTGACGCCTTTACACTCATATTTATTTACTTTTGATTTAACTTACATAAGATCTTTTAGTTCTGACTCAAATGTTTTGTCTTTTCAATTCGCTCGGGTCAGTTTGAGCTTTTCAGTGTATCGAAGACTGCTTTTGAAGGACGAAGACGGAGATTTAGTACTATTATTATCTATTATCTTTATTCCACTGCATCATGTTATTCAGTTGCATTATTTATTTATTACTGTTGTATGTACTCTGATTCTGTATTGTAAAAGTGTAATCAAATGTTATTTGTAAAACAACTTCATGAACTGTTTTTTGATTATTATAATTTATCATTTTGTTGTAAGATTCTATGTTTGTTTTTTATTTTTCTTTACTTTTTCTTATTTACCCCATAACAATCATCCCTTTTGAATGGTTTGAATCTGATTTGTGTGGTTTATCGTCGATTTAAACTGTCCAAAAATGTGGGTCATTGCATAAATACATATAATTTATAAGTTTAAATAAAATAAGAGATTTTATTTAAATAAAATTAAAAAATCTTCTGAATAAACTGGACTTTATAGGCCAGGTATAAATCCAACAAGGAACTTTTTTTGAATTTCACACATAACTTCAGTTGCGGGCATAGAATTAATTAAGAAATGGAGTAAATATGTTTTTGGCAGCATCAAAATTAAAAAGGATAAATTACTAAATGAGAATTTGAAATTGAATAAAAAAGAAGAGTCAAGGAATTCAAATACTTCAGAAAAAAATATGCTTTCAAATTTAATAGAAGAATTAAATGAAATTATTTTACAAGAAGTGATGTGGAAATAAAGATCTAGAGTCCAGTGGGTGGATGCAGGGATATAAGTACTAATTTTTTTCGTAAAGTAGTTAATGGTAGAAAACGTAGTAATACCATTAATTCCATTTTATATAAACATATTGAGATTTTTGATCAAAAAGAACTAAACAATGAATTTACTAATTATTATATAAAAAAATTGGAAATAAGAAAGGACGTATAATTATGGCTAAATGGGATGTGTAGTATACTGATGACACGAAGGTTGATTTAGTAGGGTTGGATATTCCATTTGGGGAAGAATAAATTTTGAGGGCTATAAAGGATTTGCCCAATGAAAAATCTCTGGGTTTGAATGGATTTCCTATTTTATTCTATTAATTTTTTTTAGAATGTTTTAAAAGATTTTATAAATAAAATGTTCAATGAATTTTACGATGGTTCATTGAAGCTGAGTAGATTTAATTCTGTATCACTACACAAGAGAGTATGTGCTAATCGGTTGAAAGACTTTAGATATATTTCATTATTAACCTGCACTTTTAAAATCATTTTAAGGTTCTAGCTAATATATCAAATAGCAAAATTAATAATTTAATAGATAATACCTAAACTAAATTTATTAATGGTAGAAATATGACAATGGGGTGGCCGTAGTTCAAGGAATTATTAATTACTGTTGTAAAATTATTACCATTTGTGCGCTTTTAAACTTGATTTTGCTAAAGCCTTTAATTTGATTGATTAGGAATTTCTTAGGGATTTATTACTGGTTAGGGTTTTAGTGCTAGATGGATAGGACGGATTATGCTTTACTTAATACTGGAAATTCAAGTATATCTTTAATTATACAATGGGAAATAAAATTCAATTAAAACATGACTTAGGCACGACGATCCATTTTTTCCTCTTTTGTTTGACTTAGCCACTGCTGTCTTTGCTAGGATTATCAAGTTGGCCGCTAGTAATAGTATATTAGACAATGTAGGAAACGTGATCACTAGTAGTGGCCTTTTTGTTCTCTGATTTGCGGATGATACTATGATTTTTACTTCTCATTTGTCTAAACACATTATTACTTTTAAATTCATTTTATATAGCTTTGAACTACCTTTATGGATTAAAGATTAATTTTGACCAAAGTTCAATAACAGAATTGAAAAACATAGATAATATAGAAACCAAGTTACTTGCACATTGAATTGTAAAATGATGAAACCCCTTAAAAAATATTTAAGATTTTTAGTAAGACCGCAAAAACTTAAGCATGATGATTGGTTAACCATAATAGATAAAATTAATAGAAGATTGTCCAAATGAAATGGTAAATATTCATGGAGGACGTGTAGGATAGTTTTCATTAGTTTAGTTTTATCTGCATTATTTATATGTTGGATGTCATTTTATATTTCTTCAAAGTGGATAATTGACAAAATATATAACATTAGGAGAGATTTTTTATGAAGTGGGGATAAATCAAATTGTAGTTCTAAGTGTCTTATTAAATGAGAATTGTAAGTCTAAAAATGAGGGAGGTTATAAATTTACATAACTTAAATATATCTCAATTAGGAAAATGGCTATAGAAATTTAATGATACTAATGAAAATTTAGTATGAAAAGAAATAATATCAACTCAATCGTATGGTGGTACATTAATTTGCATCATATATGAATAATATATCTCACTTTTGGAAATCCATAATAATAGATTTTGATACGTGTACATTAGGAATTAATCATATCGTGCATACGGCGAATAACACTTCATTTTGGCATGATTGTTGGATATCTTTTATTCCCTTTAACATGGAATTTCAAGAACTATATGGAAAATGTAATTTCAAAAATGTCCTGATTTCAGAAATGTACAGACCAAATATAAATTTTTCATGGGAATTTAGTTTTAATCATATGCTTATAGGAACTACTTTATCATAATATTGCCTTATTGTGTGCTAACTACAACTATACAATATTGATAACGAAAAAGACATTAAAATGTGTTGTTGGGATAAAAGTAAAAATTATACATCTCATTCATTTTATATTTTTACAAATTTTTTGGGAGCACAATCAACATATTTAAATACCTTTGGAAAGTTAATGTTCCACCTAAAGAAAAAGTGCATATTTGGTTAATATAACATGGAAAATTGAATACTATACAACTTTTAAAGATGAAAAACATATTTAGCGATAAAAACTGTTATTTCCTATAGTAACAAAGTAGAAAATATTATGAATTTATATTTTGGATGTAGTATAACTAGATTTATTCTTTTAAAAACTCTCAATTGTAGGATCTAGATTAACCCTAGAGGGGGGGTGAATAGGGTTATAGCAAATTTTCTCGATTTAAACACAGAAATAAACTGCAGAAATAAATATGCTGAAAAGTAAATCACATACAAAATGTACCCAGCTTCGGCAACCCCTGCCTACTGCTGCATTCACAGATTTCTATTAGAATTAAACAGTATCACGCTTACAAACACTCTACTAGACTCGCAGACATTTGCTCCCGCTCACAAACACTCTACTAGACTCGCACACCCTGCTCGCAAACATTTGCTCCCGCTCACAAACACTCTACTAGACTCGCACACCCTGCTCTGCCTATAGAGTTGCGCTTACTCGCAAACTTTGCTTCCCGCCTATAGAGCTTCGCTTACTCGCAAACTCTGCTCCCGCCTACAATAGAACTTTGCAAACTCGCACACCCTGCTCACTGAACTAATTCTAACTAGACAATCTGACACGACCTAATCCCTAGGTGGTGATTTACAAATTCTTTGACTTAAAAAAATAAAAACAGCAATTAAAAAACAAATAAACAAATAACCCTAATTTTAAAACCCTTAATTAAAAACTCTTTAAGAAAAAAGGTCGGCCCCTTTGTTTTCTTTCACTAGCCCGTTCCTTTTTTTATTTTGCTCTGTACGTTTCTTTGCTTCTTTGTGAAAATGGCCGCTCTGTTCCTCTTGCAAATTTAGGGCTTCGTCCCTGATCCAAATTAGGGTTTGAAGCTGCCGACTTTATGTTTGATTAATGATGCGCGAATAGCTTTGACCTTCTCTCGTTGCTCTCTTGGGCTGCTTCGTTGTTCGATCGAGTTTGACTCCTTGCTTCGGTATGTAATTTTATCTTTTTGCTTTACTGGGTTGATGCTTAAACTCGATCGTGATTCGAGTTGGATGATTTGTTCTTTTTTATGCTCGAACTCGAATGATTTTAGATTGCCGATGATGATGGTTTATATAGGAGTCAATTTCCTAAAATCTCGTTCGTCTGATTTCTTCAACTTTATGCTATCAACCCTCTGATTTTGTTTCGATGATTGAGATGTTCTCTGACTTGATCAAAAAACGTATACTGATGGTCACGGCTTTGCTTGGTTACCACGGTATCCAATTCTGACTTGAATTTGTGACATTTGAACTGCCGTGCTCATCACGGTGTTGGTTTTTGACTTCGTCAATTACATTTGCTACCTCGATTTTGGACTTGTTCATTATATGACTTCGGTCATTTTACTGTTGACTTTGGCTTCTTGAATTTTTTAAACTGTATTTTTGAATGTCGTGAATTTCTTGTTGACATTGGTATGCTTCCACGACTTTGACATTTACATTGTTCATCCCTCTGCTGGCTTGACTCTGATCACTTTGATTTCATGAAATTTTATGATTCATCTGATCACTGCTGTGTCTTGATTAATGGAGTCAGTGATGATGATCACTGTGTTGGCCTTGTAGTACTTGAATATTTGCAGTTTGTAGCGTCATTGAGCTTGCATACTGTTTTCATTTGTTCAACATGGTCTTTGTAGTTGGTGATTCGCACTTGCACACTGTCTTTACTGTAGTTCACTGCATTTTGTACATGCATTTGCCTTTCTGTTGCTGTGTACTTCTGTTTTGCTGTCATGTTCCTGTGCTCGAGCTCTTTGCACTCTGATGCTTGTTGTTGTATATTTGTGACATTCATGTTGCTGCTGCTTAGTGTTTTGAAATTCGGCCTATTGTGTACTTCATATAGTTGGTTCATGTTGTTGCTTATGTTGTTGTCATATACATTCATCAATGTTGTTTCACTGCCATACTTGATGATATGGCCTGTACTTGTGTACTTCTGGTATGCTGCAGCTTGCATCTTTGTTGCATTTGCTTGAGTTTGTGTCATCTTTACTTGCATTGCTGTACACTTTTGGTTTCATTGTTTTAGTTTCATTGTTGATGTGCTATCATCATGTTGCTGTGCAGTAGCTTCACTGTTGCATTGAGTTGTTGTTTCTGGCCTGTGCACATTGTTGCATGCATTGAGTATTTAGTCTTTGTGGTCTGCACTTGGTTTCTTTACTGTGAACGTCGACTTTATTGTTGTTTGCTGCATATGGCTTCTCTGGTCGGTTTTACATGAACTTTACTTGGCATTTTGTATGTTTCATTTTACTTGACTTCTGTTCATGTCGACACTGGCTTTGATGTTGTATATGAGATGCATTCATTACTGCAATACTTGTTGCACTTTAGTTGACTTGTGACCTGCCCTGTGTTGAATCCAGTTTTTTTTTTGTTTTTTGAAAAAAAAAACTCGGGTTTGACCTTGTGCTCGAGTCGTGATTTTTATGTTATTGCACGTGAGTTGAACCCGGTTTTTCATTTGGGTTTGACCTGTGCTCACCTGTCCCTGTAAATCAATCAAGTGTATATATCGGCGTGCACAGCCTTGTGGCATATACAATAATACACTGTGTATGTCACAAGTTCGTGTATGATGAATTCAAATTTAAATGATGACGAACAACCCAAATAACTGAGGCAAATCATATTTTCAAAAATCATATTTCATTTTATATTGCAAAAATATATCTTTTTCAATTTTACTGCATTAGTGTATATTTTTGCAGATTGCTCAGATGCTGGATTCAAACTGGGAAGAAGTTGAAGATAGATACGAGTGTGAGTGATATGTAGTGAGGTGAATTGTAAATATGGAATTGTATGAAATTGTGATGTATTGTAATTAAATTTGTATATGTGAATAGTGAGAGCTAGAAATTGTACTATTCAAAATTGTAATAAATATTTGTTTGAATAAAATATTCGTTTGAATTCAAATTCTGTGTTATTTAATTTTATTCAGTCAAATATTTATTTAACTTGTGAAAAATAAAATAGTACGTTAACAAATACATTTAAACGAATGTATATATGTTTATTATCATCAAACAAAAATCATATAAGCGCAAAGCGCATATTCAACAATCTCCCCTTTTTGATGATAACAAACATATACTTAAGATTTTGAATGTATTAAATGTATTTGATCGTTCAAATTTGCTCCCCCTATTTAAATGCTCCTCTCTACACAATACTCCCCCTACATATATGCATACAAATAGAAATATATAAATGAGTATGCAAAGTGAAAATTATTTGACCTTTGCTTGATTCTATTTGACAAAATCTTAACTTTTCTCTCCCCCTTTTGTTATCAGCAAAAGAATAACAGTGTTGTAAAAATAGGGATGAAGTGATAGACATGAATCAAACATTTAACTCAATTGAATATAAATATCAAATTTCAATAAAACTCAAACAAAAATCATAATTACCCTTGTCAAGCGCATATTCCACTTTCAGAAGTGATGGGGATAAAATCATCAAAAATCATACAATTCTGTCTATTTGTGGTATATTTATTTCAGGAAATTTGAATATCTACTAACCATGCATAACTGTTAGGACTTTTAAATGAGATTAGTAGTATTCACAATTTTTATTTAAAAATGAAATCAAGTATCTTCTAACCACGCATGACCGTGAGGACTTTTAAATGGGATTAGAATCAACTTGTCTATTTGAATCAATTAATTTTGATATGCGTTCCATACATGCATAACCGTGAGGACTTTTAAATGAGCATGGAAGCACATAATCAAAAATCCAAGTAATTCACCCATGCATAACCGTGAGGACTTTTAAATGAGAGTGAATACTTTGGATATTTATTTTTATTGCTAAATATAATAAGTTGAAGCGCAAATAATTTCCTTCACAGATTTAAAGATATTGAAGAACAAATGATTTCCTTTGTAAACTACCACAAATTTACATACTAAATATGATCTTGATGAGTGATGGTCGATAGAAAGATGATAGAAATAGAAATGGTCATGGAGTTTTTACCCAACAAAAAGTTTTATAACTCTTGTTATGAAATTCTAAAGAAATTTTCTAATTATACTTTCTCGAGTTATAATATATGATAAATATCAACACTCATCTCTTTTTCAATCACTATTCATCTTTTTGATAATCAAAGGGAGTCAGATTAGTCAAAATTTGTCATTTAAAATCAAATTCAAAAATTATAAAATCAATTTTTCAAAAATGATTAATCTGTAACTATGGTCAAACATGATTTTCTCGAGGGGGGTTTTATAAGAAAATCTGCAATTTAAAAAATTATTTCAAGTGAAAAATATGCAGATATTTTCTTTGAAAAACGATGCAGCAAATGAATGTTTCAAGAATTAATCACGTTCCACTAGTAATTTTTCTATCAACTATATTACCAGTGTAATCTGCATCTGAATTTAAATTTCACTCAATATTCACTCGTTGGATGTCAAAGACCAGATTTGTGAAATTTCAACAAACTATCTCAGAATGAAATTTGAAATGAAGCCATGTTATCACTCAAACAAATATCATAGTATTAATTTCAGAAACCGTAGGATGAACAACTATCAACAGTCATTAAAACTTCATTATTATTTCAAAACAATTTCTTGAAGTTTCAACAACTTCATAAAGTTTCAACAATTTCAAAAAAAATCCTTTTTAACAGCTTTCACATGAAATTTGAAATCGTGCAAATTTACAAGCAGCGACCAAAATATATCTACGTGTAGCATGAGTAATCAAATACCATCATTTGATCAAACAAATTTATATGGATTAGTTCAAAGTTGAAAATCTGATTGGTCATCAATTAAGCACAAATCAATGTCATAAATAAGAACAAGTCAAAAAATCATATCAATTAAGTCCGAATCAGTCAACCATCATAATTACTCCAAGTAATTCTATTTAAAGATGGTTGGTCAATATTTTGAAAAAAAAATCATAGCATCAAAATCATCATCTTTTGTTTATCTCAATATTGGCTGATTTTAATTTAGAGTATGGTGCACACTATCACATTTAATATATCGTTAAAAATAATTTTACCTGTTTTACCTTTACGATAATTTTTCGTTGTTATCCATTGTGATTCTGTCACCTTTATACTAGGCTAAGGAACTTTGCTTTGTCGCCCGTTGTGTTTCTGGAACAGCCAAAATCCAGAGAACATTGTTGTTGTTCCTTAGCCTGTCACCACACCTACACGAGAAAAGATTTATGTGACCTATTTGTTTTTACAAGTCCATGATTGTTAGTGGCAGAATATGAAAAATATGTTTTTGGAGACCTAAAACTATTTATATATGTTCCTTTTGGCACCAAAATTTGTTTGACTTTCAAAGATTTTATATTTGTGCCTTTTGGAACCCAAATTGGTATAGTTTTCACATGTTTGGGTCTATACCAACAATTATTGTGATTGTGTCCACATTTTCTACAAATCGTGCACATTGAATTTTCTTGATTAATCTTGTTTTCAACAATTTTAGATTGATTATATCCAAGTCCTTTTCTAACCGTGTTAACAGTTTGCTTTCCTAATAGCATATTCAACGATTTTTCGCTTTTTGAAAATTTATCTAAAGTCGTTGACAATTTTTGGACTTGTATTTTGAGAGATTCATTTTTGTTTAACAATTGTGTGCACTTTTTAATAGAATTCTCTCTTCTAGTATTTTCAATTTTTAAAATCAGAATTTCATTTTCAAGTGATTTCATTTTAATTTCTGATTTTTTAATTTCTTCTTCAAATGTTGGACACTTATCACACTTAGGGATCCTACTTTGATAGGCTTTAACTAATTGGTCAAGTTGTTCATTTAATTCTATCAAAGTGTCTTTTTGTGATTCAAGTTTAGCGTATTTTTCCCTAAGTCGTTCAAAACAGCCATTTACTTTGTGGAAATAAATAAGTAATTCAGAGTGAGTAAGTTTTGATACCTCGCTTTGCTCGTCGTCGCTATCGGTTATATTCCCATGAAGGTACATCTCTTCTTTCTCACTTTCACTGTTATCGCTTTTATTCCACGTGGCTGTAAATTTCCTTTTTGAATTCTTCATTAGTAATGCCAGCTCGGCTGGTCCATCATCATCATCCTCATCACAACTGCTATTTACCAATCCGGTTAAGCACATTTCTTTAACTGAGTCGGTTGTGGAGGACATCTCATTGCTGTTGACTTTTGCACCATATATTGCATCGAGAGTATTCCAGATTTTCTGTGCATTTTCACTAAGAGAAACAAAATTAAAATTATCACGATTAATATGAGAATATAATATATGCATAGTAAGAGCATTAATCGAGATACTTTCCTTATCGGTTTTATCACACCCATTTTCAATAATATCCCAACATTTAATATTAACAGATTTTAAATAAAATTACATTTTCAATTTCCAGTTCAAAAAATCTGTTCCATCGAAAATAGAAGGAATAATATTGAAATGACCCTCAACAAAAATATTATCTGGTGGATTCATGACTCTAGAGTTAAAGAAAAATACCGGGTTCTGATACCACTTGTAGGATCTAGATTAACCCTAGAGGGGGGGTGAATAGTGTTATAGCAAATTTTCTCGATTTAAACACAGAAATAAACTGCAGAAATAAATATGCTGAAAAGTAAATCACACACAAAATTTACCCAGCTTCGGCAACCCCTGCCTACTGCTGCATTCACAGATTTCTATTAGAATTAAACAGTATCATGCTTACAAACACTCTACTAGACTCGCAGACATTTGCTCCCGCTCACAAACACTCTACTAGACTCGCACACCCTGCTCGCAAACATTTGCTCCCGCTCACAAACACTCTACTAGACTCGCACACCCTGCTCCGCCTATAGAGTTTCGCTTACTCGCAAACTTTGCTTCCCGCCTATAGAGCTTTGCTTACTCGCAAACTCTGCTCCCTCCTACAATAGAACTTTGCAAACTCGCACACCCTGCTTACTGAACTAATTCTAACTAGACAATCTGACACGACCTAATCCCTAGGTGGTGATTTACAAATTCTTTGACTTAAAAAAATAAAAACAGCAATTAAAAAACAAATAAACAAATAACCCTAATTTTAAAACCCTTAATTAAAAACTCTTTAAGAAAATAGACTGGCCCCTTTGTTTTCTTTCACTAGCCCATTCCTTTTTTTATTTTGCTCTGTACGTTTCTTTGCTTCTTTGTGAAAATGGCCGCTCTGTTCCTCTTGCAAATTTAGGGCTTCATCCCTGATCCAAATTAGGGTTTGAAGCTGCCGACTTTATGTTTGATTAATGATGCACGAATAGCTTTGACCTTCTCTCGTTGCTCTCTTCGGCTGCTTCGTTGTTCGATCGAGTTTGACTCCTTGCTTCGGTATGTAATTTTATCTTTTTGCTTTACTGGGTTGATGCTTAAACTCGTTCGTGATTCGAGTTGGATGATTTGTTCTTTTTTATGCTCGAACTCGAATGATTTTAGATTGCCGATGATGATGGTTTATATAGGAGTCAATTTCCTAAAATCTCGTTCGTCTGATTTCTTCAACTTTATGCTATCAACCCTCTGATTTTGTTTCGATGATTGAGATGTTCTCTGACTTGATCAAAAAACGTATACTGATGGTCACGGCTTTGCTTGGTTACCACGGTATCCAATTCTGACTTGAATTTGTGACATTTGAACTGCCGTGCTCATCACGGTGTTGATTTTTGACTTCGTCAATTACATTTGCTACCTCGATTTTGGACTTGTTCATTATATGACTTCGGTCATTTTACTGTTGACTTTGGCTTCTTGAATTTTTTAAACTGTATTTTTGAATGTCGTGAATTTCTTGTTGACATTGGTATGCTTCCACGACTTTGACATTTACATTGTTCATCCCTCTGCTGGCTTGACTCTGATCACTTTGATTTCATGAAATTTTATGATTCATCTGATCACTGCTGTGTCTTGATTAATGGAGTCAGTGATAATGATCACTGTGTTGGCCTTGTAGTATTTGAATATTTGCAGTTTGTAGCGTCATTGAGCTTGCATACTGTTTTCATTTGTTCAACATGGTCTTTGTAGTTGGTGATTCGCACTTGCACACTGTCTTTACTGTAGTTCACTGCATTTTGTACATGCATTTGCCTTTCTGTTGCCGTGTACTTCTGTTTTGCTGTCATGTTCCTGTGCTCGAGCTCTTTGCACTCTGATGCTTGTTGTTGTATATTTGTGACATTCATGTTGCTGCTGCTTAGTGTTTTGAAACTCGGCCTATTGTGTACTTCATATTGTTGGTTCATGTTGTTGCTTATGTTGCTGTCATATACATTCATCAATGTTGTTTCACTGCCATATTTGATGATATGGCCTGTACTTGTGTACTTCTGGTATGCTGCAGCTTGCATCTTTGTTGCATTTGCTTGAGTTTGTGTCATCTTTACTTGCATTGCTGTACACTTTTGGTTTCATTGTTTTAGTTTCATTGTTGCTGTGTTATCATCATGTTGCTGTGCAGTAGCTTCACTGTTGCATTGAGTTGTTGTTTCTGGCCTGTGCACATTGTTGCATGCATTGAGTATTTAGTCTTTGTGGTCTGCACTTGGTTTCTTCACTGTGAACGTCGACTTTATTGTTGTTTGCTGCATATGGCTTCTCTGGTCGGTTTTACATGAACTTTACTTGGCATTTTGTATGTTTCATTTTACTTGACTTCTGTTCATGTCGGCACTGGCTTTGATGTTGTATATGAGATGCATTCATTACTGCAATACTTGTTGCACTTTAGTTGACTTGTGACCTGCCCTGTGTTGAATCCAGTTTTTTTTTTTTTTAAAAAAAAAAAACTCGGGTTTGACCTTGTGCTCGAGTCGTGATTTTTATGTTATTGCACATGAGTTGAACCCGGTTTTTCATTTGGGTTTGACCTGTGCTCACCTGTCCCTGTAAATCAATCAAGTGTATATATCGGCGTGCACAGCCTTGTGGCATATACAATAATGCACTGTGTATGTCACAAGTTCGTGTATGATGAATTCAAATTTAAATGATGACGAACAACCCAAATAACTGAGGCAAATCATATTTTCAAAAATCATATTTCATTTTATATTGCAAAAATATTTCTTTTTCAATTTTACTGCGTTAGTGTATAATTTTGCAGATTGCTCAGATGCTGGATTCAAACTGGGAAGAAGTTGAAGATAGATACGAGTGTGAGTGATATGTAGTGAGGTGAATTGTAAATATGGAATTGTATGAAATTGTGATGTATTGTAATTAAAGTTGTATATGTGAATAGTGAGAGCTAGAAATTGTACTATTCAAAATTGTAATAAATATTTGTTTGAATAAAATATTCGTTTGAATTCAAATTCTGTGTTATTTTGATTTTATTCAGTCAAATATTTATTTAACTTGTGAAAAATAAAATAGTACGTTAACAAATATATTTAAACGAATGTATATATGTTTATTATCATCAAACAAAAATCATATAAGCGCAAAGCGCATATTCAACATCAATATGTTTGATTATAATATAACTAATAATGATATTAATTGCTAGTTATATTGGCATAGTCTTGGATTTTATTATAAGAGTCATAAAACAATTTTATTTGACACCAATAACATGTTGGTATATTTAGTTTAAAAGAAACCAACGAATATTTAGTAATATTAGTATTGGTTTGAAAATTTTTATATATGTAATTACTCTATTTAGTATTGGTTGGATTTCAAATCCTAACTATAAATTAAATAAAAATGTGAATTTCAAATAGTTTCTTAAAAAAATGAAATATTGTAATGATTTTTTAAAGGACAAAATCATTCTCGATAATATAAGAAATAGTAATTAGTTAAATTCGGCCTCCTTGGACATCTTTCTTGAAGATACATTTGATACTTTACTATTGCTAGGATATTAGTTTTGAGTTAGAATACTCGTTAACATGCTTGATTTTATGTACTTGGATTTATGCTGCATCCTTTTTTTTTTTCTTACCTAGTTTAATCATAACATTGCTTGTTTAAATTTTCATTATATTATTATACCTTTTGCGTGTGTACACAACACACACATATGCATTGGTCTTAAATTTTTTGTGTAGTCTTTTTTTAAGCTTTAGATATGCTTGTTGGTCAGGATGGATTCAGCCGATTTCGAGGATATGACCCATCATGATATTTAATGGATTATAGTGTTTTATTATTTTATTTTATTATGGACCTTTGTTTTTTTAGGATTGGAAGTTTTTATCTTTATTTTACATTTTATGGGGCATGTTCACAGCTTTATTTTCTAGTGTTGCATGAGTGTTCCCCTCTTCTAATAGATGATCACTGAGTTTTTCTCAAAAAAGAAAACTAATAAACAATTTTTTTATCTACCACAACTTAAATAAAAACAAAGAAGTTGACGACTACCTCATTTATATCAACTTTAACATCTTCAATTTTAATTTAATGAAGTTCATACTACATCTGAGTGTATGAACATGAAAACTATTTCCATGTAGACAACAAATTCAAAAATACCAATCATTCAAAAATCAACAACGTTGAGACTCGTGAGGATCAAATAAATAAAAATATAACAACAAGAAAAGGAGATAAATAAATAATAGAATATAAACAATACTTTTTACTCTTCTTTTGTGCATGGAATACAAAAACCTGGTTTCCGATAGAGTAAAAGAAAATAAACAAACAAACAAATGGAAGAAGAAGAATAAGGTGTACATGTCAAACGCGGATATTTATCATCCATCACATAAATTACGGTAAACATGATATGTTTCATTCTATTGTAGTGCCGAGGACCCCGACCATTCAGTCGTCCGCATTGCAATCGACGGTTGAATGTCGATCGTGGTGCCTCAGGGCAAATGGTCTGTGCCGACAGCGGTGCACATAGCTCGACTCCTTTAGCATCACATTTCTTTTAGGGTAGTTCTATTAGCACCGTGATTATTTCATTTCTCACCTCGACAGTTTAAAGAAAAGAACAACACGCCACATATTCCTTTTTCTACCTCATTTTATATCCAAATTACTTTTGACTTTAAAAATATGAATTTGATGAAATAGTACACCGTTTCACATGAATTTTGTATGAAGCTTATATTTGTTGAACCAGTTTTTCAATGACATTTTTAGTAATTTCGATTTTATTCTGATTTTATTAATATCTAATTTGAACCCGATATAATTATAGGTGGAAATCTTGCAATCGTTGGTGTAGATCTCTAATGTTGATTGGAAAGATTGAAGAAATGTACAATGTTATTTTTAAATTGAAATAACAATGCGATAGAAAAGGAGAACTAATCGTTCAGATCATAAATTATAATATATTTATTTATTGGCATTGTTATTGATACTTCAGTTTTGGATATGAGATGGTCATTTTCTTTATGAAAGTTTTGTTTTCATTATGAGGGGTGCTAATCAAACTAGCCCCCTCGTAGAATTACAATCAAATCAGTCTATTTATCATTTATTTTATTTATCCTAATTTTTCCTTAGCCGCCATCAATGTTTAATCCAAAATGATTAATCAAATAATGGAAAATCCAAATCCACCTTCAGATTGCAAATGAGAAAGCGATAAAGTTGTTTCTTACTCAAGAAAGCGTCCAACACAGTAATTTTGACCCCTAATTTTTCCCAGTGCTAAAAAAACACAATAAATTGGGTTAAGACATTATGTTTCCATCACCTTTTCATCAAAGTTCGGATCTAATAGCGAAGGTCGAGGTGAATTTTTTGTTCTCGCTATTATTTTCTTTCTCAACAATAAAGGAGAATGAGAGCGTAAATGAAAGTGTGCAAGGTTTTGATGTTTTGATTAAGGACTGGTAAAAATATACGTTTTATTAATAGGATGTGTACCCCTCATAACAATTTAACTTTGTATGGAGTGTTACATTCCGTCTGATTTATTTTTTGTTTTGGGTTTTCAACATTAATTACAAAATATAAGAAGAGTGGAGGGACGACAAATGGGTGGAAGGAAAACGAGGGGATGAACGAACGACGAAAGCATGAATTGTTTCTCCTTTTTTCATTATTTTGCAAAACACGAAAAATAAAATAAATTATTTTCTATTTTCTATGTTAACTTCGTTTTCTAAATTAGTCGTTTTTCACAATATACATGCGTTGTGTGTATTTTTATATGGACGAAAAACAAAAACCAAAAACGGTAAAGAAACCGTAGCCTTAGCATCCTTGTATCTAAAAAGTAAGTGCCAATAACAATACCCTTGTTTGTTCTTTATTATTATTTTTATTTATTTTATTTTTTGAGACGCATTGGGGATCAAATTGGGATGGTAGTATACCCACCATTGCTTTTGACACCATTTATATCATAATACTTTCAGTCTATCGTCTTCCTCCCTGAAAGCCTAAAAGCCTGTGGGTTATAATAAAAGGAAAAAACTCAGAATTTTAGAAGAGTTGTACAAATCAACTTGCCTCTGAATCTTGGATTCTTCAATTCAGGTTTGCTGCTGCTTCTTCCTCCTACTTTTCCTTTATTCTTTTTTATTTTTTTTCTCTCCTGCTGAATCGAAATCGCGATGCTGAACTGAATCTCTTTTAATCTTGTTTCAATCCGAAATTGAAATTGCAATTCAGCATCGGACTTCAAAATTTTCGTTCTGAAATAGGATCGTACATTTTACACGGGTTGCGATCCAATTTAACTCTTGGACCGGGAAGGCTGCGATTCCTTCCAAATCGCGTTTTGGAACGTACGTTCTCGTTATTTTTGCTATCACTGATTGCCAACCTAACTCCTCCTGTGCTACGAATAGTAAATGAAATTGCTTATAACTTGAAAGGATGCAAATGAAAACGGGTCAACTGTAAGAGTTGACCATATCTCTTCATGATTTTGAACATGGATTGGAAACTACATCTAACTGTTCTAAGTAAAATTACAGGAATCAATTATCCAAATTTTATTAACTATGTCGACTAAATGCAGATGAATCGCAAAGTTCTCTCTGCTTGATATCTTACATCTACAGCTTGCTTTATGGCCGAAGAATTTGAAGGTAAGATCAATTTTCTCATCCCAATCACCTTCTGTTTCTATGAAATTTTACGCCAATTGTTCATTTTAATCTCATCTCTATCTACTGTTTAGTTTCTATTCGATTCATTTTACTGTTCTGTCCAGTCTTAACCAATTTGAAAATTTTATTTCAACCTTATGTATTATACTTTTATATCATCACCAAGTCATACAGATTCTTGCCTTACTCCATTTTTAATGTTATTTTGCAAGCAGATTATATTTTCTTTGAATGAAACCTCGACTTAGAAAATCAATGACAAAGCCTTATGCAATGCCATTATATGATATAACAAGGTAGATCAACGAAGTTGCTCTCACTGTGACCTTCTTCCTAATTATTGTTGAAACAGATAACATACCTATTAATGCGATGAAAGAAGAGAACGGAAATGAGAAAACTAATGTTGAATCTATGATTGAGATAAAAGTGCTGTTCTTTGCAAGAGCTCGCGACATTACTGGGTTAAGCAGTACATCCATGAAAATGTCCAATGGTAGCACTGCCAGTGATTGTTTGAGTAAGCTACTGATTGAATTTCCTAACTTGGAACAAATATATAATTCCATGGTTTTGGCTTTGAATGAAGAGTATGCGCCTGAGAGTACTGTTTTGAAAAATAAAGACGAGTTGGCTATTATTCCTCCCATAAGTGGAGGCTAAATAGTTCATATATAGAAATAATGTAGAAATATGATTGTTATGTTGTATGGAAGTTGAATATGCAGAGAAAATTATGCGAGTCTGTGTATTTTATTCCAAGACATGCTGTACTTGGGATATATGTTATGGTAGATTGTTGATGAAATTGTTGAATAAATATTTTGCCTTCTAGGCTGACTCCTAGTATTTATGCATGTTACGGTCCATTTTGATTGTGTTTTTCTTTTTGTATAAGGTGTTGAACCAGACAATACCAGATACATATCCGACCTGTGATAACTAGAAATTTATTTTATATTCATTGATCCGTTTACAATGTAATATAAGCTTTTAAATCGACTTCTATAAGCTTTTAAATTGATTTGTTTACCATAGGTTCTGTAGCGATTGTTGAGGACTAGTAGACTAGTCAACGGTTTCTATCCTTTTGATAGTGTCATATCTGTCTGAAAATATTTTCAAACCGCATCAACACGAAAAAATAACGACTATTAATTCTTTTCGCTAATGATTTATAAATCTAAAAATATTAATAAAAAAAATCGGTTCAACACACAATAATAATAATAATTTATGATATGATTATTGATATGCATGAAGTGTGTATAATATAATATTAACTTAATAAAACTAATTTCATCTTTCATTCATTGAATAATTGTAAAGCAGAAGAATTTCTAGCTCTTACAGTGATTTTAGGATTTTTCTCAACTCTCCTTAATTTGTTGTTAATTTTTTTTCGAAATTGATATTTTATTACGAACTAACATATAAACAATAATTGAAACAAATAGTTTGTACTAATATATGCTCAACATACTATTTAATCATGTATATTTGATAATTTCTTTTATAATTTTACCGTGTACAATGCACGGGTTATCCACTATTTATAACGAAATACACTTAACATAAACTATATTTTTGACCAATAATTTTTAGGAGTGGATGCCTTCATATGTGCATTCATATTCTTCTTTTGGAATATCAAATATTTATCTGTTTTTTGGATATGAATACTGATGGATTTCAGATATTTTGGGTATTTATTGATATGGTGTACTTGATATGTAATGCATGGATTAATCTGGTGTGTTAAAACTTAGATTTAAGCCTTCATGACTTGACCATGGTCTCGAGTTCAGTCCACGCCCATTTTCTTAATACATGTATGAGTTTAGCTTTGATTATCCATATCTGAATCCAGAATCGATATGAAAATTATTGGGTGGGTACGATTTCATCATTGTCCATTCCAGTTTGAGTCCGATCCGATTATTTTCTGTTCATTGTGCCAAAAATATGTATATTATTTTTATATTATTTGTTTGTTCATGTGGAATTTTTTTTAAGGTATTTCTGTTTGGAACTCGATTTCATCACCGTCTAATGTGGTTGTATTTTGTTTACGTAACATTTTTAGAGAGTCGCCGGATAAATTAATGATCCGAGCATCAATGTTTCAAGTCGAGTGCATGTTTGTTTACAATGCCATCTTGAAATGCCTGACAAGTTGGATTCGGGTTATGATTTTAGTAGCGGGTTTGGATTCGAGGTCTGAACTATCTTATACTGAGTCCGGCCCATTAACAAATTTATTGGTTAGTGCTAACTGCCATATGAATTTTACAAAGATATATATATATATATATATATATATATATATATATATATATATATATATATATATATATATCTTTGAGCGAGTGAAATAGAAATTGGTCCAGCTCGAGTTTAGCCTGACTTATGCAGTAGGTTGGGAATACTGTTCAGCCCATTTACAATAAATTTTAAAAAGACATCTTCAGTGCTCATTTTTAACGCCATTTTGAGTAAAAGGTAACATGTGTATTGATCGTGAAGCGCAAGACATTTTCTTTCCAGCACACAGTTAAGTGTTATGTTTATAATAGTGTTCAGTGTTTTGTTGGTAAGTCGTTTTGTCGTTCACTTCATTTTGGATCACTCTATAGGAAGCACATATAGATTGCTCAGTTCCCTGAAGTCAGTGATAGCCCAACAGAGTTGGGTTGTCCTAACCACATAAAAAATTTGTTGCTCCCCCTTTTTTTAGCACAAAAGACTCAAAAATAAATCATAGAACATGGTGATGGTTCTGATAAATTTCCTCACCTGATGGATTTTTCGTAAACCAACAAGTAATATATTAAATTTTCTGAAAGAAAAAAGGACCAAGATCTATATAGCCTATCTATTTACTAATTAAAACAAAAGGTAAAACTGGTTGAGCAGTTCATTTTTTTTTTTATTCTAGAAACTTCTTGATGTTGGAAACAAAATGTAATAATCTAATGATAAACTTTCATCCTTCCCGTTATATAACAATATTTGTAAGACTTGATTTTTAGTTTTTTTATCAAAATACTGGTTCGAATAAAAACACAAAGCATGTAATTTTATGATATATTCTAATATTTAATATATTTTTTTTGTGCTTCTTTTTGTCTACTTTTCTTTGGAAATGTATTATTTACATGCATTTTTCATTTCTAAATTTTCATAACCCATTGAATATATTCTTTATAATTCATAAGAGTATTTTTAGGGGGAATGGGTCGGACTGGACCGGATGCAGGTGTGTTTGTGCCATGTTTTATAAAAAAATCGAATGGATATGGACCGAACAAGATTTAAGTTTGAACATTATTCGTACGAGTCAGACAACGGAAGGACAATATTCAGACAATATAATAACATCGAACATTTTTGGACGAACATGGTTTTGTATTTTTTTTGATACATTTATATAGCAATTCTGATATGAATATAAAACTATATCCAGTTTTAAAATGACTTTTGATACATTAGACCAAATTTCAATTTATAACAAAAATATTTATCAAACTTGATATATACTTGTGTGTGTATACATACATAGACCATACATATATGTGTGTGTCTATTATGTATATCAGTTTTAACACACGTATATAATTGTTCTTAAGTATGTATATAGCCATTATGATGCATATATTTATCAGTTTTAATATATAATCAATGTTAGTAAAAGTTGATTTTTTTTTTTGGAAATATGATTGTTGATTTTATTTTATTTTTAAAATTCTTAGGTATTTTCTTACTATATTAAGTGGATGTCTTCAAATCAAGTATTGTCTCAATTATCGAACTATTAAAAGGGTATCAAGGTACTTTTATTAAATGAGAGACCTCAAATTACAAATTTACAATTGTCATGGCCTTAAAAATAAATAAATTACACAATATGCCCTTTCGACCAAAAATCACAATGAATATTTCATCAAAGTTTACAAATTTCATAGCAATGAAAAAGAACAATATAATGTGAGTTAAATTATTGTTCTAATAATGCAACAATATATATAGAGTTCAAAATCAAATTTTCTTCAAATAATTTTTAAATTTTTTTAGAATATAAAGTATAGAAATCAAAGTGACATGAATTAAACACTTGCCTCTTGATTACCATCAACTTATACTAACCACTTGGACAAATGCTTATTGGTTACTTCTATTGTATATGGTGTATATATCTACATTAACCTTTTGTTTTTTTGTTGCTTCAACACTGGTGGGTTGCCTCGACCCATGTGCTTAGTTGGCTGCCCAAAAGCCGGCCCGGCCTGAAGTAGCTGCAAACTGAGCTATAACTATGAAGCATCCTACTAAACTCGTTTCAATGCAAAATACAAAAAATCATTTGTCGTTTTATTGCATTAGAATGACACAGTTTTCCATTTTAACACGCTTTTCTAATATAAAAAAACAAATCATTTATTTAGTTTAAGTGGTGAAACTTGAGGATATGGACAAAACAATCACTGAGAATGATCTACCAAATGTCAAAGATAATAAGTGTTGTCAAATGCATGATTGTCTATATGATACGAGAAGGAACATTTCTCCTATATATTTTAGAGAACGATATTCCAACAAATGGTGGTTCCGTGAACGATGATTTGTTGAAATTGCAGTTTCGAATATTTTGAATGGTGAAATGAATTCAGATTTAAGTTTTTGTTGTTTATTTTATCAATTTATTTGATTATTATTAGTAGTTAAATAATTAATTGAGTTAGTAAAAAATAATAAGTGTTAAACAAACTATAATCAATAATTAAAATTTGTAAATTATAATTAGTCAAGAACCATTAGCTTAATTGGTTAGTGGTACAGAGCTTTCGACTTAGGTTTTAAAGGTCACGAGTTTGAACCCCAAGACATTAAATGAGTGCTCTGTTTGAATAGGTATCATCCTTAGTATTAAAATAATTAGCATTTATAAAAATTATTATCATTGGATGTATTTATAATAAATAAATAATCGTTGGTAACCGTAAATAACAATTTGTATTTTATATCAATTAATAATTAATAATTTGTGATTAAGTAAAAGAAAAGAAGAGGATGATAAAGCAACATTTAACTATTACAATAAGCAAGTACATCTTATGTTCAAATATTTTTTGATAAACAATTACAACAAATACACATTACAATCACTAATAAACATCGATCTTATGATGCATAAAGTTTATTCATCTCTAACACACAATTAGCTGATAATGCATAAAGCTTCATGCTCACTACAAAACACAACAAACAACTAATGATACCATCTCCTAGTATCTGGTCAAGTACTAATCGATCCATGCATATTTCATCATCGTCAAACATTATCTTAAGGTCCCTTAAAAAAATATTGATTCATAACCGATCTTGTAACCTCTAACGAAGCTAAATGCTAAATTTACATCACTTATTCGTGCATTCTTTTGCTTTATCAAATCTATGATCATTATGTATTGAACCTGAACTCTCGAAACCTTACATCTCAAAATACATACCAATTTATTTAAACATACAACGATTTAGATTGCTGAAAAGATTTTAGACGTTTGACCCAAATATCCAAACATATGAATCACCCCATTTTTACACTGAAATAACGCGGAATTCCATTTTCTAAAATCCAAACGTTTGAATATAGAATTCAGACTTATGAACATTTGATATATGACCTAGGTTGAACATTGATGAAAGAATTTCATTACTGGAAACCTGTTCTACCACTTTCTCGTTCATTTATCCTTATCTCGTCTTTAATATTTTGTTTCACGTCATCAAGACACACTTCACACTAACGTCTCTTCATTCAGGTTCATGTCCTTGTTATAAGACATTTGACACTTGTACGAGATTGCTTCATACTCGACGAGATTTTGAGGCAGCCAGCCATTTCATCCAATCTTTTGATTTTAACTTCTCGACTCGCATTCAAGTTTCGACATTCATCCAACAATGTCATTCACCAAGTGTCATAATATGTAACGGTCGTGAATTTTCGAAGCTCGAAGGTCGACATGTAACGACCCGCGTAAATTCGATGTTTGAAATGAATTAAATTAATAGGATTTTATTTTAAAATTTAGAAAGAAATAAAAATCTTATTAATTTATATGAAAGAAAATATTGAAATTTGATGTATCGAAGGTAATTAAAATTTGCAAATTAAATTATATATTGCAATTAATAGTAATAGTGAAAATTGTTGCAAGTATTGAATTTGTCAATGGAATAAAATATTGATTTACGAAAATTGAATATAAACGGAGGTAATAAAGTAATGCAAGAAAATAAATAATGTAATTAGTATAATCCCTTTTATTTGTAAACTATTGTAAGGTGTTAATTAATTGAAATATGAAAATTTGGAAATAGATTCAAAATTTATATTAGATAAATGAATTGCAATAATTAAAGTTAGTAATTAATAGGTTAAAGGGAATAACAATTTATTCATAAATGAATATAAGTGAATGTAACAAAATAAATAGGAAACGCTAATTATTCATAAGTGATGGTTGATGATATAAACGTTACTAACTATTAATGTAGTAACGTAAGATGTAAATGTATTTTCAACGGAAATGTAACCTTATTTCTAGGTAGAAATTGCAGGTAGATTTATGAAATGGAGTTTATGAGATAAATAGAATTGAATTTTTCGTTAGTACGAGTTTAAGGGAATATGGGGTAAATTGATTAAATCAATAAAAGACAATAAATGCAATGATGATGGGTTAGTAATAAAAGTGAATAGGGAAATGATTGTATAGTAAAAATGGAATTCCAACTTGTTGGAATGGAGTAAATACACTTAGTAATAAATTTAGGATAGGAAAACGAAATGGAAATATTGAATTAGTTAATTCGTATATATATATATATATATATATATATATAGAATGGCGATTATTGGATTGTAAATAATAAACTTATTAATGGTGATCAAGAGTTGTGACCACAAGTTATTATGAGTGATACATATATATTTAATTCAATTCAATTGATTTGGAAATCATTGCATTAAATATAAATTAAATGTTACGTTGAATAAGTTAAGGTAATAAATGGATAATAACGTAAATGTTCTTCATAGATATGATAATTTGAATCTATTGAAATTTATGGAATTTGAATATAACATTTTACGTTAATTGGAGATAAAGATGGAAATAGGTAATAATTGCATTAATTTGTAAGTAGAAATAAATCGTTAATGAGAACAAGTATTTAAGATTTACCACCTATTTAGTATATTAAGTTATAACGAAAATCAATTGCAATAATTAACAATATATTTATTTCATTAATGATAATGATGTAATATTTGAAATATTAAATAGGATGGAATTCAAATGTATATAACGATAGAAATGTGAAATTTGGGGAATAGATTCAAAGTTATAAATGAGTTGTTAAAATAATACATAATAAGTGCAAATTGAATGAATCAATGGGAGCATAGATTTAAGTTTAGAAAACGATATTTTGGTTTAATTAAGTATTGCAAAATGAATGAAATTAACGTTTAAATATTTCGTTTATAGAGATTAAACTAAAATTCAAGGATATTAAAATAATAGATTTTGAACCCAACATGGAATCCTTCTACTTAAAAATTTTAGATGGAATAAACATTTGATTATTTAATTGAATAGAGAAAAAGATTTATTTAGTATGTAATTTAATGCTTGTTGAAAACTGTAATTTTATAAACATGTTTGCTTGACTATAAATAAGGATTACAATGTTCACGTATTTATTTAATTGATTTCATCAATTAGGGTCTGTTTTGAAGTGGAAGATTTAAAATTAATTGGAAATAAATTTATTAAAATCTTTCAATTGAAAAAGGAAAAGAAACAAAGTGCAATTAATAAAATTTATGTAAGAATGTTTTCATTATGAATGTACATTATTTGGAAATATAAGAATTGATTTAATATTGTATAAGTTGATCATTTTAGAATATAAGAATGTTTACATTATGAATTTCAAGTAACAAATAAGCATTTTAAGGAAAATAAAAGAATGTTGAGGAAATAAAGTGAACGTTTCCATTCTAAATATAAGGAAGTGGAGAAATTAACACTGCAATGGATAGACTTATCAGCTTTTAATTTACATCTAAATTTGTTTAGATCAATTTGGAAATTAATAAAATTGTGGATATATTTTGAAACGTAAACGAAACGTCTAGATTTACATTTTTAAATACGTTTAAAATAAAATGTAAATGATAAGGAATTTATTTATTTCCTAAATCCATAACGTGTGTAATTAATATTATTTATCTTTTGGGACCACCTCCGTTTGCACGTTAAAATTCGTGCACACATATTCTTTTGCGATCTATCCAAATAGGCGTGAAACCCTAGCCTCCATCTTCATTCCTCTGTATAGTCTCTTCTTCAACTTCTTCTCTTCTTCAATGGCAACAGACAATTTCTAGATCCAGTTTTAATCCAAATAAAAGTCAAAATTCAAACTCCTCTAAAAATTCCAGAAAAATTATATGTTGGAGTTCTTAGAATACGCAATCTACTGGTGGTGTTCGTTTTCCGTTTTGGGTTCGGTCTGGAAACATATTCGCGTGCTCCTGTAGCCAAAGCGCGTGGAAGACGATAGTGACGTGGCGAGTATTTAATTAAGGTTTGTTTTGTTTTATAATTTATTTTGATTTTTCAAATCGTTTAAATCGCATAACTTTTTCATACGACCTCAGATTCACGCGAAACTTTTTTTGTTAGGATCGTAATTAAATTCCGGACAGTTTGGAACTAGTTTGGACCAATTCGGAGACTGTTGAATTTTTGGATTTAAATCGGATTTAAATTCGATTTAAATTCAAAAGGTGAGTGTTTTAACCCACTCACAACTTCTAAAAGTTTTTATGTTTGTTAAATTTATTTTAAATATGAGTAGAAATTTATTTATGACTGTTGGCGTGTTTTATTCAGCATATCTGTTAAATCACATTTATTTAACTTAACTGTTAATTTAGTTTATTTATTGCATAAAATTTGACAGGTAGAATTTATTTTTGCACATAAACTGCTAGTTAACAGTCATTAAATTTATTATGGAATAGAAACTGTTAGTTAATAATCTGTTATTAATTCCTGTATAATTCATATGCTATGTATCAATGATTGTTTAAAATTGGATGATGATTGCAATTGATGATTGATATTTGGATGAATGAATGCTATAATTATATTGTATAAACTGCAAGTTATCATGCATTTTTCGTTTCATTCGGGATTATGGTCTGAAATGGTATACAATCGCAAAATTTTATTTTTAAATTGCGGATTGAAATGATAAATATCCGTATCACTTGACCATAGGATAGAAAATTATATACAGGCACGTGGTCTATATATAAATTATTTTAAAGTTATTTCTATGGTTTGGATGGGATACGGTTTATAAAAATTTGATTTTGATATTTTATAAAATATTATTCTTCGATATATATACATATGAAGTTAAAAATTTGAAAATTAAGTTGTGTATAAACCTGTTGAATAAAAATGAAAAATTGAGAAAATGGAATTTGGAAATTTATCTTATATGCTTAAGTTTGGAAATTTTAAGGTATGATATTTATAACTGGATTTTCCAAGATGAATTAAAAATGAAAATTCTAGTATAAAGTAAATTTGAGAAAATATTTAATTGCTAGAAATTGGAGTTTTATTTATGGAATTTATATGAATATTCAAGACTAAATAATATAATATTAATTGTTGAAAGAAGAAAATCCAACTTTAGTTTTGAAATATTAATACTCCAAATGGATATATATATATATATATATAGAAATTTAAGGGGTTTTTGGAACTTGAAGTGATATTTAAATTATGGTTTAAACTTTAAATAAAGAAATATATTTGAAAAGCCAAAGTAACTTTAAAGTTAAACCATTTATTTTACATTCGTTGAATATCCAAACCATTCAAGTTTTAGAAGTTATGGTTTTAAAATTTTGAATTTCGAAATATTATGCTTTGAAAGTATATTTCAAATATTTGGTTTCCAGATATTTTAAAATTTTAAACCAGCATGATTTTGGAAAAGAATTATATTTGAGATAAAATGATATCATATTGTTTTGGGTTTAAATTGATATCGTATTCATAGTTTTGAAATAGAAAATTTTATTCTGGTTTTAAAGTATAAACTATTTTTAAATGACCGCGGTGTTATAATAACGATGGGTCAGCAAAGAGACCGGGATCGGATATGGACATACACTCTGTCGATACCGAAAACCACTTTGACTAACCGTGTAGGCGGTGGAGATTGCAGAATGAAGTAGGTGGTGGCGACATTTCCTGTAAGGTAAATACGTGGACCCGACTCCCGTGAGTTGGCATAAGGTGGCTAAAACAGGAGTGGTTCTCGGCCCAATGAGGTCATACCTCTGATCGGACGCTCCTCTTCGATATTATACTTTGACTTTGGATTGATTTAGTGGCCACTTCTATTTTTGATTTTGGGGGAGTTTGTTCGAGGTGGGCGGTAACTGCGGCTACGCGTTTCCACCAGCCCGGATAGCAATTGGTATATCTACCCTGGCATTGCCTAGTTGTGCCGTGTCACCTACCATACCGAGCCTTTATTACGAGTTTTGTTTTGTACCATACCGGGCCTTTATTACGAGTTTTGTTTTGTACCATACCTGTGGAGTGCCCTCTGATGACGCCCAGTACGGAGGAGATTACGGTACTGTATAGACTATGGGAATATATTCTGTGTTAAGGGCTATATGGGTAACTCCTTAGCGCTATTAAAAAGTAAGTTTATTTTACAATTAGACACTATTATAATAGCGCAATATACTACATAGTAAATAGTTTAACGGATCCTTAGGAGATGTAAATCCCGAGCATCTCTTGAGTTACTGCACTCAATTTACTCCTGTTGATTTAACTCACATAAGATCTTTTAGTTCTGACTCGAGTGTTTTGTT
The DNA here is from genome assembly GCA_030765085.1 of Allium cepa. Classification (NCBI taxonomy): domain Eukaryota; kingdom Viridiplantae; phylum Streptophyta; class Magnoliopsida; order Asparagales; family Amaryllidaceae; genus Allium; species Allium cepa. The sequence continues at coordinate 231,245,095 of CM060928.1, forward strand.
TTTTCAATTCGCTCGGGTCAGTCCGAGCGTTTCAGGATTTGAGGATGTAGCTCTGGAGGACGAAGACGAAGATTTGTATTTCTAGTATCTACTATATTATTCCACTACACCATTTAATTCCGCTGCATTGTTATTGGTATGTGTAACTCTGATATGTAGTATATAAATGTTTTGTAAACAGATTTATAAACTATACATTTTATTTTTATATTTTATCCTTCCGCTGCGAGATTCTGTTTTCTTTATTTCTTTCTCGTTTTTCTTATTTACCCCATAACAATCCGCCCTTCCATATGGTTGAACTGGCACGTGTGTCGGTTTAAATCATGTGAAAAGGCGGGATGTTACAGTTGGTATCAGAGCTTTGGTTTAGCGATAAATCTTGGCTTTGTGGGGTTTGACTCTTTATTAATAGGGTAGTAATACCCTATGGGAGTCACTGAGTGTATATACGAGAGAACGTATTTGTTAGTGTTATAAAAAGATTTTGATATTGTGTTAATCTGTTCCGTTTTGTATTTATAAATTCTGGTTGGTGCATGGGACGCTATGACATCAATAGGGATTTCTAAACACTTAATAGGACAGACCGACATAATATTTGTTTTTAATATAGGTGAATGAAATAACTTCGCCTATTATATTTTCTATATATAAAATATTTTATTAAGGTATTATATATATATATATATATATATATATATATATATATTGTTGGTTGCAATAGATTGCTTGTTAGGAATAAAATTTTAAATAATAGGTAAAATGAGATTGAAATTAAAATCAATGTAATTTGGAAATTTAGAACTTAAGTCCGGGATTTTGGAAATTTGCTTTCAAAGGATTTATGAATTATAATAATTTTGTTTATAAGTATTTTCTTATATAAATATTTAGTATAATTTGGAAGAATTGTTTTAAAGAAGATTTTGGAGAAATAAATTTTGTGCTTTCCTCTCTGTCGCTGGAAAATAATTTCGGTGATGGCGGCCGCATCATCGACTTTCATTTTCGAGTTTCGAAGGGAAAGACCACTGTAGTAAATTCTACTGCAGATTTATTTTGGAAAATTATCTAAAATTTTAATTGTTCTAAATATAATTGAGATATAAAAGTTGTAAGAAATTATTTATCTATTGTTTTTAAAATAATTTGAAATTTGACCCGGTATTTAATTCTTAAATTTCCATTACTTAATGGTTTAAATTATTTTAGTGAAATAAAGGGTAAGTAATTAATAATTGAAAACCTCTAATTAGGCAATAAATTTAATACTAAGATATAAAAGAAATAAAGGAAAGTTGATATAAAAGAAATAAAGGAAAGTTGAAAATTTTACTTATAAGAAAAAGGTAAAGATTTATTGAACAATGAATGAATTAAAAGAATTGAGATAAACTTGTATAAGTTCAATTACATTTCCTTTAACATATATATAACTTACCAAATATGAGGAGTTGAAATGTTAAATAAGAAGATTTGAATAGAATATTATACAAGTAAAAAATTTGGAAATAATGTAGCATCCAATGAATTGCTAGTATAAATAAGAATTTAATGGTATAAACTTAAGTTATAATTGAAATTTTACTAAAATTAAAGGTAAGTATTATAAACGGGTGATTTTTAAAGTTAAGAAAATAAAATGAAATTCTTTAATAAATAAGGAATGATGTGTAGGGTTATTAACTTAAGTATGATTTAAATGCTACTAGTTTAATAAATAAATAAATAAAAAGACTGCAAACCCTAGGTAATAAATTAAATAAATCCTTTACTTATAAGAATGAACGTTATAAGGTTAAGAACTTAGGTGTAATTAAAAATGATTACTATAATGAAATATAATAGAAATGTAAGCATTAAATAAGTGATTGAAAGTGAGAAGTGCATTAAATGTAATACAATAGAAGAAACTTACATGACCTAAATTAATGGAAATGGATAATGGGAGGTAATAAGTGAAAATAAATGAGACAAACATTTAATGAGAAAATAAAATTTAAAGTTGTTAGAAATAAATGTAAATTATAAAAGGATAATTTATGTGGTACATGAATGAAAATAAAAGATAAACTGTTATATGAATGAAGAGATCAAACAGCTAATGTAAAAAAAAAAAAATTATAATGAGTTAATTGATTTGTTGGTTGAATTGGTATTGTTTGATTTATGGTTGGTCGAGTAAGGAAATTTGAAGTAGTTGGATGAATAAATAATCTATTATGTCCCATCTAAGACTGTTGAGTAAATGATGCACTGGATAGTTATTTTTCATTCCGTACCATTTCAAGTTTTGAACCCAAACAACTATTGGCTTGTTTGATTGAATGGTTGTTTGTTTGTTGTGTATGTTGTTTGTTAAATTTGATGGTTGTTGTATTGATTTGTTGTTAGTGATTGAAACCACTTAAATATTTCACTTTATATAAATTGTAACCCTTTGGATTATATAAGAAAATGCAGTATCTTGGAAATATTTTGGAAATGTTTTTCCAAACTTTAATAATTTAAATATAAAGGATTAAATAGTTATAAATAGGATATCTTGTTTAAAGTGATTAATTTTGTAAATTTAATTGTTTATAAGTTAAATATTTTGGATAAGATGTATTGTATTTAATTTTTCCCTTCTTTTCCTTTTCGAGGACGAAAAGTTTTGAGTGGGGGAGAGTGTAACGACCCGCGTAAATTCGATGTTTGAAATGAATTAAATTAATAGGATTTTATTTTAAAATTTAGAAAGCAATAAAAATCTTATTAATTTATATGAAAGAAAATATTGAAATTTGATGTACCGAAGGTAATTAAAATTTGCAAATTAAATTATATATTGCAATTAATAGTAATAGTGGAAATTGTTGCAAGTATTGAATTTGTCAATGGAATAAAATATTGATTTACGGAAATTGAATATAAACGGAGGTAATAAAGTAATGCAAGAAAATAAATAATGTAATTAGTACAATCCCTTTTATTTGTAAACTAATGTAAGGTGTTAATTAATTGAAATATGAAAATTTGGAAATAGATTCAAAATTTATGTTAGATAAATGAATTGCAATAATTAAAGTTAGTAATTAATAGGTTAAAGGGAATAACAATTTATTCATAAATGAATATAAGTGAATGTAACAAAATAAATAGGAAACGCTAATTATTCATAAGTGATGGTTGATGATATAAACGTTACTAACTATTAATGTAGTAACGTAAGATGTAAATGTATTTTCAACGGAAATGTAACCTTATTTCTAGGTAGAAATTGCAGGTAGATTTATGAAATGGAGTTTATGAGATAAATAGAATTGAATTTTTCGTTAGTATGAGTTTAAGGGAATATGGGGTAAATTGATTAAATCAATAAAAGACAATAAATGCAATGATGATGGGTTAGTAATAAAAGTGAATAGGGAAATGATTGTATAGTAAAAATGGAATTCCAACTTGTTGGAATGGAGTAAATACACTTAGTAATAAATTTAGGATAGGAAAACGAAATGGAAATATTGAATTAGTTAATTCGTATATATATATAGAATGGCGATTATTGGATTGTAAATAATAAACTTATTAATGGTGATCAAGAGTTGTGACCACAAGTTATTATGAGTGATACATATATATTTAATTCAATTCAATTGATTTGGAAATCATTGCATTAAATATAAATTAAATGTTACGTTGAATAAGTTAAGGTAATAAATGGATAATAATGTAAATGTTCTTCATAGATATGATAATTTGAATCTATTGAAATTTATGGAATTTGAATATAACATTTTACGTTAATTGGAGATAAAGATGGAAATAGGTAATAATTGCATTAATTTGTAAGTAGAAATAAATCGTTAATGAGAACAAGTATTTAAGATTTACCACCTATTTAGTATATTAAGTTATAACGAAAATCAATTGCAATAATTAACAATATATTTATTTCATTAATGATAATGATGTAATATTTGAAATATTAAATAGGATGGAATTCAAATGTATATAACGATAGAAATGTGAAATTTGGGGAATAGATTCAAAGTTATAAATGAGTTGTTAAAATAATACATAATAAGTGCAAATTGAATGAATCAATGGGAGCATAGATTTAAGTTTAGAAAACGATAATTTGGTTTAATTAAGTATTGCAAAATGAATGAAATTAACGTTTAAATATTTCGTTTATAGAGATTAAACTAAAATTCAAGGATATTAAAATAATAGATTTTGAACCCAACATGGAATCCTTCTACTTAAAATTTTTAGATGGAATAAACATTTGATTATTTAATTGAATAGAGAAAAAGATTTATTTAGTATGTAATTTAATGCTTGTTGAAAACTGTAATTTTATAAACATGTTTTCTTGACTATAAATAAGGATTACAATGTTCACGTATTTATTTAGTTGATTTCATCAATTAGGGTCTGTTTTGAAGTGGAAGATTTAAAATTAATTGGAAATAAATTTATTAAAATCTTTCAATTGAAAAAGGAAAAGAAACAAAGTGCAATTAATAAAATTTATGTAAGAATGTTTTCATTATGAATGTACATTATTTGGAAATATAAGAATTGATTTAATATTGTATAAGTTGATCATTTTAGAATATAAGAATGTTTACATTATGAATTTCAAGTAACAAATAAGCATTTTAAGGAAAATAAAAGAATGTTGAGGAAATAAAGTGAACGTTTCCATTCTAAATATAAGAAAGTGGAGAAATTAACACTGCAATGGATAGACTTATCAGCTTTTAATTTACATCTAAATTTGTTTAGATCAATTTGGAAATTAATAAAATTGTGGATATATTTTGAAACGTAAACGAAACGTCTAGATTTACATTTGTAAATACGTTTAAAATAAAATGTAAATGATAAGGAATTTATTTATTTCCTAAATCCATAACGTGTGTAATTAATATTATTTATCTTTTGGGACCACCTCCGTTTGCACGTTAAAATTCGTGCACACCTATTCTTTTGCGATCTATCTAAATAGGCGTGAAACCCTAGCCTCCATCTTCATTCCTCTGTATAGTCTCTTCTTCAACTTCTTCTCTTCTTCAATGGCAACAGATAATTTCTAGATCCAGTTTTAATCCAAATAAAAGTCAAAATTCAAACTCCTCTAAAAATTCCAGAAAAATTATATGTTGGAGTTCTCAGAATACGCAATCTACTGGTGGTGTTCGTTTTCCGTTTTGTGTTCGGTCTGGAAACATATTCGGGTGCTCCTGTAGCCAAAGCGCGTGGAAGACGATAGTGACGTAGCGAGTATTTAATTAAGGTTTGTTTTGTTTTATAATTTATTTTGATTTTTCAAATCGTTTAAATCGCATAACTTTTTCATACGACCTCGGATTCACGCGAAACTTTTTTTGTTAGGATCGTAATTAAATTCCGGACAGTTTGGAACTAGTTTGGACCAATTCGGAGACCGTCGAATTTTTGCATTTAAATCGGATTTAAATTCGATTTAAATTCAAAAGGTGAGTGTTTTAACCCACTCACAACTTCTAAAAGTTTTTATGTTTGTTAAATTTATTTTAAATATGAGTAGAAATTTATTTATGACTGTTGGTGTGTTTTATTCAGCATATCTGTTAAATCACATTTATTTAACTTAACTGTTAATTTAGTTTATTTATTGCATAAAATTTGACAGGTAGAATTTATTTTTGCACATAAACTGCTAGTTAACAGTCGTTAAATTTATTATGGAATAGAAACTGTTAGTTAATAATATGTTATTAATTCCAGTATAATTCATATGCTATGTATCAATGATTGTTTAAAATTGGATGATGATTGCAATTGATGATTGATGATTGGTATTTGGATGAATGAATGCTATAATTATATTGTATAAACTGCAAGTTATCATGCATTTTTCGTTTCATTCGGGATTGTGGTTTGAAATGATATACAACCGCAAAATTTTATTTTTAAATTGCGGATTGAAATGATAAATATCCGTATCACTTGACCATAGGATAGAAAATTATATACAGGCACCGTGGTCTATATATAAATTATTTTAAAGTGATTTCTATGGTTTGGATGGGATACGGTTTAAAAAAATTTGATTTTGATATTTTATAAAATATTATTCTTTGATATATATATACATATGAAGTTAAAAATTTGAAAATTAAGTTGTGTATAAACCTGTTGAATAAAAATGAAAAATTGGGAAAATGGTATTTGGAAATTTATCGTATATGCTTAAGTTTGGAAATTTTAAGGTATGATATTTATAACTGGATTTTCCAAGATGAATTAAAAATGAAAATTCTAGTATAAAGTAAATTTGAGAAAATATTTAATTGCTAGAAATTGGAGTTTTATTTATGGAATTTATATGGATATTCAAGACTAAATAATAGACTATTAATTGTTGAAAGAAGAAAATCCAACTTTAGTTTTGAAATATTAATACTCCAAATGGATATATATATATAGAAATTTAAGGGGTTTTTGGAACTTGAAGTGATATTTAAATTATGGTTTAAACTTTAAATAAAGAAATATATTTGAAAAGCCATGGAAAATATTTTTCTTTACAAAGTAACTTTAAAGTTAAACCATTTATTTTACATTCGTTGAATATCCAAACCATTCAAGTTTTAGAAGTTATGGTTTTAAAATTTTGAATTTCGAAATATTATGCTTTGAAAGTATGTTTCAAATATTTGGTTTCCAGATATTTTAAAATTTTAAACCAGCATGATTTTGGAAAAGAATTATATTTGAGATAAAATGATATCATATTGTTTTGGGTTTAAATTGATATCGTATTCATAGTTTTGAAATAGAAAATTTTATTCTGGTTTTAAAGTATAAACTATTTTTAAATGACCGCGGTGTTATAATAACGATGGGTTGGCAAAGAGACCGGGATCGGATATGGACATACTCTCTGTCGATACCGAAAACCACTTTGACTAACCGTGTACGCGGTGGAGATTCCAGAATGAAGTAGGTTGTGGCGACGTTTCCTGTAAGGTAAATACGTGGACTTGACTCCCGTGAGTTGGCATAAGGTGGCTAAAACAGGAGTGGTTCTCGGGCCAATGAGGTCATACCTCTGATCGGACGCTCCTCTTCGATATTATAATTTGAATTTGGATTGATTTAGCGGCCACTTCTATTTTTGATTTTGGGGGAGTTTGTTCGAGGTGGGCGGTAACTACGGCTACGCGTTTCCACCAGCCCGGATAGCAATTGGTATATCTACCCTGGCATTGCCTAGTTGTGCCGTGTCACCTACCATACCGAGCCTTTATTACGAGTTTTGTTTTGTACCATACCTATAGAGTGCCCTCTGACGACGCCCAGTACGGGGGAGATTACGGTACTGTATAGACTATGGGAATATATTCTGTGTTAAGGGCTATATGGGTAACCCCTTAACGCTATTAAAAAGTAAGTTTATTTTACAATTAGGCACTATTATAATAGCGCAATATACTACATAGTAAATAGTTTAACGGATCCTTAGGAGATGTAAATCCCGAGCATCTCTTGAGTTACTGCACTCATATTTACTCCTGTTGATTTAACTCACATAAGATCTTTTAGTTCTGACTCGAGTGTTTTGTCTTTTCAATTTGCTCGGGTCAGTCCGAGCGTTTCAGGATTTGAGGATGTAGCTCTGGAAGATGAAGACGAATATTTGTATTTCTAGTATCTACTATATTATTCCACTACACCATTTAATTCCGCTGCATTGTTATTGGTATGTGTAACTCTGATATGTAGTATATAAATGTTTTGTAAACAGATTTATAAACTATACATTTTATTATTATATTTTATCCTTCCGCTGCGAGATTCTGTTTTCTTTATTTCTTTCTCGTTTTTCTTATTTACCCCATAACAATCTGCCCTTCCGTATGGTTGAACTGGCACGTGTGTCGGTTTAAATCGTGCGAAAAGGCGGGATGTTACACGACATCAATACATCCACTGTATCAACTGCCGCATAATCGAATGCCGAAAAACCGTACCGTTATGGTTAAAGAAGAAGAAAAAGATAGAAGAAGAAGAAAGATAGAACAGAACAGAAAGAAATAACAATACAATATCATAATCTCACAATCGCAGCGGAACAACATATAATAGATAAATGAATAATCTTTAAACAAAGAACTATATCAGTTATTACATCACATCACATTACATTACATTACATCATCAGAGTGTACAACAACAAAACAGCGGAAAAGAAATACTATATACTAGTGAATACGCCATGCCATCCCGCTTGCCTCCAGCAACTCCTGAATTCCAGAATATCCTGATAACCTAACTCTAGACTGCCCGTGTGGAAATTGGTGGGCACCCAGAGTTTAGGAGGGAAAACAATAAACTCTGAGTCAGTCATGGGACTGGTGTGAGAACTTAAACAGTTTATCTTTTAAAAACAAAACAGAGGAATATTTTTAAAGTCAATTCGAAATGCTTTTAGAAAATGAAACTACCATAAGGCTTCCCGGCATACACACAATGCAAACGCATACTTGGGGGAGATTTCTCCTTATGATAGTCAAAGATGCTTACTACGTAAAATCAAATCATTTTTGATATTATTATTAGTGCATAGTGTAGAAAACATTTCGAAAGTAGAATATAAATCTTAGCCAGTATAGATACCATTATATTATGCCTACTATAGCTACCATATTAAATGGCAGGTTCTACAACTAAAACCATACAAAGTTCGTATTGTTTCTTTGGATTTCCAACAAATGGTCATGCCAAGGAACTTCCCATTGCCACATGGGTACGCCTCTGGAAAGACGCCCCGAGAACTTAACCGGATCTCTGCCAACACAAGGCCGGGATACCTCTGCAAAAATAGGTAACTACTGACGCGCGTATGCCATCCCCCGGTTGTAACAACCTTTATCTGAGGATCCTCAACCAACATCAATCACAAAGTCATATAAATTTGCAATATTCACAAAAGTTAAGTATCTGGGCTCCATACCATGATACCACTTCTATCCAGATGGCAATGACATAAACTAAGGGGCGCTACTCCCTAGAACCTTGCTGCATCCTTCCTGTTTTGACCATTACCGGGGTGTGAGGTCCGACGAAGTCTCGTCCACAAAGCCACGCTTTATACAAAAGCTGTGCTTTGATCATCAAATGCTCAATAACACTTCGTATGCCACATTACCAATTTGGGAATGTATCACTAGTAACCATCAACTACATAACTTCTAAGGGTGTTAAGCTAAGAGAATAAATTCTCCGCCACCAACGGAAATCTATTTGATAGAAACCAGCTTTACATCTCAAATTGTAATGTCAGACACACATCCATACAAGTCCGTTCCGGGATCGAACGGAACCGAAGGCACTTACAAAGAAGTCCTTGCAATCCGGATATTCACTAATCACGACCGGACTTCCCATCACAAAGGGCAATAAATTTCTATATCGGGGATCAGCCGATGTAGAATCATTCGACGGTAATCCTTCCGTTTTCACAAATATCTGGTCTTCAACATCGGTCATCAAATGCAATCCATAACGACGTATCACATATTCGGAATGGGTTATACGACCTCAAGGTCCTTTCCTGGCTAACCCGAATAATGATCGCTTATTTTAAAAATAAGCGTGGCATTCAAATTCAAGCAAATCACAACAAATACCTATTTAAAGGTAAATATTGATAGTCGATTATTTAACTATCAATAGGCATGCTCAACATCACCAGATTCCAAATAATTTTCCAAATTATTTAATTTCCAAAATATCTTTACTAGATATATAATTTCCACACTTCAACCATTTGAAAACAAATTTCAAATCACTATTCACCTTTACAACTTTTGAAAACAAATTTCAATCATTTTCCTTACGCGGACATACTTTCATTTCAAAATGGTTCATTTAAACCAATTAAATAAATCCTTACCGATTTACTTTATATTTATGTTCCGAATCCGTAAATTTATTCCCACACTTCAAAAATAAATCAACGTTTATTTTTAAACAAATTTCCCTTTCTTTTATAAATTCCATAGTGAATTTACAATTCCAAAATATCTATGAATATACGATTTTCAAATCGAGTTCTAATATTCATTATCAATTTGTCTTTAAAAGATAAAATTTCAAAACATTCACTTCATATTGGAAAACATTTCCATACTTATTTAGTAATAAGTAATTCACAAATCCATTTATTTTCAACACTTGGAAAATATTCTATATACTTAAATCGAAATTAAGTATATATTTTATTCTTTAAGGAAAACATTCTCTTAACACATTTGTTTGAGTCAAAACGAATGTTGCGTAAAACATCGTTACGACGACCCAAAATCACTAGTATAGGGATTCAAAATTTAGATAGATATATAAATCCCAATACTATACAAAACTTTTCCTTTTGGAAATCATTTACTATAACAACAGTGTTATAGTCCCCTATTTCCTTATTTCTCGAAAACGTCTATTTCAACAATAAATGTTGAAATCTATGGTTTCAACAGTTAATCCATTTTAAAACATCTTTAAAACAATTAACTTCATTTTATAATATCACTTCCCCAAAAACATATCCATTTTATTTAATAATATATTCACTGTCCAAAATCGTGAATATACTTCACTAACCAAATTCAATATTTTCTACACATTTTATTTCAAGGATAAAGTCAACTTCATACCCAAAATCCAATTTATAAGTTAATTATTTATAAATCTTTTATTTTACAAAATCTATTCATTTCATAACTTCACAATTTATAAATCTATAAATTCTTTTCACTTGTGAAATCCATTTATACTTCATTTGAACACTTAATAAAACTCGTTTCACAATTCCTATATTTTTAATTTATAAATATTAATCTTAGAAATCTTTTATATAAACTGTTTATAATAATTCAAAAATCTCAATTTAAATAAACCAATCCTTTTAATAATTTACAAAACGTTATTTAAAACTTATATAACTCCAAAATCATACTTAAGTACTATTTTCCAAAAATATAACTTTTATAATAATAAAATTATAATGTTTATTTATTTTAACAATTCAAAATTTAATAAAACATATACTTTCAAAAATCAACTTAAAATTCTTTTTAGAATCAAAATCATTATTTTAAAACTTCAAAAATGGATCTGATGATGCAACAGCACCAAATAGTCAATCACGACAACAAAGACATCATATATCAGTATATGATAATCAACAAATATCACAATATCTGTAAATAAATCAATATAGGCGAGGAATCCAGTTGGATCCCTCCAACCTGTTTCCCTGCATCCAAAGATGTTAGCACAATACCAATTCCGTTCTAATACGGAATATCGCGGTATATGGGATTTATAAAATATTATCCGCTATTATGCGGCACAATAGGGTCTCATCCGCTATATAATGCGGGTAAATCAACTCCAAGTACATATATAATACCAATTCCATACAAGTTGGAATTATCGCGGTATATGTTTTTAATAAATAACATCCGCTCAATAACGACGTATAATGTCTATTTTAACAATCAATAGATAATAATTTATCATCCAGGCATACAATCAACAATTTTAAATCTAACCATTTAAAATTTAAATCGAAATAATTCGATTGAGTGAGAAGTTCTCACCTTGCTTCCAATAACGATTATAGCGTTTTATTACGAATAAAATTAAACAGGCGTTTAATTTTACCCAAAATTTTCACTAGCTCCAATCGAATCCAATCTAGCTCCATTGCGTGGTGCTCGTCCATACGAACCCAACGCAATTCGTTTCATGCGTTTTCGACCTCGTATGAAAAAGTTATCGTATTTAGAAGTTTATACAAATCAATTTACAAATTATTTTATTTATTTTAACGTAAAAATAATCACAACCGTTCGTTCTTTGCTTCTAGATCTCGGGCCTTGCACGCATCCTCCCTTCCGTTCCAGTATTCGATCGCGTGAACCCATCTTGCCGCCTAAACACTAGATTTTCGCACCCCATAGAGCACTTCCACCTCGATCAACTTGCGCCAAGTAGAAGCCCTCGATGAACTCCACCTTCGGCCGAGATAGTGTCGAGCTCGGCCTCATCCTTGCCGTGCAAAACACCCTACAATGCGCGACCTTTGAATGCAATTTTCCATTGATCGGCGACGTATCTTCCGATCATAGCCGTTGTCTATAGATCTCAACGAGCTCTTCAATGTTGTAGTTAACAACTTTTGCTAATAACTGATGGGTTGAAAGAAATTGAGGGAAGAAGCTTGATCATTTTCGGCCATTGGACCATTGATGGCGGCTAGGGTTTTGAATTAGGGCTTGAGTGTAAATTGAAGAAATGAAGGTCCTTTTATAGAAAATTTGCAAACACTATTCACCCGAAATTTTTTCGAACTCCAACCGAAGCGTGCCGGTCGGCGTTTCTAAGGTTTACCTCACGTTTCGAACACAATGGAACATGTTTCGGAGGCTAATTCGATCATCTGTACGAGTACGGCAATAAACGATCAAATTCAAATTAAATCGATTTAAACTAATTTCTATGCGTTTTGGCTTGCCCCGGACAAAACGTAAATTCGATTGACACGAAATTTGAAATCTTACAATAATATCACATTACGGATCCGATGAAACTGGTTTCGTCGAAATCCGAGATTGTTTGAAAATTGGCTATTTTAACTTGTCAATTAAATATTAAAATATTCAATTTTCACAAATTAACTTTAAATTCAATCTTAAAAGTTCTATAACATCATTCTACCTCCAATATGATATAATAAAATTTTACCAATCATTTTCAATCACATTAAATTAAATATTCAATTATTTCTGGAATTTCAATTATTAAATTATCAATTAAATTACCCAATTAAATCCAGATATTCGAAAAATAAATTATTCGACTTATAAATTTGACTTATTAATATTTAAAATCAATTAAATATACAATTATTAATTGACAGAAATTCTGGGTCGTTACATAACATATCCTCTAGTCATTCTGTCATTTCCAAACCGAATAACAATCTAAACAAATCAAAAGTCAATATACCAATATACCATATTTAACAATAAAATTTCTTAAGTTTTCTACACATTTGTTTTATGACTAAACACTAATACATATTCATTAAATAAAGAATCTCATCTCTCAATTCAAATCAATTTATTAAATTAGACGGCGGATTTCAGATGTCTGACTCAAAAATCCAAACATGTGAATCACCCAATTTTTACACTAAAATAATGCAGAATTTCATTTTCTAAAATCCAGACATTTGAATATAGAATTCAGATTTCTGAACATTCGTCATATGAGCTAGGTTGAAACTTGATGGAAGAATTTCATTACTGGAAATCTATTCGGCCTCTTTCTTGTTCATTTATCCTTGTCTCATCTTCTATCTTTTCCTTCCTATCATCGAGACACATTTCACACTAGCATCTCTTCATTTAGGTTCGTGTCCTTGTTATAAGCCATTCGACATTCATTTAAGTATCGCTTCATACTCTACAAACGACTTTGAGACAGTGAACTATTTCATCCAATCTTTTGATTTTGACTTCTCGACTCGCATTCAAACTTCTGCACACATCCAATAGTGTCATTCACCATGTGTCATAACTCATCCTCTAATCGGCCTATCATTTCTAAACCAAACAACAATATAGACAAATCAAAAGTCAACATATCAATGTACCATGTATTAAATAATATAATTTCTTAAGTTTTCTACACATTCAATTTATGATTAAACACTAATACATATTCATTTAAATCAAAATTCCATCACTAAAATCTCAGTTCAAATCAAATTAAACGTACAACAATTTAGACGATTGAAAAGGGATTCATACATCTCTGACTCAAAAATACAAACATGTGGATCACCCCATTTTTACACTAAAATAATGCAGAATTCCATTTTCTGAAATACAGACGTTTGAATATAGAATTTAAACTTCTGAATATTTGTTATATAACCTAGGTTTAACCTTGATGGAAGAATTTCTTTACTGGAAACCTGTTCTACATCTTTCCCGTTCATTTATCCTTATCTTGTATTTGATGTTTTTCTTCATGTTCTCGAGACCCACTTCGCTCTAACGTTTCTTCATTCAGGTTCATGTCCTTCTTATAAGCCATTCAACACTCATACGAGTATTGCTTCATACTCGATGAAGGACTTTGAGGATGTGAACCATTTCATCCAATCTTTGATTTTGACTTTTCGACTCACATTCAAACTTCTGCAATCATCCAATAGTGTCGTTCGCCAAGTGTTATAACTCATCCTCTAATCGGTTTATCATTTTCAAACCCAAAAAAAATCCAAACAAGTCAAAAGTCAACATACCAATATACCATATTTAACAATAGAATTTCTTAATTTTTCTATGATAGAGTATGCCCTAGGGCAATTTTATAATTTAACGTAAATTAATTAACTCTGTAGTCAATTCTTGTTCGTAATAAATGTGTTTTACTTTCTGTTATACATTTCTTATAATGTGTTATAAATAATTAAATACTTAATTAAATTATATTTGCTAGAAAATTCATAAATGGCGTATTTATGATAGTAATTACAAATAGTTGCAATCATGAGTATTGTATCACAATATTGCAAAACACATCATTTTAAATGTTTCCACTCAAGATGCATCATGTCATGTTATGTTATGATTAGATAAATATAATTTGGTATTTTAAAAATATAAATAAATAAATAAATTGGGATTAAAGGGAAATGAAAGGAATTTTTGAGTTATGAATTTAAGGGAATTAAATTCGAGAAATTGGGCTGAAATTGTAAATGGCTTTGAAAACTGAGATTGGAATGGAAATGAGAAACAGAAATTTATAAATTGGACTTATAAATAAATTGTTATATTTATCAGTGGATAAATTTGGAAATATTAATTTCCAGTGGGAAACTTTATAAGAAAGGTATAATTGTTTTAAAAGTAAAGATGGGATTATCTTTAAAGAATGGAAAGTGCATTTTTTCCCAGAAATTTGGTGTGTTTCAAAGAAAAGCTTTCAAATTTTAAGTTGGCAGTTTAAATTGAGTTTTAGAATATTTTAGAAAAAGAAATATTATTTTAATTGTTTAAAGTGTATGCAAACATTTATTTAAGTAATTATGGTATTTAATTATTTTAAAAAGTAAAGCAGTATTAAGTTTTCAAAAGGAAATTATAATATAAATGTTTGATTTAATAACTTTATTTAAAGGTTAAATTTGGCTTAAGTTACTTAGAAAACCTCTATATATTTCCTTAAGTATTATTTTCAATTAAGAAATTCCTAGAAGCTTTATTTTAAATATTTTAAACATATATTTTGAAAGCGATTTCCAGGAAATAGCAGTGTGTTTAAAAATAAAGGAGTTTATTTTTAAAGTATGGAAAGGAATTTACGGGATGAATGTAAAATTGAATTGGGGTAAATCGGGTAGGATTTATAAAATGAATTCTTTGGGTTATCCTAAAATGAAAGTGTATTTCCCTGAAAAGCCAAGTACGTTTTTAAAGCAGATTTTTGAAAAAAGTTAGAAGTTTTGAAGTTGTATTAAAGAATGGTTTCAAGAAATTATTTAAGTTGTAAGAATTTTAGAAGTGAACATTTATCAAATTAGTTATAGAAGTAATTATTTTAAAGGGGTAATTAGTATTATGTTTTAAAGAATATTATTAATATTTATAATTTATAAAATGGTTTTATTTTAAAGATAATCAGTTAAAGTTTTATTTGAAAACTCGTATAGGATTTCATAGCTTTATTTTAAAATTTAGTATGACTTAACTTTATTTTGAAGAAAATAGTTTATATTTTATAAAGCAGTTATATTCAAAATATTTTTAAAATTATATATATATATATATATATATATTAAATTAAGTATGTAAGTATTAAATATAAATGTTTTAATGTATTTTCAAGAATAAAGAATTTAAATTATTTTAAATCTTAAGTATTGGTACTTGGATGTTTTCAGAGGAAGTGAAGATTTGGAAATTTATTCCATGAG
This sequence comes from Allium cepa, assembly GCA_030765085.1. Lineage (NCBI taxonomy): Eukaryota > Viridiplantae > Streptophyta > Magnoliopsida > Asparagales > Amaryllidaceae > Allium > Allium cepa. The sequence continues at coordinate 231,261,131 of CM060928.1, forward strand.
AAGAGTTGGGCGTGGAAACTGCTTTCAAAAGGATTTGAAAAGGAAAATATATCTTGCACAGATATTTTTGAGGAAAATAAATAATGTGGGAAATTATTTATTGTGTGATGGATGCTTATGGATGTTAATTGATAGTTAAATCACCGACTATCAATATTGAACAATGCGTTGATCGTTTCGAAGAGACTGGGATCGGGATTAATTTCTCGAAAACCACTTCGATCCGGTTTGTACGTTTTCCTGAAAAAAACGAGTTCGGAGTCGAAAATGGAGCAGTCGAAGATGGGACAGACTTGTATGGATGAATGCTTTCGGAACATCGTCAGGTAGACGATGGGCACTCTAAGTGAAACATTCTAAAAAGGTAACGCTTAGCCTCAAGCCTCATCAACCGGGAATGACTAAAAATCAGGGGTTATGCAGCAAGGCTAGGTGGGTAGCACCTATTTCAGGGTGAGGTCATCCCTTTCTAGATGTCCCTTTTATTTTAGCTTAGTGGTGCGGTTGCTAATCCCAACCATAGGGTGATCTTACTCGGGATTATCCAGTAAGGGGTGGTCCCGGCCTTGTGTTGCAGGGGATCGGGCATGGTCCTCGGTACACTGATCTAGACCAGGTACTGTGATCCCCAGTGCCTAGTCATTAGTTGGAAATCCATTCTCCCTACTAGCTTTTTACGAGTTTTGTTTGTATTACCCACTTTGTGGCTAGTAGCTGGAATTTAATAGATGTAACAATTTCGGCTATTTTAATAAGTATTTGTATATAGACCCTATTATAATATCAGAGGATTTTGATAAGAATTGTTTTAGCTATCGTAAGGTAAAAAATCCGACATGTTTATTTGTGGCATGGTCTTGCAAGATGCTTTTGTTTTCAAAAGGATTTTTGAAACTTTAATAATCAATTTAGGTGTATTTTTATCAGCGGGTATTCCAGACTGACTCGGGTGTTATTTCATTATAATGCTCAGGTCAGACCGAGTATTATATGTTCAGGATAGGATGCTACGGAGCTCAGGAGAGGAGCTGGAGTTCGAGACGTATTATCCGTACTTGTTTATATCCGCTGTTGCGCTCGTTTGAAATTGTCAGGCTGGTAATTGTTGTTTGTTGTGATACTCTGATAATGTATTATATAAAACAGATATAGTTTTCATTTTGTGTAAAGATCTGATATTATATATTATATTTTATTCCGCTGCGATTGTGAGATTCTGTTATTGTTTAGTTCCTTCTTTCTTCTACCTTCTTTCTTTTTCCTCGACAATCTGTCTTTTCCGTCACTTGATCGTCGGCATATTATACAGTGGGGGTATTTTGTGTCGATTTTCGAGGGTCGAGAAGGGCGGGTCGTCACATTTGGTATCAGTGCTTAGGTTAGCGATAACCTAGGCTTTGGTGGGGAAATTACTCATTAGAAATAGAATCAATAGTACTCTATAATGAGTTGAGTGTATTAATAGATATGAGAGCGTACTTGTTAGTAAATATAAAACTGTTTTTACACTGTGTTGACTTATCGGTTGAGTGTTTATGAATTCTGGTCGGTACGAGAAGTACAACCGTATCGATAGGGGTTTCTAAACTCTTAAACAAGATAAACCGACATAGTATTGTTTTTAAAAGTGGGTAAATGAAATATTTTTGCCCAAAATTATATTTTAATATAATAGAAATAATTTTATGAAATTATTATATATATTTGGATGTTTGGTTGTTAATATTAAAAATCAAATATAAGAATCTATAATTTGAAATGGTTATAACCAAATAGAATTCTATAAGTATGATTTACCCAAAAGAAGAATAACTAAATTTGAATTAAACCAGATTTTAAATCTCGAAAATTTTGGAAAGTGTTTTAAATGTAATGAAAACAAAAGTTTGGAAATTTAAAATCTTGGGAGTGTTTGAAATGTTTTCCAAAGTGTTTGAAGGCAATGACGGAGCATTATTTTGGGAAGTATTTTTGAATGAGAATTGTTTTGAAATGAATTTGTGAAAGTAAGGAAGCACTGAGCTCACTTCAGTCGCTGGAAAATAATCCTAATGATGATGGCCACATCATTAGAATTCATTTTCGAGTTTCTAAAGTGATGGATTGCTTCCATAGTAATTGGGTATGATATCTGTTTAGATTTGTTTGATATACAAGGTGTTTTAGAAATTTCAAAGGGAGAAATTTGTTTTGGTATAAACAAGTTATTTGGAATCAGGAGATTTGATTTGGTATACCAAGTAGGTATGAGTTGATTATTATTTCAAAATGGTTTTGAAATAAAACCGGGTAATTGAATTCTGGAAAATTCTATTTAAATAATGTGTAAAGTTAAAATGAATCAACTATTGAACTTATTAAGTGAAGTTGATATTAATAAGAAGGAAATGAAAATTTTAATCCTGGAATTAAAATTTAACTTGAGTATAAGGAAGTGAATAGAAAATTTGAATTTAACTTGGGATAAGTTAAATAAATTGGACTTAGAATTAAATTGATTTGGGTTAAATTGAAATATAAAATGACTTTGTAATTGTGGGTCATTGTGTAATGAATTGTACCTGCAAGCTATTAAGTGTTACACTTATAATCTGAAATTGTGGATCTAAAATTGTGCAAAGAATTAAATTGAAAGAAAATTTGTATCCTTAAGAATTCAGTGATACATATATATAAAATTTGGAATTGTGATTATAAGATGAAAATAACTCAAATGAGCGATATAAACTTTTAAGTAAATAAGTTGGTGAACTTAAGAATAGAAAATCAGATTGTAAACCCAAGTAAAATGGAATTATAATCACAAATGGGAAATAGTTGAATGGTATGGTGAATTAAAACTTAATCCTAAATGAAATGTAAAGTAAGATAAGGTAAAGTGAGATATAAAAGGTGAATGGACTTTGGTTAATAAATAAATTTTTGAACTTATATATTAGAGAGTAAAAATTTAAATTGAATGGAGAAATAAAATTGGATCGGATTTGATTTAACTTCGACTAAATGGAATTGAGTTAAATTTGGATTGAATTGAAATTCAAAATTCTGTTGCATTATAAATAACATTGAATGGAATTAAATTCTTATCTAAAATAGTAAAGGGAATGGTAGGAATTTATGTTGGCTGAATAAATTTAGTTGAACTTGAATTAAATTTGGAAAATAATTGAGTTGAAGAAAAATATAATTAAGTTGAAATGATATTGTATGAATAAAATTCTTACCCAACTAAATTCAAAAGAGAAGTTTGAAAATGAATCTAGCGTAAGCTGAATTAAATGGAATTTAAATAAGTAAGAATGATATTGAATGAATTTAATTCTCACTCAACTAAATTCAAAGGAATTGAATGAAGATGCATTAGTGTAAACTAAATTAAATAAAAAGGGTAATGGGATGAATAAAATTTTGGTAGTTTGTTAAATAAAACCAGCTCTGGTTTAGAAATTGGAATGGTTATGTTACTAATAAATTTAGAAATGAATTGAGAAGGTGAATTAAAATTAAAATGGATTAAGTAAGTAAACAAATTAAATTAAAATTTGTAAATAGATTGGAATTTGATTTAATGAGAATAAAATTAAAATGAAATACAAATTAATTGGATGAAAGAAAAAGGGATGTAATAGAGTTCATACAACTTAAGAAAATTTTAAAATAGTTGTTGTCGAGCTTATAAAATAGTTTTGAATGAATCTGTATGGATAACGAAATTGAATGTATGATTAGAGATTTAATTCAATAATTGTGATGAAGCGAGAATGTTTGGGTTGTAAATAATTTCAAATGGAGTAAAATTAATATAGATTGAGTTGGAATTAATTTAAAATTGTTATAAACTTAAATAATTGTTGTTTGCTTGAATAACATTAAAACTTGCATAGAAATTAGTCGTTTTGTCATAAACGAAAGTGAATGAAATAAGAGAGGTAAATAGAATTGGTTTTTGAATAAATTGGAATGGGTTGGAATTTAATTTAGTGGGTTTGCATTAAAATGAAAGTAGATCATAAAAGAAATACAAAGGTATAAAATTGAAAATAAGAATTTGATTGTGAATCAATTTGGAATTGGATTGGAATGAATTGATGTAAGTAAAGCATATGTTAATCATATTGAAGGGAGAGTGATTTGGTTGTAGTAAATATGAATTGTAAAAAAGTAAACTGGAATTTAAATCATTCGAGCAGATTAAAAATGAAATTTGGATTTGTCAAGTAATTAAAATGGTGATTGAAATCTTTAGATTGCTGATAAAATATGGTTAACATGTTAAATTATGAGGTTTATTTGTTTAAACCATGCAATTGATGTGTTTGGTTAGTTTAATGAATAGAATGTTCATAAATTCTCATATTATTGAAAAATGATGTGTTTGTTTAAGTAAGTATAGGTACGAGAAGCAATCGATAGAGTTGGGGCACGTATATGCAATATTATTTAGACGCTTGCTTTTTAAATGCTAATAAAGGTATGCCTACGCAATAAAATTGGGAAAATGATATATATATATATATATATATATATATATTGTGATATATTTGGTTTTCCGACCGTGTGGGTCGATGTATATATATTTATATCTATTGGGATATTGCAAAAGCTCCTCCGTACAAGGGAGACTCTGCCAAAACTTTCCGGAAATTTTGGGAGTTAAATTTTTTTTGAAAATTTTGAAACGTTTCGTTAATGACAAATTGATTTCAAATTAAAATAAAAATAAAGATGCTGGAATAGGAATCGAAACTAACAGTTTTGAATTGAAACTAAAGAGTTTAGGCAAAGTGAATATGAGATTTTCACCAAGTGGGTTTTGCTATTGAGTTTGGAGCATTCTTTCTACCTCAGCAAATTTCGGGGACGAAATTTTTATAAGGGGGGAGGAATGTAACGACCCAGAATTTCTATTCGTTAATTTTGAACATTTAATTCATTTTAAATGTTAAATGTGGATTTTAAATTGATTTTGAAATAAGAATTTTGTTAAATCGATAGATGTAGTTGTAATTTTCAATATGGAAATTCAACTAAACTTTGAATAATAATTAAATATTTAGAATCGGGATAATTTGTGAATCTGGATGTAAATAGTTATGAAAATGGTCTCTAAGGTTTATTTTAAGTTTAGTTTGATTTGAATTTTTTCTATTGGATTTTTAGATGGAGTTAAAAGTCGATTAGTTGAATTTGGAATTTTATATTGATTTAATAATGGAATTTAATCATATAATAATGAAATAATCAGATTTTGATTCGAAATGATTCATAATGATTTCTAGTGAGAATATAAACTCTATATGATTTATTATTAAGTCAGTAAAATTTTTAAAAGTAAAATTTTAAGTGATTTCGACGATTGTGAAAATCTCTCGAATTAATCGACGAGTTAAAATAGCCTTTCAGGGCACAATCTCGGAATTCGACGAAACTAGTTCCATTGGATCCGTAATAGTTAGTTATTATCGGATTTCAATTTTCATAGCAATCGGAGTTGTCATTTGACCCTGGCAGCTCAAAACGCATAGAACTATTTTAATCGATTTGATTTAAAATTGAGTGTTTATTTCCGTAACTCGTGCATATGATCAAATTAGCCTCCGAGACACGTTCCATTGTGTTCAAAATGCGGGTAAAACCTTATGAACGCCTGGCGGCACGTGTGATTTGGAGTTCGTTTGTATAATCTGTTAAAATTTGAGAATATTTGTAAAATAATAATTATAAAACGTATATATATATACACACGTTTATCAGCAAACCCTAGCTTCTCTTTAATCTAGCCGCCATGCTTATTTCTATGGCCAAAACCCTTCCTACCTTCTCCCCTTGATCCCCACTCATCCACTCAATTTTGCCGAAATGCTTCAACATGAGAGTTGGAGAGCACCTCGACGTCTACCCATCCAATGGTGGCGATGTGTTTTCGCGGAGGGGATTGGTGGCTACAACAGTTGGAACGCCGCACGTTCATGCATGATTTTCGAGGTTTTTTGATGACCGAGCTTGATTGGAACTTGGGCGATGGTAGAGGCAGCAATGGACTTCGAAGCGGTGGGTCCTGATCGTGTCCAAGTTAGTCGATGGAGGAGAGTTTTGAAACCCTAAAGGGTGCGGCATGGGTTCGTGGCTTTCTGGGTGCGAACGCGATGGGGAAGATAGTTAGTAGCGGCCATTATTTTCTGCTGATCATGTGGCCTGATTTAGTTTGGTAAATGAATAATAAAATAGAAAATAGAAATTTGTTTTAAAATTTATATTCAAACTTTAAAAATTCATATCTAATGCGTTCGTTGTCAGATTTCAATGAAACGAGAAGCATCGGAATTGCGGCGACATGGTCTACGCTGCAGTACAGATTTGGAGACAATTGGAGTTAGCGAAATTTTTGGGTTAAATCGATCACGGTCGATTTAATTCGGAAATTTAAACGCTCGTCAGAACTCAAGGTGAGTTAATCTCACTCACATCTAGATACCAGTTAATTTAAATAGCTAATATTTAAATGTTTGATTGGCTGTTTAGCCGATGATAATTATTATCAGATTGAATCGATATTTGTTGGTTGTGCTAATATCTGTGGATGCAGGGAAACAGGTTGGAGGAATCCTACAGGATTCCTCACAAATAGAAATTTTTATTTATACTCTATGATATATCTCATTGATATCCTATGATAAATTGATTTGGATCTTGTCATGTTGTGTTATGATTGGATAAATATAATTTGGTATTTTAAAAATATAAATAAATAAATAAATAAATAAATTGGGATTAAAGGGAAATGAAAGGAATTTTTGAGTCATGAATTTAAGGGAATTAAATTCTAGAAATTGGGTTGAAATTTGTAAATGGATTTGAAAACTGAGATTGGAATGGAAATGAGAAACAGAAATTTATAAATTGGATTTATAAATAAATTGTTATATTTATCAGTGGATAAATTTGAAAATATTGATTACCGGTGGGAAACTTTATAAGAAAGGTATAATTGTTTTAAAAGTAAAGATGAGATTATCTTTATGGAAAGTGCATTTTTTCCTGGAAATTTGTTATGTTTCAAAGAAAAGGTTTCAAATTTTAAGTTGGCAGTTTAAATTGAGTTTTATAATATTTTAGAAAAAGAAATATTATTTTAATTGTTTAAGTAAACATTTATTTAAGTAATTATGGTATTTAATTATTTTAAAAAGTAAAGTAGTATTAAGTTTTCAAATGGAAATTATAATATAAATATTTGATTTAATAACTTTATTTAAAGGTTAAATTTAGCTTAAATTACTTAAATACCTCTATATATTTCCTTAAGTATTATTTTCAATTAAGAAATTTCTAGAAGCTTTATTTTAAATATTTTAAACATATATTTTGAAAGTGATTTCCAGGAAATAGCAATGTGTTTAAAAATAAAGGAGTTTATTTTTAAAGTATGGAAAGGAATTTACGGGATGAACGTAAAATTGAATTGGGGTAAATCGGGTAGGATTTATAAAAAGAATTCTTTGGGTTATCCTAAAATGGAAGTGTATTTCCCTGAAAAGCCAAGTATATTTTTAAAGCAGATTTTTGAAAAAAGTTAGAAGTTTTGAAGTTGTATTAAAGAATGGTTTCAAGAAATTATTTAAGTTCTAAGAATTTTAAAAGTGAACATTTATCAAATTAGATATAGAAATAATTATTTTAAAGGGGTAATTAGTATCACGTTTTAAAGAATATTATTAATATTTATACTTTATAAAATGGTTTTATTTTAAAGATAATTAGTTAAAGTTTTATTTGAAAACTTGTATAGGATTTCATAGCTTTATTTTAAAATTTAGTATGACTTAACTTTATTTTGAAGAAAATAGTTTATATTTTATAAAGCAGTTTTATTCGAAATATTTTTAAAAGTATATATATATTTTAAATTAAGTATGTAAGTATTTTTAATATAAATGTTTTAATGTATTTTCAAGAATAAAGAATTTAAATTATTTTAAATCTTAAGTATTGGAACTTGGGTGTTTTCAGAGGAAGTGAAGATTTGGGAATTTATTCCATGAGAAAAGTTGGGCGTGGAAACTGTTTTCAAAAGGATTTGAAAAGGAAAATATATCTTGCAAAGATATTTTTGAGGAAAATAAATAATGTGGGAAATTATTTATTGTGTGATGGATGCTTATGGATGTTAATTGATAGTTAAATCACCGGCTATCAATATTGGACAATGCGTTGATCGTTTCGAAGAGACAGAGATCAGGATTAATTTCTCGAAAACCACTTCGATCCGGTTTGTACGTTTTCGTGGGAAAAACAAGTTCGGAGTCGAAGATGGAGCGGTGAAGTGCAAGGGCTAGTCGCTACTAATTCTAAGGATATTTCCAAAATGGATGTAGTAGGAGTAGTGCCTTCGGTTCCGTTCGAACCCGGGACGGACTTGTATGGATGAATGCTTTCGGAACATCGTCAGGTGGACGATGGGCATTCTAAGTGAAACGTTCTAAAAAGGTAACGCTTAGCCTCAAGCCTCATCAATTGGGAATGACTTAAAATCAGGGGTTATGCAGCAAGGCTAGGTGGGTAGCACCCATTTCAGGGTGAGGTCATTCCTGTCTAGATGTCCCTTTTATTTTGGCTTAGTGGTGCAGTTGCTGATCCCAACCATAGGGTGATCTTACTCAGGATTATCCAGTAAGGGGTAGTCCCGGCCTTGTGTTGCAGGGGATCGGGCGTGGTCCTCGGCATACTAATCTAAACCAGGTATTGTGACAGGTGGTACCCCAGTGCGTAGTCATTAGTTGGAAATCCATTCTCCCTACGAGCCTTTTACGAGTTTTGTTTGTATTACCCACTTTGTGGCTAGTAGCTGGAATTTAATAGATGTAGCAATTTCGGCTATTTTAATAAGTATTTGTATATATACCCTATTATAATATCAGAGGATTTTTATAAGAAATGTTTTAGCAATCATAAGGTAAAAAACTCGACATGTTTATTTGTGGCGTGGTCTTACGAGATGCTTTTGTTTTCAAAAGGATTTTTAAACTTTAATAATCAATTTGGGTGTATTTTTATCAGCTTGTATTCCAGGCTGACTCGAGTGTTATTTCATTATAATGTCCGGGTCAGACCGAGTATTATATGTTCAGGATAGGATGCGATGGTGCTAAGGAGAAGAGCTGGAGTCCGAGACGTATTATCCGTACTTGTTTATATCCACTGCTGCGCTCGTTTGAAATTGTCAGGCTGGTAATTGTTGTTTGTTGTGATACACTGATGATGTATTATATAAAATAGATATAGTTTTCATTTTGTGTAAAGATCCGATATTATATATTATATTTTGTTCCGCTGCGATTGTGAGATTCTGTTATTGTTTAGTTCCTTCTTTCTTCTACCTTCTTTCTTTTTCCTCGACAATCTGTCTTTTCCAGCACTTGATCGTCGGCACATTATACTGTGGGGTATTTTGTGTCGATTTTCGAGGGTCGAGAAGGGCGGGTCGTCACAATTTTATAAATAATTTTTGATAAGTACATTATTTTCGACAAAAGAATTTTTTATTTATATATATTAATTTTAAATAACATTTAAATGAATTTATCATACAAATACATAAGTTCATATAGGTACTATGAAATACATTTTAAAATTTATAAAATCATATTAATACATATTGAACTCATGGAAGATTTTTTTAAAATTTTAAATATCTAACTAAAATCGAAAATTAAAAAATTGGATTTTTTTAATTGTTAAAATTATTAAATCATACAATGAATTATAAACCACAAATTTTTTGAATAAAATTTGTTCGAAGTTTAAATTTAAATTTAGATTCAAATAAAATATTTTTCCTAATTTTTTAAGTAATTATTTTCAGTTATATTATTCAAATAAATTATTACTTTGCTACTATGCTCTCTACGTAGTTCCCACTTGGGTTCTCACCTTATATTATTATTTAATCTACTATAATATTGTGCCCTACACTACTTAACAGTAGAAATAAAAATCTTTATTAGCTACCAAGCCTCTTGTTCCATCTTCGATCTGCTATTATGACCCTTATTTCAAACCTGTGTAATCCTATAAACTCAACCTACTCGAATAAGCACCTAAGTTAATTGGTAAAACAATAATAAAAAGAAGGATTAGACATAAAGTCTGGTATGAATAATACTTGCCCCAAAAATTTCATACAGTGAGACCAAATTGCACAGCATGGTTTACGTTTCTCTCTCACTATTCAACATTAAGTGTAGAACGTTCAAAATACTAACGTAAATAGTTCTTATTTACATATGCATCTTCGCTTTCCTAAGCGGTCCCCATTTATTTTTGCGCTGTTGGCACTGTCCCTACTCAATTCCCAGTTTAGTTCATCCTTTTGGTTCGTCTTATTAATTCTACTGCGCTCTCTACACAATCCCCATCGGGTTCTCACCTTAGATTATTATTTAATCTACTATAATATTGTACCTCGTGCATCTTCTAGCTTTCTCTTTGAATTTTTAATACTGCACCCTACATAGGTCTCTTTAACGTTTTAATACCGCATCCCACGCAATTCTTACTCATTTAGTTTAATAATTCAGCACCATGCCCTGTGAAGTTAAATGCCTCCTCTTCCCCATGTATGCATCCATAAATGCCTCTCCTTACCTTTCCAATGCGTGCGTCCACTCTAAAAATTTGTTTAGGTTATGGAATTTCCCCGCAATCCTTGAAAGTTGAATGTCTATCCTTACCTTCCTAAGGTGTGCATTAGAATGAGTATCCCTCCCAATGTCAATAGCCCTTCTAACCTTATTTCTGGCGTAGGATCCCATCTGAATTGGCCTCTCCCTAAGTCCCTCCTACCTAGCTTTTGTTACGTTACTTTTACTATAAAAAAAATTTTGGCGTAGTAACACTCTGCCCCAACGTTGAGTCCTTCCCACTTTCCTTACTAAGTATTCCCTTCAACTTTGAGGCAGCTTGATCCCTTCATACCGTGTGCAGTATTTTCTTATACATATAAAGCCGCTGTCCCAATGTCGTTTTTAGATAGACCAGGACATCTCTAACAACGTCTTTACATGTATCGTTATTTCAATCATCCTTATTTTACTTTCTATTATTTGCAATGTCCCTTTTCTTTCTTTTCAATAAAGGATTTGGATATGGTTTTTCTTTTCCTCAATACCATTAATATTTCGTTCCACATAAATTTATTATCATGCTCCCCTGTGGTTCCTCACTCATCCGAGTGTAGTATTTAGCCCTTTTTGATTTATTTCCCTTATAGAAATTCTAATAAACTCCCAAAATATTTGTAAGCACTTGTTCGAACATATTTAATCTTTATGCGGACTTTTAAGGGTATTTTCCTTGCTTATTTTCTAGTTGTGCACCTTTGGTAAATCGTATAAGCTTAAGAAACTTTTCAATAAAAACTCATCTCCAAAATCTTGATTATAACACCATATAAAATTTTCATCATGTTTCAAAATCGTTAGAGTAGGGGAAACACATCTAAACATCTCATGTTTATCTATTCTTCCCCAAAACATTCATTAAACCTTTATATTTATTAATAAAATCCATATGAATCTCATCATACTTATAAATATATAAATCTAGACCCAAGACATATACTAGGTATCGGCGTAGATAGGTTATTATTACTCATCTAGATCTTTAAGATGTCTAGCTTTAGTCTTCTTAATCCCCTCTTTGCCTGCATTTCCCTTATCTTTCTCTCTATTTTCTCCATTTAAGCCGTCATTAAAGTTCTTCCTAGATATATTTTTATTTGTAGTAATATGGAAACGAATGAATTTCAGAGTAATATTTATTATCCCACAATTATTCGACTTGGGCCCTTATATCGCTTTTCCATTAACTTATTTCCCTTTATTTCTCTTATTTAGCCTGCCTTGACTTTTTAATTGATGTATTTGGTTAATTAAAAATTTAGGGTCGTTGCTGTTTTTCCTCCTTAAAAGAATTTCGCCCTCGAAATTTAATTTAGATTTAGTAGAGATTCATCCTCTATTCCATGCTTACCTAAGCATACTTATGAACTTTCAATCCATGCACATAAAACCTACTGTACTATCTACTAATACGATAAATATCCATAGTGTTCTTACACACACACACATATATATAGTCTACATCGATACAATTCAATACATAGCTCATGCGCTACTCTGAAATGAGCAATTCTGAATAGGTCTTCTTCACCTTCTCCTATGTTTCCTATGTGCAGTCCTCCCGATCTACGCTCCACTAACCACGCACTATCATCACTACCTTGTTTCGAAACTATTCTCATCTCGATCCATTATTTGAATCGATCTACGCACATATGTCGTATCTGACTTTATGACCAAGTATTCTACTACGCTCTGATTCACTATTGTACTCGAATCCCTAATGCATTTCCACAAACATAATACGTGAAACATATTATGAACCCCTACAAAAGCACTAGGCAGATCCACTTTATGCGCCATCTTCCCAATCCTATCTATGATCGGAAAGGATCCTACATATCTGGGTGCTAACTTTCTAATTTTTCTGAAGTGCATTACACCCCTCATCGGGGAAACCTTCACGGACACTTGATTGCCTACTGTGAAATTAAGTTCCTACCTCCTTGTGTTGGCACAACTCTTCTACCTAGACTATGCTGCCTTTATTCTAGCTTAGATCAGCTCTACCTTCTTAGTAGCATCCTTCACCACATCTGGTCCCAAAACAATCCTATCTGTTGCCTCCAGCCAACATGCATGTGACTTACATGGCCTTCCATACAACGACTCAAATGGAGTCATCCCAATACTGCTCTAATAGTTGTTATTGAATGAGAACTCTACTAGATGTAAGTAATCCTCCCAAGATCTACCGAAGTCCAAAATGCATGCTCTTAGCAAGTCTTCCAGGACCCTACTGACCCTTTTAGTCTGTGCATCTATCTGTGGATGGCATGCATTACTCATGTGCAGTTTTATGCCTAACACCCCATGTAGATTTTGCTAAAATGCACTAGTGAACAACAAATCTCTATCACTAATAATAGAGGCAACTCGTGTAGTCTCACAATTACCTTTAAATATACCTCTGACTTCGGCTCAGTCCTCTTAGCCTTCACTGGAATGAAATGAGCACTCTTAGTTAGTCTATCAACCATGACTCATATGCCTTCATCCTTTCCCTTCTCCTTGGCAACCCATCAACGAAGTCCATAGATATTGAATCTCATTTCCATAATGGAACCTTCAAAGGCTGCAGGAGCCCACTTGGCTTTTAATGTTTCGCCTTTACTAATTAGCATGTATACACTCCCACATCTTTCTTCGTCCCTTCCTACAAGAAAATCCTCTTCATATCTCGATACATCTTTGTACGTCCAGGATGTATAATAAATTTTAAATGATGGCATCGCCCAATATTTCCTTCTGCAGTCCTTCTGCACTCGGAATGCACAATGTTTTATTCTTTCACGATCTTCCTTCTCTATCAACATTGAACCCCTTTAATTTTACTGCTCTGAATTCCGAGTCCAAGTTCCTTACTATGTCTGCGCAGAACTTGTCTCCCTTCTATAGTTCAGCTATCCATTCTACCAGTGCAAGCTTGACTTCTAAGCTTCCTAGCATTTCAGATGTACTGCTCGAACCTGCACTTGACCAAAACTGCACATTACATGTAGATACTGTTTCTAAAACAGTCCACTCCTATATCATATCCAAACCACAACTTTGCTATTTTTGGCTTACAACATCAATTACCTTGTTGCCTTTTTATGGGGTATACTCCATCCCAAAATCATACGATGCTAGAATTCTAACCACTTTTACTACCTCATGTTCAACTCTTTTTGGGAGACCAAGTATCTTAAGGACTTATGGCCAGTACATAGGTTAAACCTCTCCCCGAAAGATACTGTCTTCTAATATTCAATACGAAGACAACTACTGTCAACACCAAATCATGCGTTGGATACCAAACTTCATGGGGTCGCAATTGCCTAGATGCATAAGCAATCACTTTGCCCTTCTGCATCAATACTGCGCCTAACCCCAAACCTGACGCATCCATGTATACAGTCATACCATCATTCCTTTTAGGTATTACCAACACAAGTGCATTTGTCAATCTATATTTCGGTTCCTAGAATGCCTTCTCGCACTTCTGCATCCAAACAAATTGCTCATCCTTCTTGGTCAGCCTCATCATTGCGCAACTATATAGGAAAAGTCTTTGATAAATCTTTGGTAATAACAAGCCAAAAGAAACTTCATACTTCAGTTACATTCTCAGGTCTCTTTCATCCATTTAGTGCCTCCACCTTCAAATGATCTACAACTATCCCTCCTTCCGAAATCACATGGCGTAGGAACTTCACCTCCCTCCTCCACAAATGACACTTAGAAAAGTTCTCCTTTAACTTATGCCGTGTTAACGTCTCCAGCACAAGCCTTAGGCGAACTGCATGTTCCTCATCATCCTTAGATTACACCAAGATGTCATCTACGTACACTAACACGTACCTATCCAATTTATCTCGTAAGATCCTATTCATTAATTCCACAAAGAATGCTGGCGCATTGGCCAGCCCAAATGGCATAACCAACCACTCATAAGAATTGTACCGTGTTTTGAACGCGGTCAAAGGAACGCTTTCCTCTACAACCGTCAGCTGGTGGAACCCTATAGCCAAGTACAACTATGAAAACAAATCATCAATTATCGGCAAAGAATACTTATTCTTCACCGTCCTTTCATTTAGCTTTTGTTAGTCAATGCATAGTCTTAATGACCCATTGGACTTCCTTACAAATACTGCTATTGCTCTCCAAGGTGAACTGCTTAGCCTTATGAAGCACTTTCCTTCTAACTTTTCGAATTGCTTCCTTAACTCCTCCCTCTACCTTGGTGGCAAACTACTTGGGGGCGAACTAATTGGTTTGGTCCATAGTAATAAGTCTATTCGAAACTGCATCACTCTCGAAGGTGGTAACCCATAACCAGTTCAAATATCTTTCGGACCTCCTTCACTACAGGAACTGCTCCAAGATCCTCTTCCTCCAAAGTTAAAGTAAATAAAACACTCCTGTGAAATTCTCCCTATTCCTCCAAGACTACATACGCTATCTCGATGGTCGGGATAACTCTGAGTAATTATCCTCTTTGTGTAGTGCAACCTTGCACTATACCTCTCTAAACATTCCATCCCTAAAATAACTCCGAAGGCTATGAAACCGAACATGTAGGGATCACAAGAAAACTTCCAACCACCTAACTCAATATTTAGGTCAGTGCATCTAAATCGAAGAGTGTCATACCCTCCACTGGATTTGCTACACGTATGGAAGTGGCTAAATAAGTGACTCCTACCCAATTCTATCAACTAAATCTTTAACTATAAATGAATGTGTAGCACCAATATCAAACTATACTCTAACTAAAATACCAAAATTCAAAGCCATACCTTCCAAGGCTATCCCATTGCCTCTTTCCTCTGCAAATGGTCCTTCCTTTGGTCCATCCAAAGCATAAATCTATGCTTTGAGCTTCGGGCAATCCTTCTTTAAATGTCCTGCTTTTTCATACTTAAATCACTTCATCTTCTCAGATTCCTTTGACATAAGGCACTTCGAAGCATAATGCTGCTTCTATCTGAAGTTACAACATATAACCTCTGTGTTAACAACTGCATTCCTTTTCCCCTTCTGCCCTCCTTTCTCGCCTTTAGTATATAGGATAAACTTCTTCTTTTGCTCTGCTTTGGGTCTCACCTCGACCCTTCTCTGCTCCTGGTACATCCTATCATACCTTATAGCCATGTCAATTACAAAGTCAAAAGGAGATGCTATATGAGCTCTCACCTTATGATCAAGAACTTGCTTCAAGCCCCTAATAAACTTTTCATTCTCCTTCATTGGGGTATTTGTAACAACCACCTTTTTGTACGTTTTAAATCGACGATAAACCACACACGTCGGACTCAAACCATACAAAAGGGCGAATTGTTATTGGGGTGAATAAGAAAAGGAAGAAAGAAATAAAACAAAACAGAATCTTGCAGCGGAATGACAAAATATAATAATCAAATAACAGTTCATGAAGCTGTTTTACAAAACATTTGATTATACATATACAACATAGATCAGAGTTACACATACCAAAGAATAATAAATAATGCAGCAGAACAATATGATGCAGTGGAACACTATAGTAAATAATAGTAATACAATCTTCGTCTTCGTCCTCTAGCAACACAGTCTTCAAATCCTGAAATGCTCTGGCTGACCCGAGCGAATTGAAATGACAAAACACTCGAGTCAGAACTAAAAGATCTTATGTAAATTAAATCAACGGTAAATAATATGAGTGGAACGGTAAATCAACGTGAGTGTAGTAACTTAAGAGATGCTCGGGAGTGCAGTAACTTAAGAGATGCTCGGGATTCACATCTTCTAAGGATCCGTTAAACTATTTACTATGTAGTAATATTTTGCTATTATAATAATGTCTACAGTAAAATAAAATTACTTTTAAATAGCATTAAGGAGTCATCCAATCTCCCCCTTAACACAATAATAGTCCCAGTAGTCCATCCAGTATCATGGTTCCTCCTGATCAGGAAGCCACCAGAGGATACCACACGGATTATGGGGAAAAACCAAACTCGTACAAGGCGCGATAAGGTAGGTGACATGGCACAACGAGGCAATGCTAGGGTAGATAAACCAATTACACATCCAGGCTGGTGGTGATGCGTAGCATGCAGCTACCACCCACCTCGAGCCACACCTCCAAAAATCAAAGGGCCCAAATCAATCACAAAGTAATAGAATGGTATTGAAGGAGTGTGTCCGATAAGAGGGGCTACCTTACTCACCCGAGAATCGCTCCTGTTTTAGCTACCTTATGCCAACTCATGGGAGTCGGGTCCACATATATACCTCAATAGAACGTCGCCACCATCCTACTTCATTCTACAATCTCCACCGCGTACACGGTTGTTAAAGTGGTTTTTGGAGTTGGCAGAGAGTATGACAACTTCCGATCCCGGTCTCTTTAACAACCAAATGTTATTATAACACCGTAGTCATTTCAAAATAATTTTTACTTCAAAACCAGAATATAATATCCATTTCAAAACCATGTAAATACGATATCATTTCCCTTTCAAAAACCCAAACCAATAGGATACCATTTTTATTGAAACCCAAATCAATATAATATCATTTTTATTTCAAATTTATCCTTTCCCAAAAATCATAGCACTTTCAACCTTATAACACTTCGAAATCAAAACACTTGAAACATAACACCTTCAAATTATAATACCTTGGAACCCATAACTTTGAAACATAACTTCCACCACTTAAACGGTTTAAATATTTAAAATACTTTATATAATATACTAGATTTTTAAATTTCACAAATCAATTCCAAAACAACTCGAATTTCTAAATTTAATATTTAACCCAATCCAAATCGTAAATTTCAATACGATTTAGTTTCCAAATAAACTATTCCAAATTTTATCAATTTCAAAACGGATTTGATCCATAGAATAAACCATTTCAAATTTAATATATTTCAAACTTCAAGTATTCAACAATTCCAAAACTAAGTTTGGTAATTATGATTCAATAATTCTATTTTCTGTTATTTAGTTTTGAAATATTTTACATAATAAATCCATTATCATTTAAATAAAACTCAAATTATAAATAACTAAGTATTTCCTTCAAGTTATTTATACTTGAAATATTCATTTAATTCACCTTAAAAAAATCAAGTTATAAAAATCATACCTTCTAAAATTTCAAATTTAATAAATTTCACATCAAACTTATTTGAGTTTTATACTTAACTAAATTCAATTTCAAATAAATCTCAAATTTATCTTCCAATCTTAATTTATTTAAATCATTATAAACTCTATGTTAAAATATAATTCAAATACTTAACCACATTGTCTTCAATAAAAATCAAACTTATTATTAAGCTTATTTTATATTAAAACAAATTATGCATAGCTTAAAATTAGGAATAAAATAACATTTATATAATATCTAAAATCAATATTTATCTAAAACCATATATTTCTTTACAACACTGTAGTAATCAATTAAATTTATAAATACACACACACACACCCCACAGTGTCTGTATATAATTTTCTATGGTCAAGTGATACGGATATTTATCATTTCAATCCATAATTTAAAATATAAATACGGTTATATATCATTTCAAACCGCAATTCTGAATGAAATAATAATCCATAACAACTTGAAGTTTATAACAATATAAAATGCAACATCCATTCACCAAATATCAATCATCAACCATTTATCACAATCATCATCCAATTCAATCAATAACATCGATATAGAACAGATAATAAATAACAGGTATTTACTGACAGTTTATATTCATAATAAATTAAATAACCGTTTTATCCGAATAAATTCAAATAAACTGAGACGATGATTTAAAATATGCCAAACAGTCATAAATAAAATTCTAATCACATCATAAATCAATTTAACAAACATAAGAAATTTTAGAAGTTGTGAGTGGGTTAGAACACTCACCTTTTGAATTTAAATTGAATTTAGTTCCAATTTAAACCCAAAATTCAAACGGTCTGAGATTTATCCAAACCAGCATCAAAATGACTGAAACTTCAATATGATCCTAACGGAGAAAACCGCGTATGAAACGGGCCTCGTATGTAAAAGTTATTGATATTAGAAGATTTTACGATAAAGATTAAAGTAAATAAAATAATAAATATGAATAACACGTCACCACCTGCTCAACATAGCCGAACCCTAGCCAGCAAAAATCGCGATCGAGCACGATATTACATGTCTGCCACCTTCATGATAACGTCGCGTCACCACCTCGCAAATCCAGGCCCTCCGACTAACCTCTGACCTCATCAGCCTTGGCCGCCTCCTCGGTGAATTCGCGGAACCCCCATCTCGTTCGCCGCCGATCAAGTTCTTAGTCCAACCACGGCGACATCGAGCACCTCCAGATCGGCCTAGCCATACTGATGCAAACTGCGCACCTTCCTCCATAAGCCCGCACTCCCATTGTCGCGAAGACGACGATCTACCGTCAAATCCATCGACCCAATGTGAACGGCCGTGGATAAACGGCAAATTTCTAATCAAACAATAGCTCGAATCGAGAAACAAATTATAGATCTAAATTGCGCTCGTCGAGAGCTTCAAGTCGATATATAATTTGATAGATATTGAGGAGTTTGAATTTTTGAGGTTGAATTTTGAATTGAAACTGGGTTGAGGAGTTTTAGGGTTTTAGCCATTGAGGAAGAGGAGCAACATAAGTTTTTGTACGTACAGAAATGAGAAATGGAAAGGCTGCTAGGGTTTATAACAGGGTATTTATACACACAACTGAAAATAGAATAGATGGACAAGATTGATTTACACGTTAAATGATAAATGGCCCGAAAAGCCTATTTCGACTCCGGAACGAAAATGGACCAACCCATCTATCAAAATATACGTTTTAAAATGTTTTAAAATCAATGGAATAGGTTTCAAGTCCAATTCCATCGTGTTAAGAAGTTATACTAAAATCAAGTTATTTCAAATTGATTTCAATTGATTTCAATTAAATTGATTTCTAGGCGTTTCAAGCCTGTATGATCAAACGACAAGTCCGATTGCTAAGAAACTTGAAATCCTACAATAATTCACCGTTACGGATCCGATAAAACTAGTTTCATCGAAATCCGAGTCAGTTGCCAAAATGGCTATTTTCCGGTTAATTAAATAATTTAATATTAAATTAATTAATTACTTACTCAATCCAAATTTAATTATTTACCATTTCTATCATTTCTGATTACAAATAAACTTCTAATTCATTAACCAAAATTTCCATATCAATCAAATAAGGATTTATTGCAAAATTTATAGTGTTTACCTTCAATTTAAGTAAATTCAAATAAGTTATATTTTTAATTTCAATTAAATTAATACCATTTGTATTCAATCTCTTTATTCAATCAATCGTCATCTTATGGATAAATTTAACATTAGTATATATCCAACTACCCTAATATTTTTACAGTCATCAGCTAAATCCATATTAACACAGTTTTTAATTACGTTTAATTGCAATAGATTTAGATCTAATTCAATAGATTAAATAAATGGGGAAACAATTAATGATTATCACTATTCGCCTAATTTATTCCCATTCATACTTTATTATCAACCAATAATTATTATAATTACTTATCTAGCATTGATTCTATCATATTTCATTATATCTATCAATAATTAGCTTTAATTACCATTGTTACATTTCATTGTAGTATTTATTACATTATTGCATTATGACTTTCTATTTCTTTCCATATTAAATAACAAGATTCATTAAATTAACAAATTTAATTATCGAAAATTTACGGGTTGTTACACTTGTTACACTCTCCCCCACTCAAAACTTTTTGTCCCCGAAAAGGAAAAAGAAGGAAAAAGAAAGAATTAAATCAACAATACATCTTATTCAAAAATATTAACTTTATAAACAATAAATTTACAAAATTAATTAATCTAAATAAAATATACCAATTTATAACCATTAAATCTTTTTATACTCAAATAAATAAAGTTTGGAAAACATTTTTCAAAATTTTCTTAGTTCAAAATTTATGGAAAGATTTGGCAGAGTCTCCTTGGTACGGAGAGGCTTGAGAGAAAATATAATATAAAATATAATAATATATAACATATAATCCCTAAAATAATATATCCCAACAACGGAAAAAACAATATAATAACGCTATAAAACCATAATCTGAGAACGTACCTATTTGTCAAGCAATTAACGCTTAATTATGAAACCAAAAGCTGTAGCAATTGCTTCCATAACCTGCATTTCACTTATATAATCTAAAAGAGTTAATAATTATATAGATGAAATATAAATTTTGTTTCATCCACTAGCAAACAAATCAATGTCAAACAACAACTATCACTTGCAACCACAGCATACAATCGTCATACAGAATCAATACAATTCAATTATCCATCCATATCAACAAAACAAATAGTTGTTCGGGTTTAAAACTTTAAGTTGTACAGAATAAAAAACAAACTACTAAGTGCACCATTTACTCAACAGTCTTAGATGAAACTAAATAGATTATTCACACATCCAAACAATTTTAAAGTTTCCTTGCCCAAACAACCTTAAACCAAACAAACAATGACCCCAAGCATGAATTAAGTTCATTCTTATTAATTTCATTTCACACATTTATTGCTTCATTTCCTTTTCATTCATAAAATGGTTTATCTTTTTATTTTTTCCCTTTTTTTTCCCATATAATGTCAATTTCTTCTTTATCGCATTATATTTATTCATTCATTATTTAATTTCGTTTATTTACCTTTAGTTATACATAGCTTCGGACATTAGCTTAAGTTCATAGTATTTCACTTACCGTATTCATCTTCCTATTTATTTTTATAATAAATAACTTCAACATTTGCTTAAGTTTATAATTACTTACTTACACCCCTTTCTATCACATTTAATTTGCAATAACCTTCCAAATAATAACTTAAGTTTATAGCAATTATAACATCAATTCCTATTAATAAAAGCAATTTATTGAACTCTTTCATTACATAAACTTACCCATATAATTTCCATTATATTTTATTATTAAACATTACAACTTTTAATATTTGGTAAGTTATATTTAAGAATGTAGTTGAAAGTTATACAAGTTTTTCTCGTTTCTTTTAGTTAATTTAATGTTCGATAATCATATCTTTTGTTTTATAGGTTACTAATCTCAACTTTCTTATAATTTCATTTATAACCTAGCATTTAATCTCTTATTTTAATTAAAGGTTCCAATTTTAATTAGTTACATTCCTTTTCACTACAATAATTGAAACTATTAATTAACGGAAACTTAAGAACTAAATGCCGGGTTAAATTCTAAATCATTTTAATATATTAGATAAATGTATGCACTTACAACTTATATATCCGATTATATTTAAAATAATTTAAAATTTATATTTGTTTATCAAAATAAATCTGCAGTAAAACTACTACAGTGACCTTTCCACTTAGAAACTCGAAAATGTAGGTCAATGATGCGTGCAATCATCACCAAAATTATTTTCCAGCGATAGAGAGGGGAGTACATAACTTATTTCTTTCCAACATTACTTTAAAAAAGTTCTTTCAAATTAGATTGAAATATTTATATCAGAAAATACTTATAAACAATATCATTATATTCCAAAATCCTTTGAAAGAAATTTTCAAAATCCCAGAACTTAAGTTTTAAAATTTCCCATTTTTATTTATTTTATTTTCAAATCTCATTTCAACTATTATTTATAATTTCATTACCTAACAACCAATATATTGCAACCAAATATATATCTTTTATAAAAAAATTAATTTATATATAGAAAATATAATAGGCAAAATTATTTCATTCACCTATATTTAAAACATTATTGTGTCGGTCTGTCCTATTAAGTGTTTAGAAATTTCTATTGATGTCATAGCGTCCTATGCACGAACCAGAATTTATAAATACAAAATGGAACAAATTAATACAATATCAAAACCTTTTATAACACTAATAAATACGCTCGCTCATATATACACACTCAACGACTCATCATAGGGTATTACTACCCTATTAATAAAGAGTCAGACCCCACAAAGCTAAGGTTTTCGCTAAACCAAAGCGCTGATACCAAATGTAACAACCACCTTTTTGTACGTTTTAAATCGACGATAAACCACACACGTCAGACTCAAACCATACAAAAGGGTCAACTATTATTGGGGTGAATAAGAAAAGGAAGAAAGAAATAAAACAAAATAGAATCTTGCAGGGGAATGACAAAAATATAATCATCAAATAACAGTTCATAAAGCTATTTTACAAAACATTTGATTATACTTATACAACACAGATTAGAGTTACACATACCAAAGAATAATAAATAATGCAGCGGAACAATGTGATGCAGTGGAACACTATAGTAAAAAATAGTAATACAATCTTCGTCTTCATCCTCCATCAACACGGTCTTCAAATCTTGAAATGCTCAGGCTGACCCGAGCGAATTGAAATGACAAAACACTCGAGTCAGAACTAAAAGATGCTCGGGATTCACATCTCCTAAGGATCCGTTAAACTATTTACTATGTAGTAATATTTCGCTATTATAAAAATGCCTATAGTAAAATAAACTTACCTTTTATAGCGTTAAGGGGTTACCCATATAGCCCTTACCACGTAATAGTCCCAGTAGTCCATCCAGTATCAGCGCATCTCTAGATCGAAAGACTACCCTAAATACTCTACGGGCTATGGGAGAAAAACAAACTCGTACAAGGCACGCTAGGGTAGGTGACATGGCACACAAGGCAATACCAGGATAGATATACCAATTACGCATCCGGGCTGGTGGTAACGCGTAGCTACCGCCCACCTCGAGCCACACCCCCAAAAATCAAAAATCAAAAGTGGCCACCAAACCAATCCAAAAGTCAGAGTATAATATCGAAGGGATGTGTCCAATAAGAGGGATACCTCCTTGGCCCGAGAATCGCTCCTGTTTTAGCTACCTTATGCCAACTCACGGGAGTCGGGTCCACGTATATACCTTAATAGAACGTCGCCGCCATCCTACTTCATTCTGCAATCTCCACCTCGTACACGATTGTTAAAGTGGTTTTCGCAGTTGGCAGAAAGTATGACAACTTCAGATCTCGGTCTCTTCAACAACCAAAAGTTATTATAACACCGCGATCATCTCAAAATAATATATACTTCAAAACCAGAATATAATATCCATTACCAAACCATATAAATACGATATCCTTTCCATTTTTAAACCCAAATCAATATGATATCATTTTTATAAAACCCAAATGAATATAATATCATTTTTATTTCAAATATATTCTTTTTCCAGAATCATAGCACTTTCAAATTTATTTACTTTGAAACCAAAACCACTTAAAATATAACACTTCCAAATTATAATACTTTGAAACTCAAAAATTTGAAACATAACTACACCACTTAAATGGCTTAAATATTAAATAACCTTATATAATAAAATAACTAATTCAATTTCACAAATCAAATTCCAAATACAGATTCGAACCCCCAAATAACCATTTTAATTTCCATATATTTCAAGCTTTAAATATTCCACCATTTCAAAACTAATTCTTTGATAATTCCATTTCTGTCAAATTCAATTACTATTATTTAGATTTGAAATGTTTACTTAATAAATCAAATATCATTTAAGTAAAACCTTTAAACTTCAAATAACTGGATATTCTTTCGATTTGATTATCTCGATATATTCATTTATCAACTCGATATTTATTTAAATCACTCTAAACCAAAATCAAGTTATAAAAATCACACTCTTTTAAAATCTCAATTTTTATTTAAATTTCACATCAATTTTATTCGAGTATAATTCTTAAATACTTTAATTCAAATCAAATTCATATTTATCCTCCAACCTTAATTTTTTTTTACTTAAGTCATTATAGACTCCGTATACAATAAAATTTGAACAGATACTTAACAATATTATATAAAAGCAATCAAACTTTATTATTAAACTTGTTTTTATTAAACAAATTAATACAACTTAAATTCAAGAATTTAACTATATATAAAATAATATTTATGTAATATCAAAAAATGAATAATTATTAAATCGTATATTTCAATCCAAAACCATTGAAATCATTTTAAAATATTTATATATAGACCGACGGTATCTGCATATAATTTTCTATTCCTATGGTCAAGTGATACGGATATTTATCATTTCAATCCGTAATTTAAAATAAAATTACAGTTATATATCATTTCAAACAACAATCCCGAATGAAATAAAATGCATAACAACTTGCAGTTTATAACATTATAAAATACAACATCCATTCATCCAATATCAATCATCAACCATTTATCACAATCATCAACCAATTCAAACAATAACATCAATATAAAAAAGATAATAAATAACAGGTAATTACTGGCAGTTTATATTCAAAAATAAATTAATTTAACTGGCAGTTTATATGAAATAATAAATTATATAGCAATTTAATTCAGTAAATTCAATTTAACCGGAATGATGATAAAAATATACCAAATAGCAATAACTAAATTTCTAATCACATCACAAATTAATTTAACACACATAATAAATTTTAGAAGTTGTGAGTGGGTTAAAATACTCATCTTTTGAATTTAAATTGAATTTAAATCCAATTTAAACCCAAAAATCGAACAGTCTTTGAATTCGTCCAAACAGCGCCAAAACGTCTGGAATTTTACGACGATCGTAGTAGAGAAAAGCGTGCGTAATTTCGACCTCGTATGTGAAAGTTATATGGATTAGAACGATTTAAAGTTTAAATTAAAATAAAATAATAAGCAGAAAAAACAAAACATACCACGTCACCATCAACACAGAACACACAAAACCCTTCTCTCACTCTCGTTCACTTTCTGCTCAAAACCCGGCAACGCACGTGCCGCCGCTAGCCCCTTGCCGTTGTCGCTAGGGCTATGCCGACCGGTCAGACCACCAAGCCTGACATCCCCTTTGTCCCCGTCTCACGCGACTGCGTCGCATCTAACCCATGCCGAGAGAAACTTGCAGCCACCATAATTTTTAACCCTAATACAATTAAATCCCCAGATCGAGCCGTCATCTTGTCGAACGAACCCCTCCGATGCACTATGCCCTCGACTCTCCACCACCCAGTGTCCTCGATTCAAGATCGGTTGCCGTCGATCTTGACGGAACAAACGGCCGAGAATAATTTGGTAATTTCAGGCCAAACTACATCTCCAAATGAAAAACGAATCATAACAGAGGATTACGCTCTTCGAGAGCTTCAGATTGATATAAAATTTTGTATAGTTTGTGGTGTTTGAAATTTTGGCTTTGGATTTGATTTGAAATTGTATTTGGGAATTAGAGTTTGCAGCCATTGAAAAGAGGAGCTAATAGAACGTACATAAATGGGGAATAAGAAATGAATTAGGGTTTATAACGAGGTATAGCAAGGCTGAAATTAGAATGGACCGGATCGAATGGATATGCGCGTTGAACGATAAAATGGCCCAAAAAAGTCCGTTTCGACTCCAGAATGGAATTTGGTCAACCCATATATCAAAATAGATGTTTAAAAATATTTTAAACGCGATGGAATAGGTTTCAAGTCCAAATTCCATCATAAACCAAATTATTTCAAATTGATTTCAATTGATTTGTAGGCGTTTCAAGCCCGTATGATCAAACGACAGGCCTGATCGCTATGAAACTTGAAATCCAATAATAATTCACATTATAAATAGAATTAACATTATTTCCTTAATCATTTCCTAAATTTACATTAACATTATAAATTAGACCCTAGCCAACAAAAATCACAATCGAGCACGATACTACACGGCCGCCACCTTCATGACAACGTCGTGCCACCACCTCGCAAATCCAGGCCCTTCGACTAAGCTTCTGACCACACGTGCCTTGGCCGCTCCCCTCGGTGAGGTTGAGACACCCCCATCTCATTCGCCGCCGATCAAGTTCCTAGGCCAACCACGACGACATCGAGCACCTCCAGACTAGCCTAGCTGTACCAATGCAAACTGCGGACCTTCCTCTACAACCCGCACTCCTTTATTGTCGCTAAGACAACGATCTACCGTGAAATTCATCGACCCGATATGGACGGTCGTGGATAAACGGCAAATTTCTGATCAAATGATGGCTCAAATCGTGAAATAAATTGTAGATCTGAGTTGCGCTCGTCGAGAGGTTCAAATCGATATATATTTCGATATATATTACGGAGTTTGAATTTTTGAAGTTGAATTTTGAATTGAAACTGGGTTGAGGAGATTTAGGGTTTTAGCCATTAAGGAAGAGGAGCAACAAAAGTTTCCGTACGTATAAAAATGAGAAATAAAAAGGCTGTCAGGGTTTATAACAGGATATTTATAGACACAGCTGAAAATAGAATAGATGGACAAGATTGATTTACACGTTGAACGATAAATGGCCCGAAAAGCCTGTTTCGACTCCGGAACGAAAATGGACCAACCCATATATCAAAATATACGTTTTAAAATATTTTAAAATCAACAGGTTTCAAATCCAAATTCCATCATGTGAAGAAGTTATGCTAAAATAAGTTATTTCAAATTGATTTCAATTGGTTTCACTAAATTGATTTTTAGGCGTTTCGAGCCCGTACGATCAAATGACAAGTCCAATCGCTATGAAACTTGAAATCCTACAATAATTCACCATTACAGATCCGATGAAATTAGTTTTATCAAAATCCAAGTCAGTGGCCGAAATAGCTATTTTCTAGTTAATTGAATAATTTAGTATTAAATTAATTAATCACTTCTTCAGTACAAATTTAATTATTTACCATTTCTATCATTTCTGATTACAAATAAACTTCTAATTCATTAACCAAAATTTCCATATCAATCAAATAAGGATTTATTGCAAATTTATAGTGTTTACTTTCCATTTAAGTAAATTCAAATAAGTTATATTTTTAATTTCAATTAAATTAATACCATTTGTATTCAATCTCTTTATTCAATAAATCATCATCTAATGGATGAATTTAACATTAGTATATATCCGATTACCTTAATATTTTTAAAATCATCAGCTAAATCCATGTTAATGTAGTTTTTAGTTACGTTTAATTGCAACGGATTTAGATCTAATTCAATGGATTAAATAAATGGGTAAACAATTAATGATTATCACCATTTGTGTAACAACCCAAAATTTTCTAACCCGAAAATTCCAGATAGTTATGAAAAAGAAGAAAGAGATAGAAGAAGAAGAACAGAAACACCAAACATCTCACATTCGTAGCGGATAAAATATAATAATAAATAATAACAGTTTACAAAAGAATATTATATCTATCGATTACATTTAATATACATCAGAGTTTCACATTATATATAGTCACTGAATATTTACAATTGTCAAGTCTCAGATTAACAATAATATAAATACAACGGAATACTCTATACGATATTGCCATCCAGCTCGCCTCCTGAGCTCCAGAACGTCCTAACCTGGAAATCTGTAATACTCGGTCTAACCCGAGCATTACATCAAAGTAATACCCGGGTCAGGCTGGAAACCAGCATGAGTAAACCCAACGAACATGGAATACCAAGCAAATAACCTATATAAAACCCGGGTAACTCATTTCAATTCACAAAACCATAATTAATTATTTGCATCACTTATTCTACTCATCCATTTCCTAAGTACCATGATTTAGATTTAATAGTCCAATTCCTTTAAATCATTTCAACCCAACCTATAGATTTCGCATGGCAATCTAAAAAAAGCGAAGGGGTTTCGGGTATTCCCTAATACCCGAACCCGGTCTCTTCGAATCTTATATCTTCCTTACCCAATTTATCCAAATGAAATTCACAACATTTCATCTCAGAGATATCAACTCATTCAAAGCATTTAATACCACTCAAACATTTATAAGCAAAGATTAATCACATACAATCAATTCAATTGATTCAAATTGAATTTCAAACCTCAATTACTTAGATTTGTTCATTTAACGTTAATTAATTCCAAATCAATTAATTGGTCAACCCATTATTTATTTATCTTAATTAATCGCCCTGGATTAATTATCCTTCAAGTGCATTCAAGTAATTATCATTAATTAACTTCACGATATTAATTATTCTTAACCAAAATCAATAAGGAATCTTAATTACCTCATGAATTAATTAACTATTTAATTACATTAATCCTTAATTACTTATATTAATTAACTTCTCTTAAGTCACTTATTTCTGATTAATTATCTTAATTAATCAGTCTTTAATTTCATCGTTGATTATATAAATTTATGATTTCTAATTATATTTCAACTTATCCTAAACTAAATTGATTACTTTGATTAAACCACAATATTAATCAATCTCGATAAATCTCAACATTCAATCAACTACCGGTATCTACTTCATTGAATAAATCAAGTACTCGTTTTATAATAGAAGCTTAAAGGAATTTACAATTACACCTTAACATTCAAGTTGTTAAACACTTAATATTTAAAAACTTTATTTATTAAATTTAACTTTGATTTAGAACTTGTTTTAAATCTCCACTTACAATTTAACTCCAGTTTTTACATATCACTTTTATTTCTTTCCAAATCATTCTCATTTTATTCTATAATTATTTCACTTTCAAATTTTCACTCTTATATTTCTTTTCAAAAATCCAAGTTTTCATATATTTCGATAACTTAGTATACCGAAATATTCAAGCAAACCACATCATTTAACTTCCAATTTCCAATAATATCCATCACCGAATATCAATCACCATATATGTTATACTACCATATATAATACAACACATCCAAGAAACCAATCATTCAACCAATCATTTAAATTTAACCATGTAAATTTAAATAGAAATCCAAAAGCGTGAGATTTACTCACCTTTGATTATTATGTTTGCAGTCCACTCCAATTATGACTTGGCTTCTCGATTATAGACCTTGCATAAATATTACACTTTTATTAATTATTTGAACCAATTGAACAATAATGATTTATTTATTTTTTTCATTTGAAAATACATATATCTTATAAAATAGTTTCTATAGATTTCAAAATCTATATCCATATATTCCTATAAAAAAATCTATATTGCCCTCCTAAATTCCTATTTCTAAATCTTATATATACACATATATTTTATTCTGATTTCTGTGCATATATAAAAATCTGCATCATATATTTTTTTCCAAAAACCTTAACTATAAACTCAACTAAACTAAATATGTCTGCCTGTATATACATTAATAACATCTTTAAACTGAAAAAAAATATTTTCCTTTAAAATCCTAGTGAAAATATAAATCTCTTTCTAACCTATATACTTATAAATCGAATTAGATATAAATTCAAAAATAGGTTGCTAACAAACCTTATTGCAAATCGACCGAACGACCTCGCGATCCGCTCGCGAGTTCCAAGTGCCCCACCTCCTAACTGCGACAACACACGGCGCCGCTGCGACGTGCCAACAAAGCCCTAATACGCGACCCTTCAAATCGGCACGAAACCCTAGCCTACAAGCCTTCTCGCCCGGCGCCACGAACAACAGCAGTATTCCCCTACGCGAGCCCTATGCGAGAGCTTCCACGACGTGGCCGTGCTCGCCCTCGCAACCACTCCTTCCAGCACGATATAAACTCGAGCTCACCCACAACTCGACTAACGAACGGAAACACGATTCTAAAATGCGAGCCTTCATCCATTCAAACCCCTTTTTTTAGATCGAACTGCCGTGCTTTTTTTTCGTTCTCTTTTGATTTCGAAAAAAAAACTGGAGAGAGTGCCTTCGTTTCAACAACTAAAGGACTAAAGGACTAAATATTAAAGGGGAGGCGTGCTTTGGAAGATAGGGTTATTATCCATTAAACTATTTTATTAATATTCGCAAATCAGCAACTGTTATAACAAACTCCAAATCACACGAGCCGCCCAGCGTTTATAGGGTTCTACCCGCATTCCGAACACGATGGAACGTGTTTCGGAGGCTAATTTGATTGTATGCACGAGATACGGAAGTAAACGACCAATTTTAAATTAAATCGATTTAAATAATTCGAAGCGTTTTGAGCTGCCAGGGTCAAACGACAACTCCGATTGCTACGAAAATTGAAATCCGATAATAACTAACTACTACGGATCCAATGGAACTGATTTCATCGAATTCCAAGACTGTCCCCCGGAAGGCTATTTTTAAATATCAATCTAAACGATATATTATTAAAATTGAACAAATTATCTTTAAGTTAAATTTCAACCATTCTTTTATCTTCAGTATCCTCATTATAGATTTTATAAGCATTCAAATTATTTTAAACAGGCTCAGAATTTCAGATTCAACAATTTACCCAATTTCAATTATTAAATTCAATATTTAACTATATAATTCAATGGTTTAATTATCAAATAAATATTGATATCTCGTATTCAAGTTAAAATTAACTTTCAAATGTTTAAAATCAATTCAATTATCCAATTTTAAATTGTTAAAAATTCCGGGTCGTCACATTCCTCCCCCCTTAAAAGAATTTCGTCCCCGAAATTAGTAGTTTGGAAGAATGAACCAATACCCGTCTACCCTTCCCCCAAAACCATCTGTTTTATCAACATCCTACCAACTATCCTTTGTTAAAGCCCATTATCACATCAATTAACTTTCCAAAACCTTCTATAGTTTCAATCAATACCCTTTTTCTCAATCGTTCAAAATTCAATTTAAAACTAAATTTAGAATCATCCAAATTTTCTCAAAAATTTTCTAACTCTCTAAATACACGAAAAAAAATTGCCAGCATCTCCTTTGCGTGGCTAGCTCGGTACAACTACAAAAGGCCTCTACGGGCTCCCAAATTTCCAAAAGAAAACAAAAGCCAAGTGGCTACATCAAAAACCCAATCCAATTTCATACAGAAACTAAAATATATACCTTTTTGTCGGGCAATTCACATTTATCTTTTGGAATCAAAACCAATTTCCTTTTCGCTTTAATACCTGCATATCTTACTTAGCAACAATATTCAATCATAACCTTTCAAGTCATTCCAAACATTTCCTCATATATGTTTTCATATCCATTTCTATTCAACTAGTTTTCCCCACTTCATATGAATTACATTTGTCTTCACTTCTGAGTATTAAATTTTATCTTTCATTTATAACTGACTCATATTAGTTTCATCTACTGATTTACATTAAATTCCAATTTGAAATCGTTTGTTGTTAACAAAAAAATTTCCCAAAAATTTTCTAACTCCCAAAATTTTCGAAATTTTTTGGCAGAGTCCCCTTTGTATGGAGGAGCTTTTGCAAGTTGACAAGAGATATAAATATGTATACATCGACCCACACGGTCGGAAAAAACAAAAATAGTTCATATTTCCTATTTTTATTGCGTAGGCGTACCTTTATTTAGCTTTTAAGCAAGCAGCTTATTTATTTTAGCAATTAGCATACCCCAAATCTAGCCAAACGGCTTCCCTGTACCTGTACTTACTCAATTTAAATATGTAAGTGCCATATATAAAGAATCTATTAACATTTCACTTACTTTCCATAGCTAAACACATGCATTACATAAACAACAAGCACCAAACGCTTTTCATAAGCGATTTATATAACTTTAAAGCTAATTCAATTGCTTTCAACCAATTCATAATCCATTCATTCAATTTAATGGTTTACAATGCAATTGCTTACATTCAATTCATTTGTAAACAAGACAAACTCCTATTCATATCAATTGATTCAAAAAGCAATTATATTTGCTTCCACTAATTCATAGAATTGAATCAAATCTCGTTTACGTTAAACGACAATCATTTCTATGCAATTTGATAATATCCATGTGAATAAATAATTACTTAAGTTTTATAACCAATTAAAATTGATTCCAACTCAATTTTATTTAATTCAATTCCATTTTAATTTATTCACAATCATTTTATTTAGCTCGACACATTCCATGCTTGTGTACTACTAACCATTCCCAAATTAATTCAATCCAAGCTTTATTTAATGGGCTTTCACTATTATTCGAAGCCAAACTTCCATAAATTTTAAACTTAAGTGAATTTTCTTTAGTTTATTCCAACATTAGACTTAAGTTTGCTTCTATTTGATTCTCATTTAAGCAACTTCCATTAAATTTAGTTAACTCATCCATTTTAAATTTTAATTTTAAATTCACCTTCACAATTTCCAAAATAATGTCCAACCACATACTTATCTCATTTATACTTTAAATTATTATACCACCAAATTTAAGTTCAGTCTGATAATCTTATTCCAATCACAATTTTGATTTAGTTTTTATTCTATCAGACTTCATCCATTTATTATTTAACTCAATAAACCCATTTAAAATTTTTAATTTACATACTTAATTCATGTTCGAATTTATTTTATTAATACAAGGCCATTCTCCATTTATCTACTCACCTGGGTTTTGTTTGCAACCCAAACCATTTCTATTATAATTCACTTTCATTTCATCTGACAACACTTCCATTATATCAAATTTACGTGCAAATTACGTTAAATATTATTCAAATCACTTGAATTTTATTTGCAATTCAAACCATCATTTTTTTTAACCTAACTCAATTTTTTTTTCAACATCTCTTCTTATTTACTCCATTATCAAACCCAAGCCGAATTCCATTTAAAATTCAAATTCATTTCCAAACTCCATTATCAACTTACAGTCCATTTTATTTATCTGAGTTAAATTTTATCAACATACTCTATTAAATAATTTATTTCGCTGATTAGCTTACTTCCACTTTTAATTTAATATTCGATTTTATTACAAAGAATCGCTTCATTTAAATTTCCCGAGCCCAATTTTATTTTATAATTTCAGTTGGATTTTACCTTCATTTCCAAAAATTTCAACTCTTTTACTTTAAAAATTTAGAAATGCTTTTAAATCCACTTTATACTATTAACATAGCTTTTATAAACATATTTCTTATAACTTGATGTCTCAACCAGTCCATCTTTGTTCTCACAGAAATTCAGTCATACGTTGATCAGGCGTAGAACTGAAAATCTATAAGTACTTGGTAAACCCGTTTTCAACATTCAGTGAAAATAGTTGAAAAAAATAATTTTATTAAAAATATAGAAAACATTTTTTTTTGAAAATAGAGGAAATATCTTTGGTGAGAATGCTCTGGAAATCATCACCCCCATCCATGGTCACAGTTACATTCCAGGGTTACGTTGCCATCGCAGCAAAAGTCCACGTAACTGCAGGCTCTCCGCGGCCTCTCGATTATGCCATGGATCCCACACAACAGATCACAGTTACATCCAGGGTTATGTTGCTGTCACAACAAAGTTCCATGTAACTGCAGGCTCTCCGCGGCCTCTGATTTTTACTATCAAAATGAAACCTCTCCACTCCTACATAGGTCGTAGTCTGCCGATATAAAATCAAACACAGACTGTTGGCTCTCAAGGCACGTACGACTTTCGCTATGTTATACCATAGGTCGCAGTCTACCGATATAAAATCAAACGCAGACTGTTGGCTCTCAGCGGCACACACGACTTCCACTATGGTATGCTCAACTCATAATCCTCAGGAACTAGTTTTGTCCGGACTCCTCACAGGATCAACTTTAGAACCCCCTGGGCTCAAGGCAGCACCACCCGGTGGTACTCCTGAGAAGTTCATTTCAAGGGAGCGCCTCTTTTCCCAGAGCCATCATCAAAACATTTTATGCTATACACATATAGTATCTTCAAATCATACACCTAGTATGATCTCATACAAAGCTCTTTTACTCAAAATCGATTATCCCAAAATCGATAATTTCCAAAATAGGCTTTCCAAATTCCATATATTGATTTTACCCAAGAATCAAAAGCCTTTCCGAATCCAAAGGTTCCCAAAACCCTTTCCAAAATCCTCATAAGATCCTTTATATATACAGATATATATAATTTTTAAAACTTTGGATCACTTTAAACTCGTATAAAATTCCTTTTATACTTCAAACACTTCCAAAATCCTTTTTCTTCCAACAACAGATTCAACAAGGGGAGAATATATATACAAAGATATAACTTTGTTTACCCAAAATCAAATATTCAAATTTGATTACTCTTTCCAATATCAAATTTCCTTTCTATTCACATTCACTTAAATGTTCGTTCACGTATTCACATTTCCCTTTATCCCCATTTGGATTGTTACCTCAATTCTTATCCCAGTTGGGTATTTAATCAATAACAGTTTGAACTCCGACCAGTTTATTTTTAGAAAATAGCTTGAAAATTTCAAAAATAGATAAGTAGTTGAAAAATAATTATTAGTTTGCAAAATAGCTATAAAATAGTTAACTAATTGTAAAATAGTTGGAAAATAGTTAAATAGTTTCAGAAATTTTAGATAATCGCAAAATAGTTGTAAAATAGCAATTTATTTGTAAAATAGTTGAAAAATAGTAATTACTTTAGAAAACAGCTGAAAAATGATTAAATAGCTCCAAATTAATTGTAAACCAAGTATAAAATAATTTGGCTTTACGAAAGAATGGTTATATAGCTTGGAAGAAAAAGTTTATATCAGAACAATTTATATTAAAAATAGTCCAGAGTTAAAACCGTTCACTTCCCCCAACAATTCAATTTAAATTTCCGCTCGCATTTAAATTGACCCGATTCCAATAACTCCAATTTCCATTGGACTTAATTCATTCCCAACTCAACTAAATTAATTTCCCATTTCTTTCCAACTTCAAATCAAATTCCATTTGATCTTAAACCAATTCCACTTAAATTTTAATTCCAAATTATTCACATAAATCTGGACTAATATCAATTGAACTCATTTCAATTTCAATTCCCTATCAAGTTAATCCACTTCAAATTTTCTATTAAATTTTTAAACTTATCCATCTTCAATCACAAATCCAATTAAATTGAATTAGATTCGATTTGAACTAATTCAATTCCAATCTTAATTTTTAAACCATCTCGAATTATATAAATTCGAGTTAAATTCTCAAAGGTTGGTTTAACTTTTTAAACCAAATTAACTTTTATTTTAAGGTTTTTAACCTATTTAATTTCTGAATCCAATTCTCAAAATTCCAATTTAAATTATTCTTATTTATATATTTCGAGGTTCAATACAATTTTATTTGTTTTCAAAATTTAATTTATTATTCAGTTTTGTCTTCCAGTTTGAAGCCAGTTCTTAAACAAGAATATTTTACAAATTTAATTATTCAAATTTTTAATTCAAAGTAATTCCATACCCTTGATTCCAATGAAAGTTTAACTTCCCTTTTTCCTCAATAATGGATATATCACCAAACTCATTTCTATTTCATTTAAACCCAACCAATTCAGGTTGCTTGTTCTACATTTATTCAACTTTCCAAGTTAAATTTCAATTTACTTAATCCAAACAATCTTATTCAATTTGAATTCCCGCTTGAACTTCAAAATTATTTCCCTCTTATAAGTTCAAAACTTATATCACTTTGGGTTTTTACATCACACTTCAGGGAAAAATCAAAACTCAACTCCCTAGAGTTTATTTCAAATTATCTTTGATATCATGTATATCCATGCATATATACATATTTAT
Source organism: Allium cepa (assembly GCA_030765085.1). Lineage (NCBI taxonomy): Eukaryota > Viridiplantae > Streptophyta > Magnoliopsida > Asparagales > Amaryllidaceae > Allium > Allium cepa. The sequence continues at coordinate 231,297,445 of CM060928.1, forward strand.
TTCTTGGCCCTCCCAGCCATGTTTTACCATTTTAAACCACCCTTGGTTTCAAATTCAAATAAATTTTCAAACAACCCATTGTTTGCAACAAGTCCCAGTTATCCAAATAATACTCATTTATTATTTAATTTCAAATTCTGGGATTAGATTTAGAATTTCATTTTCAATCACTTAAATTTTAATTTAGTTGTATTTCTATTTCTACTTAATTTAATTCCAATTCAAGACTTCAGTTTGGTTGTATTATATTACTTCTTAGTTTTTATTTTCAATAATTAACAACCAATCACTTTAATATTTATTGGAATGAAAAATTGCTTTATATATCGAAAATATATTTTTATATAAAATCATTTTAAAAATTTATATAAGAAAATAACAAGTACGCGCTCATATATATACACTCAACTCATTCCAGAGTACTTTAGACTCTGTCCTTTATGAGTACACCCACCAGAGCCAAGGTTCTCGCTTAACCTTCAGCTCTGATACCAAATGTAACAACCCGAAATTTTCTAACCCGAAAATTCCAGATAGTTATGAAAAAGAAGAAAGAGATAGAAGAAGAAGAACAAAAACACCAAACATTTCACATTCGCAGCGGATAAAATATAATAATAAATAATAAAAGTTTACAAAAGAATATTATATCTATCGATTACATTTAATATACATCAGAGTTTCACATTATATATAGTCACTGAATATTTACAATTATCATGTCTCAGATTAACAATAATATAAATACAGCGGAATACTATACGATATTCCATCCAGCTCGCCTCCTGAGCTCCAGAACGTCCTAACCTGGAAATCTATAATACTCGTCTGACCCGAGCATTACATCAAAGTAACACCAGGGTCAGGCTGGAAACCAGCATGAGTAAACCCAACGAACATGGAATACCAAGCACTTATATAAAACCCGGGCAACTCATTTCAATTCACAAAACCATAATTAATTATTTGCATCACTTATTCTACTCATCCATTTCCTAAGTACCATGATTTAGATTTAATAGTCCAATTCCTTTAAATCATTTCAACCCAACCTATAGATTTCGCATGGCAATCTAAAAAAGATGAAGGGGTTTTGGGTATTCCCTAATACCCGAACCCCGTCTCTTCGAATCTTATATCTTCCTTACCCAAGTTATCCAAATGAAATTCACAACATTTCATCGCAGAGATATCAACTCATTCAAAGCATTTAATACCACTCAAACATTCATAAGCAAAGCTTAATCACATACAATCAATTCAATTGATTCAAATTGAATTTCAAACCTCAATTACTTAGATTTGTTCATTTAACGTTAATTAATTCCAAATCAATTAATTGGTCAACCCATCATTTATTTATCTTAATTAATCGCCCTGGATTAATTATCCTTCAAGTGCATTCAAGTAATTATCATTAATTAACTTCACGATATTAATTATTCTTAACCAAAATCAATAAGGAATCTTAATTACTTCATGAATTAATTAACTATTTAATTACATTAATCCTTAATTACTTATATTAATTAACTTCTCTTAAGTCACTTATTTTTGATTAATTATCTTAATTAATAAATCTTTAACTTCATCGTTGATTATATAAATTTATGATTTCTAATTATATTTCAATTTATCTTAAACTAAATTGATTACTTTGATTAAACCACAATATTAATCATTCTCGATAAATCTCAACATTCAATCAACTACCGGTATCTACTTCATTGAATAAATCAAGTACTCGTTTTATAATAGAAGCTTAAAGGAATTTACAATTACACCTTAACATTCAAGTTGTTAAACACTTAATATTTAAAAACTTTATTTATTAAATTTAACTTTGATTTAGAACTTGTTTTAAATCTCCACTTACAATTTAACTCCAGTTTTTACATATCACTTTTATTTCTTTCCAAATCATTCTCATTTTATTCTATAATTATTTCACTTTCAAAATTTCACTCTTATATTTCTTTTCAAAAATCTAAGTTTTCATATATTTCGATAACTTAGTATACCGAAATATTCAAGCAAACCACATCATTTAACTTCCAATTTCCAATAATATCCGTCACCGAATATCAATCACCATATATGTTATACTACCATATATAATACAGCACATCCAACAAACCAATCATTCAACCAATCATTTAAATTTAACCATGTAAATTTAAATAGAAATCCAAAAGCGTGAGATTTACTCACCTTTGATTATTATGTTTGCAGTCCACTCCAATTATGACTTGGCTTCCTGATTATAGACCTTGCATAAATATTACACTTTTATTAATTATTTGAACCAATTGAACAATAATGATTTATTTATTTTTTTCATTTGAAAATATATATATCTTATAAAATAGTTTCTATAGATTTCAAAATCTATATCCATATATTCCTATAAAAAATCTATATTGCCTTCCTAAATTCCTATTTCTATTTCTAAATCTTATATATATATACATATATTTTATTCTGATTTCTGTGCATATATAAAAATCTGCATCATATATTTTTTTCCAAAAACCTTAACTATAAACTCAACTAAATTAAATATGTCTGCATGTATATACATTAATAACATCTTTAAACTGAAAAAAAATATTTTCCTTTAAAATCCCAATGAAAATATAAATCTCTTTCTAACCTATATACTTATAAATCGAATTAGATATAAATTCGAAAATAGGTTGCTAACAAACCTTACTGCAAATCGACCGTACGACCTCGCGGTCCACTCGCGAGTTCCAAGTGCCTCACCTCCTGACTGCAACAACACACGGCGCCGCTGCGACGAGCCAACAAAGCCCTAATACGCGACCCTTCAAATCGGTAGGAAACCCTAGCCTACAAGCCTTCACGCCCGTCGCCACGAATAACAGCAGTATTCCCCTACGCGAGCCCTACGCAAGAGCTTCCACGACGTGGCCGTGCTCGCCCTCGCAACCACTCCTTCCAGCACGAGATAAACTCGAGCTCACCCACAACTCGACTAACGAACGGAAACACGATTCTAAAATGCGAGCCTTCGTCCATTCAAACCCTTTTTTTAGATCGAACTGCCGTGCTTTTTTTTTTCGTTCTCTTTTGATTTCAAAAAAAACTGGAGAGAGTGCCTTCGTTTCAACAACTAAAGGACTAAAGGGCTAAATATTAAAGGGGAGGCGTGCTTTGGAAGATAGGGTTATTATCCATTAAACTATTTTATTAATATTCGCAAATCAGCAGCTGTTATAACAAACTCCAAATCACACGAGCCGCCCAGCGTTTATAGGGTTCTACCCGCATTCCGAACACGATGGAACGTGTTTCGGAGGCTAATTTGATTGTATGCACGAGATATGGAAGTAAACGACCAATTTTAAATTAAATCGATTTAAATAATTCGAAGCGTTTTGAGCTGCCAGAGTCAAACGACAACTCTGATTGCTACGAAAATTGAAATCCGATAATAACAACTACTACGGATCCAATGGAACTGATTTCGTCGAATTCCGAGACTGTCCCCCGGAAGGCTATTTTTAAATATCAATCTAAACGATATATTATTAAAATTGAACAAATTACCTTTAAGTTAAATTTCAACCATTCTATTATCTTCAGTATCCTCATTATAGATTTTATAAGCTTTCAAATTATTTTAAACAGGCTCAGAATTTCAGATTCAATAATTTACCCAATTTCAATTATAAAATTCAATATTTAACTATATAATTCAATGGTTTAATTATCAAGTAAATATTGATATCTTGGATTCAAGTTAAAATTAACTTTCAAATGTTTAAAATCAATTCAATTATCCAATTTTAAATTGTTAAGAATTTCGGATCATCACAATTTTCTTAATTTAATCCCATTCATATTTTATTATCAACCAACAATTATTATAATTACTTATCTAGCATTGATTCTATCAAATTTCATTCGATCTATCAATAATTAGCTTTAATTACCATTGTTACATTTCATTGTACTATTTATTACATTATTGCATTACGACTTTCTATTTCTTTCCGTATTAAATAACAAGATTCATTAAATTAAAAAAAATTAATTATCAAAAATTTACGGGTTGTTACAATATTGATGATCTCCATGCCATACTTAGCCAATGAATTAAGCTTTTGGATGTACCCTTCTAGAGTAAGGTCATTCTGCTTCAGAATAATAAATCCTCTCAACAACACACTCTGTTGAGATTTAGATATAAACTGTGCTTCAAACCTCTCTTTGGACTGCTCCCATGCGATCTCTCCCTCTAGAATCTCAGCTACTCCTATCTCCCACCAGTCCTATGCATCTTCGTACAACTTTCTTGATGTCAACCTTCTCTTCTGCGCATCATTCAATCGTAGGTCTCTAAATATGCACTAACAACTCCTTAACCAACTTAGCACTTCTGCTGAAATCTTCCCTGTAAATGCCTTTCCTCCCATGTTTTTATAATCTTTGTTCATCTTTGGGAAGTCCTCTCTCACCGCCATAAGTCTTGGCTGAACAACCTCAAGTTTAGTATCCCTTATCATTTGAGCCATGAGTTGCCTAAATAAGACATTCACATCCAAGCATGCCTTATTTGCTAGTTGTGCAGCTTCCTTCCTTCTACCCTTGGAATTCCTTCCTAATTCCCTGCATTAGTCTATTTACTTTCAGCCTCTCTTCTCACACTTGTTCCTTCTATCATAAATCGTCCACTTCTCAAATCCATCTTGCTTTCCTTTTAACCAAGTCTTCGTCTGAAACAAAAAGATAAGGAATGAACAAAAATAGAAGGATAGATATACCTTCCTATATATATTTATATAGCGACATGCAAATACATTATATATATGTATGTATAGATGTATGTATGTATGTATGTATATATGTATTGTAGAGCATCCCCTCCCCTAGGTGTTCATTTTATTCTAAATACTACTCCTATGCTCTGTTTTACTTAGGTGTCCCCAACCTATGCTCTGATACCAAACTGTAATGTCCCCTGCTGGAGACTCAGAGACGAATATCGACGATGCTATAGTCTCATCGAAATTATCTTCCAGTGACGAAACCAAGTTCATTTTATTAATAACATAGATAAAGAAAACAAAGCATCTAAATATTTTTCATTACATCAAAATTTGCTTAAACATTTTTACAGGCACTTCGATCAGAATCAAACCCAAAATGTGCCCATGTTGGGTCAAATATAATAGAAAAATAACATAGAAAGAGCGGGTCAACTTATGATTATGCAGCCCACACTCCTAAACATAGTAGAAATAAACATCTTTATTAACCACCATGCCTCTTGTTCCGTCTTCGATCTACTATTTTGACCCTTATTTTAAACCTATCTAATGCCACAAATTCAACCTACTCAAATGATCACTCATGAGTTTATGCATAAAACAATAATAAAAATACGGAATTATGGTGTGAATAATACTTACCCCAAAAATTTCATATAGGTTAGGTTTCCCTCTCACTATTCAACATCGGTCGTAAAACATTCAAAATACTAAAAAGTTTGTTCTTATTTACATATCCTTCTTCGCTTTCCTAAGTAGTCCCTATTTACTTTTGCACTCCTGGCACTGTCCCTACCCAACTCCCAATTTAGTTTATCCTTTTAGTTTATTGTATTACTTTGATACTACACTCTTTGCACAATCCCACCTGGCGTCTCACCTTAGATTATTATTTAGTCTATTATAATACTGCACCCCGTGTATCTTCTTGCTTCTCCTTTGAATGTTTAATACTATGCTCCGAGCATGTCTTATTCATTTCTCTTTAATGTTTTAATACTACATTCCATGTAGTTCTTACCCATTTTCTTTTACAATTCAGTATTCTGCCCCACGTAGTTGAATGCATCCTTTTCCACAGGTGTGCATTCATGAACGTATCTCTTCACTTTCCCAAGGTGTGCATCCACTCAAAACATTTGTTTAGCTTATAGAACTGCTCCGTCGTCCCTGCAAATTGAATGCCTATCATCACCTTCCTAAGGTGTGCATTCGAATGAGCATCCCCACCCAATGTTAATAGCCCTTCCAACCTAATTTCTAGTGCAGGATCCCATCCTCATACTAACCTAGCCTCTCCTTAAGTCCCACCTACTTAGCCGTTTTTTGGTTAATTTTACTAAAAAAATTCCTAGTAAAGTACCACCCTTCCACAATGCCGAGTGCTTTCCACTTTTCTTACTAAGTATTCCCCTCAACTTGGCACAACATGATCCCTTTATATTATGAATGGTACTTACTTATAAATATAGAGCCGCTACTCCCAACACCATTTTCAAACATAACCTGACATCTTTGACAATGTCTTTACACATATTGTTATTTCATTCATCCTCATTTTACTTTCTGTTATTTGCAGTGTTCTTTTTCTTTCTTTCAGTGAATGATTTGGATCTGGTTTCCCTTTTCCCAAACACCGATTAATATATATTTTCTATATATATTTATTTCATGCACCTTCGTAGTTCCCCACTCGCCCGAGCATAGTACTTGGCCCTTTTTGGTTTATTTCCCTTATAGAATATGATGATAAATTTCCAAGAAATTTATGAGCACTTATTCTAACATATTTAATTTTTATTAGAACTTTTGAGGGTATTTTCCTTACTTGTTTTTTAATTATGCACCTTCGATAAATCGTATAAGCTTAAGAAACTTCCCAAACTAAAAAATTCATTTGTAAAATCATGATTATAACACCATATAAAATTCTCATCATAGAAAATACTATTAAAAATAATCATAACATTTAGCCTCAAGGACCTACCTTTAGATTTTTAGCCTAAAGGACAACTCTCGTATCTTTTTTCGATGGTATGACAAGAAAATTAACGATGATGGGAACACAAGAAAATTCCTTTAGGAATTGATGCTTGGAAGAACTTGGATTTTTCATTGCAGTGGAAGATGCAGCCGCTGGTAGAGTAGTCCATTTGTCGTTGATGTTGGCAACTGTGTCGCATATGATGGCCACAAAGCGGTTGGAGAAAGAGACGAGGAAAGGAGTGTTGTTGGGTACGAATATATGGGAGAGGTTGCCTAAGCCGAATTTGCAATCAGAGGCGATGTTGTAACGACCCAGTATTTCTAGCCGTTCGCATCCGCACATGTCAGACTTGAATTGCTCAAAATATCAGATTGTTAATTTATATTTGGCAAAACTCAACATACACAGTAAATTAATTAATCATAGAATCATAGACACAGAGTAATATAACAATAAGCAACATACTAGATAAATAGTAGTTCGTGAAGCTACTATATAAACATCAGAGTTTGAAATAAAATACAATAGAATATCTCAAATACAATGTAGTCTCGAATACAAACAGATGACAAGTGTGAACAAAACAACTGGATAACTGAAAGCTGAATAGATACGGATGGATCTCCAAGTGAAGCTCCAACTCCAAAGGTGAGTCTCAACTGTTGTGACACTCAGTTTGACTCGGGCATAAAGCAAAACACAAAACACTCGAGTCAAGATTAACATTCTTATATTAATAAATTCAACTCAAGTGAAATGTCAACCAAAATACAAGTAACTTAAAGGATAGTGGGATATCCATCCTCTAAGGATCCATGGAACTATCTACTATGTAGTAATATACGCTATTATAATATATCTATAGTGAAGTAAAAGTATTAAAATAGCGTTAAGGCGTTGCCCATGTCCCCCTTAACACATTTTACATATTCCCATAGTCTATATAGTACCGTAACTCCCCTTGTAAACTAGAGGGCTATTAGAGGGCACTCCATAGGTATGGTACAAACCAATCTCGTAGAAGGCGTGATAGGGCATGCGACAAGGCACTCGAGGCAATGTTAGGGTAGATATACCGTTTGCGTATTCGGATTGGTGGTAACGCATAGCAGCTACTACTGCCAACCTCGTGACACACTCCCAAATCAATCACAAAAGCAATAGAATGGTATCGAAGGAATGTGCCCGATCGAAGGAATGACCTCACTTGGCCCAGCGCAGCTCCTGTTTTAGCAGCATCAAACTGACTCACGGGAGTCAGGGCTATGTAAATACCATATAGAACCGTCACCAAACCATCCTAATTCATTCTGAAATCTCCACCACCTACACAGTTGTTAAAGCGGTTTTCGTATTGGCAGAGAGTATGACAATATCTGATCCCGGTCTTTTTAACAACCAAACACTTATTTCACACCGTGGTCATTTCATTTCAAATAGTTCATACTTCATATCAAAATATCATATTCGTTTCAAAATCATATCAATTTGATATCATTATTCACTTTAAATAATATTCATTTTCAGAGTGTAACACTTTCAAAATTTATAACACTTTCGAAATCATAACAGCTTGAAATCATAACACTTTGAAACCATATCACTTTGAAATCATAACACTTTGAAACAATAACACTTTGAAATCAAAACACTTTCCACCTAAACAGTTTAGATGCTGAGAATAGTATATATATTAAATTAAAATAGTTTATATATATAATAAAATAGTTTATATAAAAAAATTATTTCCTCCAATTTCGCAAATCGATTTAAATTGTCTTAAATTTCAAAATTCAATTTAAACCAATTCCAATTTAACCATTTCAATTTTAAAGTTCAAAGATTCAATTTTAAATATTCAACAATATAAATTTCATTTATATTTCAACATTTAACTTTACAATTATCCAAATTGGAAATTATTCCCTTAACCATTTTTATAACAATTTATTTAATTCCCAATTTATATCTTTAAATCAATATTAATTATTCAATCTCAATTTTATTCAAAATTGAAAATATTCATTTAATCACTTTTTATCAAATCAAGTTATAAACCAAGTTATAATCATATCTCTTTAAAATCTCAAAACTAATAAGTTTGAATCAATTCTTTCTTAAATTTAATCATTAACCAATTTAAATTCCAAGTCAACATTAATTTATCTTTCCAATCCTTCATTATTAAATATATAAATCTATTTTATAATATTAATATAATTTTTTACATAAATATTTTAAAACATATTATATACTAATTAAATTGAATTTTATTAAATTAAATCTTATTATTAATTGTATTTCATATTAAACCTTATTTTATATTTTTTTTAAAATAAAACTATAAGAAAATCTTAAAATTTATATTTTTCAAAGCTAACTTATAAATTAAAATTTCCATAACATATAAATTAAAAATCTAAATTTGTATACATATATAGAAATAACATTGATAAATATTATATAAAACAATATTTATTAAAACCCATATATTTCCTTTCAAACTCTGGAAATCATTTTTTAAAATATAGGCCAACGGTGTCCATATATAATTTTCTATCCTATGGTCAAGTGATACAGATATTTATCATTTCAATCAGCAATTTAAATATTTACGGGTATATATCATTTCAACCCACAGTCCCAAAAATTTAAAATAAATGAAAATCGCTTGGGTTTATCATTTCAACCCATAGCGGTTTTCTCCTATTCTACAAAATCGTTTGAGTATTACAGAGCGAGAAGAAATATGATAAAATATAATATATCAATAACGAGCATATATCATCAGTGATAAATTATATAAAATATATACAGCAGGATATGGTGTCATATATCAAATATAGCAATTATATAAATAACAGTTAAATCTAGTAGCATATTTCAATTGTCTTTTCAAGTGAGATCAAATTTAATAAATATAAGAATGTTAATCATGAGTGATTGCTCACCTTTCGAGGCTAGAGAAAATTAATAATGAACTGGGCTACGAATTCGAGCAACGAATTCCAAAGTGAAGTACCATGAACACGGATTTGACGATCAAAGCAGAGCTGGAAGTTTGGAATAGACGGACAAACAAATCAAAACTAGCCTAGTATAAACTGAGAGAAGAATATGCTATTTATATAAAAAATTCTCTTAATCAATTAAAAACATACATTTAAAATTTCAAATTAATATTTAATTTAGACATATAAAAGAAATCTCTATATATATTTGAAAACTAGACTCATGTATACTTATATTTATAATATATAGACTAATATATAGCTTACATACATATTATACTTTAAGATCAATATTTATTTTAAAAATCCAAATAAACTTACTTTATTGTAATATATACATATAAATGACAGTATGATAAAGTTACTTTATTACAAAATCAATACTTTAAAATAAATCAATATATATAACTTATAAAAACTTATAATTTAAATCAATATACATTTCAAAATTAAAACAAAACAAAGTAGGTGAACAGGTTAAACAAAAATGCATGCAGACTAGATAAACTACAGGATATATCGGCTTTACATATATTTTATATATTATAACAACTAACTTGCATAGCTATACTAACCTATACTCACATATATTAAAATAAAAATATGTACATATTATATTTTTTTAATCAATGCATACACACACACACCCATAAAAATGCAAAATACTTATACACATTATAACACAATATATGTTGAAATCAATATATAAGTAAAATATATATATATATATATATAATGAAATTGAATGAACCAAGATAAATGTATATAAATATGCAGACTTATGATATAATATATAAACCTATGTGAACTAATATTTATAAAAATTAATATAACATATATAACTAACAAATTTTATAATCTATAAACTAATATAATGTAAACTATACATATATGTGACTGATATAACATCATAAGACTTACTCAAAGCAAGGCAGGGGTGGGGTTCATGCAAGGGAAAGGCGAGACTTGCAGTGGATCTCTAGTGTGTGAAGATGGCCGGTGAGGCATGAAGTAGGAAGGAGAGAGGATGGTGGCAAGGGTGGCTTTGGTTGGCGGGCCGAGATGATGAGCGATGGCCGAGGAAGGGGAATAAGGGTTCGATTGTGGAAGAAGGATGTTGACGTGGCTCGTGTTATGCTCGACGATGTAGAAAGAGAGGGGGATGTGTTCGAATTGTTGATGGGCGGTAATGGGTTTGTTTGTTTGAGTAGACAGGGTGGTGGCGGAAGGTCGGAGGCTGGGGATAGGGTAGGACGCGTGCAGTATCATGGGCTTATGGCGTTGGCTGGCGGGAGAACTCAGCTGCATAGGAGGTGGTGAAAATGATGGCGGAGCTACATATTGGTGATAATGCTTTGCAAATAAATAAAATTTTCATTAGATAGGAGAAGATGTCAGAGGCCTAAAGGGGACAAGCAACTAGGAATGCTTCAGCTTACAGTGAAAAAACAAAATGTATATAACTAAACCTCACAATAATATAAACTAATATATAACTTTATATATAAAAAATTTCTTTTATTCTGACATGACAGTACGAAGGCTATAGAAGAAAAGGAGAAGAAGTGAAATGTACCTCCTTTTATTCCAATGAAAAAAAGAAAAGGAAAGATAAACAAGTATATATTAAGGAGGAAAGAATGGCAATGGTCACAAGCTACAATCTAGTTGAAAATTTAAAGCTATTTACTGTGGCTTCATTTCTCGGTTTTAAATTTGAAAAGTAAGGAAATCGCAAAAGTCACAAATTTTCGGTACCGATACGACTCATGGTTTTATCGTTTCTATCATGTACCGTACTTCGAAATACAGAAATGAATATACTATGGAGATCAGTACGACTAGACGAACATAACGGTACATAGATATATGTGATACGATCATCCTATCAAAAGTCGATATTTGCTGTCAAAAGTACTGCTAAAATGCCTAAAATAAGATAAACGGAGTAATTGCAGTCCAAATTTAATGAAACGAAAATCAGAAGATGATTTACAAATTTATTATATAAAAATATTCAGGTTTGAGATAATATCATCAAATATTAACTTATTTAAATTTAAATAAAATTATACAAAAAAATAAACTTCCATATTTTTAGATGAAAATTTATCATCTGCTAAGTTAAAAGAGAGGTATTCCAAATATCCAATTTATATTTCCAAATTCAATTATTTAAAATTTCACAAAATTTCAGTTAAATTACGCTATTAAAACCTTTAAAATTTATGGGTCGTTATAGATGTAAGGAGTGGAGTCGAAGAGGATTTGGCCGTTGGATATGTTGCGGATTCTAAGGGATAAGAGGAAAGGGGTTTGGCTTTGTCAGCAAAGTTGTAAGTCGGGGAGGGAGCAGTTGCCATAGGCCAAACGGGTAGTGGATCAGGATCGACCCATATGAGGAGGGGTAGATTGGGTTAGGGTGATGAGATAATGATGATGAGGAGGAGAATTGTGTAGAGTAGAAATTTCATTATTTTGAAAATAGGAACAAAATATGCATTTGTGATGTGGGTGTTTGAGTTAGATTTTGAAGGGTGGATTTGGGTTTGGTCTGTTTCAAATTGTCTAGAAAAATAAAATTGTGGAAGAAGAAGATAACAATGGAAAATGACACTGTGTAGTATCAGTTTTGTGAACTGCGGTAGCAGTTTTGAAGTATTTAACATATTTTGATTTATACTAGTATTTTTATGATTTGTGATATCATTTGGTAGGTAGAGCGTGTAATCTTAGACTACAACACTATTTTGTAGCAGCATTCTACGAGTTGTAATAATATTTTTAATTAAATTAAATAAGAATTAAATAATACTATATAGTATCAGTTTTGTTCAACGTTGTTTGTTGTATTTTACTTATAATAAAAATTACAATTGTAGTATTATTTTATTTTATTTTTTAATACTTATTATGCTTGTAGTAGCAATTCTGAATTGTAGTTGTTTTTTTTGAATTGAAGTAGCATTTTATACACATTTAATATTATTTATGAATTATAGTAGCAGTTTATGAATTATAGTATCAATTTATGTATTTTGGTAGCGGTTTTTTAACAAATGTACCATTTTATAGATGAAGTGTGCATCTATGTTTACAGTAGTAGTTTATAAATTTTAGTTTTTTTTCTTCTGAATTATAGTAGAAGTTTATACACATTTAATAGTATTATGAATCAAAGTAGCAGTTTGTACATATCAATAGTATTTATGAATTATAGAAGTTTTTATACACATGTTATGTATTTTGATAGTAGCTGTAAAATAGTGTATACACATTTTGATAGTAGCATTTTTATACACATTTTGATAGTAGTAGTTTCATTGTAGTAGTTTTATACACATTTGATAGTAGCAGTTTTTTTGTTGCATATTTAAACACATTTCATAGTAGCAGTTTTGTACACATTTTATAGCAGCAGTTTTTTGATAATAGGTTTACATTTGATAGTATAGTTTCGTACACATTTGATAGTAGCAGTTTTATACACAATCGATAGTAGCAATTTTGATACTAGATATAAATGATAATGTGCAATATTGGTTTTATATTTCTAAAAAAAATAATGATGCGCCTTTTCTTTATGTATAGTAGGATATGTATTGCTGAAGATTATAAATGAGTAAATTTAAATTGAAAAACTAGAAGTATATGTGTATTTTATCTTATAATGATGTTAATGATATTGCTAGTGTCGTTTTATTTTATAAAAGGAAATCGATACTACACAGTAGCACTTTCGAACCTGCTATAAAAAATTTAGATTTTAACGATCGTGGTGATGCTAGGAGCGACGCGAGGCTGGTCGTACAGGTGATGGCGGCAGGTGGTGGTTCGACGAGTGGTGGTTTGTAATTTTGGCGATCTATTCTGATGACTAATTTTGGAAGAATGTTTGTCGTTGTGGCTAAAATATGGAGGTTGTGTCCTTATGGCTAAAAAATACAAATTTTTGACCTTTAAACTAATTCCCCCTTTGCATCATGTTTCAAAATTATTAGAGTAAAGGAAACACATCTAAACATCCATATTTATCTATTCTTCCTCAAAACATTCATTAAACATTTACATTTGATAATAAAGTCCACATGAACCCCATCACACTTAGAAATATACAAATCTAAACCGAAACCATATACTAGAGATCGGTGTAGATAGGTTAAGTATTACTCACCTAGATCTTTAAGATGTCTGGATTTAGTCTTCGTAATCCCTTGTTTTCCCGCGTTTCCCTTATCTTCCTTTCTATTTGCTTTTTTAAGCCGCCATTTGTCCCTATCTTTTATTTTTATATTGAGTAATATGAAAACGAATTAATAGAAAGAGTAATATTTATTGTCCTATAGTAATTAAGGCTTGGTCCCTCATACCCTTTTTCCATTAATTTATTTCCCTTCATTTCTCTTATTTAGCTATCTTGGCCTTCTAGTTGATTTATGTAACAACCCTGTATTTTATGATTATTTTAATTGTATATTTTATAATTATTTTAATTAAATTTATGATTTAAAAACTTTATTTATTAAAATGAATAAAAAAATTAATTTAAAATTAATTTTGATTTCTATGTGAATTATAATTTCAAACATGAATAAATAGAATATTTTCCAGAAATGTGAATTTTTGTTAATGTAGTCAAACTTTGACTATTAAATTTTAAAAATTAAAAAATTTGAATTTTTGAATTTTATCTTTTATTATGAAAATAAATAAAATTTTAAGTGTACTGCTTTTCGTTTCGTTGAAATCTGATTAATATTTTGAAAGTTATGCTTTTTAAACTATTATATGTAAATTGTTGTATTTAACAAAATTGTTTATTTTAATTTATATAAATAATATTTTTGTTTGCCATATCATGTTCTAATTTATGTTTACATGTGTAACATGACATGTTATGTATATATATTTTATTTTAAGAACAATTTAAAGTGTAGTGGTAATTTTTCCAATGTTAGTTGTATTTTGTTTACAATTTTAATTCTAGTTCAATCAAATAAAGTATTTTCTTTATTTATTTCCGATTTTCATAAAACTATTTATTTATTTTCATTTCTACTTTTTTTTGTTTACATTTTATTTTTATTTACTTAATTTTTATTTTTTTATATCAGATTTAAAAGCTTGGAAAATCAAGAGTCTTTTGCTGCTTGTGTCTTTTCCTTTTCCTTATGCCTCTTCATTTGCTTGGCTCTTCATTGTCCTGACCTTCCATTTTCTTTCTGGCTGTGTATTTTCCTTAGCTTTTCACATGAGAAACTTCTCATCCTCTTCATTTTCACGGCTATTCTCATTTGTGAAAAAATATTGTTAGTTAATGGCTTCCTTTTTCCTATTTTCTTCTTCATTTTTCTTGATTTCGCCTTGATCTCTTCATGCTTTGTTCGGCCTCAACCACCACCATCTTCTCCTACCACCATCACCACCTCCTCCTTCTCATCATCTACTGCCAAAACCTACCCTTCAGACCAGATCCGGCCGTGCCTTCCATATGAGAAAAACACCTCAAAACTTGGCTAAAACTCCACTAAACAATGCATAGCCGACCTAAACTTCACCACCACTTCCATATTTTTCCTTGGCCACCACCCCGAGCTCCACCACCATCAAGACCCGACCTCTGACCACCAGTATGACCTCTGATCTGACCTGAAGATGCACCAAACCCGAGCCCATAGGACCATAGGCCGAGACTATGTACACCGAAACCTTCCATTCCTAGACCCAAACCCTTCCACTTGCTTGCCTTGACCTTCCATATGTCTTGCCTTGCCATTTTCCTCTACGGCCGAGCCAAACTTGCTTGTAAACCACCATAGACGAGAAAATAGTAATCATGGATGAGCCATGTTGAGTCATGGTCAAGCACTCTTGTGTTAAAAAGCTTGGTGATGTCATTTTGTTAATTCTTAGTTCCATTTTGTTTCAGTTTATCTTTGTATTGTATATATATGTTTATATTGTCTTGTTTATTTGTTGTATACAAGATCAATATCAAGGCTCACCGTTCATTCAAATCTAATCGTGCTTGTCGTGCTTTTGGAATCGCTCTTGTATGTGTTGTTTTGGTCTCTAGCTTTGATAAAGGTGAGTCCTTCTCACTCAGACATTATTACTTATGAAATGGTAAACGGATGACAAGTGATTAGTAATTAAAATGTTTATGCAAGTTAATGATGATTATATAGTATGTTATTTCATGATATTACCACGTTAACTTTGTTAATTATCACCTGACATATGATATATGACAGTATATTGTGACATTGACATGTTATTATAATTGTTTATATATTGTTTTTGCATATGTTCACACTGCAGGTTCCCTGTTAGAAATAGAATCACTATGGGTTGAAATGATACATACTCGAACGGACATTAGAATAGGAAAAAATCATTATGAGATGAAATGATAGGCTCAAGTGATTTTTATTGTATTTTATTGACTTGGAATTACGGGTTTGAAATGATAGAACCCGGGATTTCTTTTTAAATTGCGGAGCGAAACGATACATATCTGTATCACTTGACCTACGTTAGAAAATTATATACAGACCCCGTGATATATTTTTAAATGATTTTTCTTTGGATATGTATTTTTAAAAGTATGAAATTTTGATTTAAAATATATATTTTATGGTTTTAAGAAAGCTAAATATTAAGATTTGAATTGCGAATTTAAGTATGTAAATTTGAAGTAAATGTGATTTTTGACTTTAAAATATATTTTTAAAATGTAAGTAAATAATGAAAATTAAATTTAAAGTTTTGAAAAGATATTTGAAGTAAAATGTTAAAGTTTTGTTAAATTAATAAGTTAAGAAAACAGCAAATGAATTGAGTTTTAAATTGGATATTTAATTATAATTTTTTTTTTGTGATAAATCATATGTTAAATTGATTTAAATGTGAAGTTTTGAAGCCTAAAATATGATTTATATGTTTAAAATTTGATAGAATTGAAGTTTTATTGTTTCTGAAAAGTTATTATAAAATCTGGAATTTTATTGATAGCGTTTCCAAAAATGCTGTGGTTTTACGATGTCATTTGTTAAGTGCTATCATTCCTGAAATTTAACTAAGTTTTGAAATAAGTAAATATCTATTACGACATTTTTAAATGATGTTGTTTCTAAACTGAACTACTTTGAAAATTAAATATCTACCACAACACTTTGTAAATGCTGTCGTTGCTATAATTTGACAATGTTTTGAAATATTATAGATTTTAACACTATTTGAGTTATATTTTAAAGTGTTAAATGATTTAACTTTTGAAATTGATTATTTGTGAAATTTAAGGAGTTTTGAATATATTTTAATATTTAAATTTGAATTTTTAAGGAATTTAAATTGAATTTGATTTAAATAAGGTTTACTTGGTTATGTGTTAAATGGAATGAAATGTAATGAGATAAATGAATTTTTGAATGGAATTTTGAAATATGTTTTGTAATGATATTTGGAATAATAAATGAATGACATATTTGATTTTAAAATTATATTTAATTTGAATATCTGAATTAAAGAATGATAATGAATTGATAAAGGATTTGAAAGGAAATGATTTTGAAATGGTTTAGAATGACATAATCTTTATTTTGATAAAGAATATGAATTTGGAATGATAATTGATTTTTATTTATTCGATTTATTCGATAAATGAATATTTGAAGTTTGTCAAAGCTAAATAATATATTTAGCTAAATAATATGAAAGTGATAATATTTTTATTCATTCGGGCTTATCTTAATGATATTGTATTTTATTAAGTGATTATTTCAAAGCTAAATAATATGAAAGTGAATTTGATATGTGTGTGTGTGTGTGTATGTATATGTATATGTAACAACCCGCATATTTATCGATTTTATATTTAAATATTTTATTTAAATATTTTATCAATCCTCGGAATTTAGTCCGAAAAGCTAACTTTTACATACGGTCGTATTAGGACTCGGGACCACTCCCATTGAGTTTAAAATGTCGTTTGCGACCTTCTTGAGTATAAGCTTCGATATGTTTGGAGAAAGTTGATTTTTGCTACTTTTCACTTTGGGTTTGGGTTTGGGTTCAGCCCTATGTTTAACTTATACTCAAAACTGAGCCACTCTTCCCCCATTCACCCTCATTTTCTTCTCTTTTCAGTTCTAAGGTAATAATGGTGGGAGAGATTGGAAATCAAAACTCCAAAACCCTAGTTCCTCTTGCAACCTCAAATTCCTAGCTCCAAATTCAAGAGAACCCATTGGTAAGCATTCTCTTCTTCTTCTCCAACTTATTCTCTTACCAATTTCAGAAATTCATAAATCTAATTTTGGGAATGTTCTTGTTTTGAGCATAGATTCAAGCTCATTTGGGTTGTGTTGAAGAGAGGTTGATTCTCCATTTGCTTTCAAGCTTCTTCTTGTTTGATTTTGTAAAAAGGTGAGATTTTTATCTCACATCTATGCTTATATTTATCTTCGATTGTTAGGTATGAATTCCTAACATTTATTCGTGTGCATTTGCTTTTGGTTTGGATTGATTTGGTGAATATTCCAATTTTTAGTGTTTTGGGTTCAATCCTTTAAAAATCATAACTTTGATGTTTGAACATGTGTTTGGTGATGCATCGAGGGGCATATAGGGCCGGGTAGTTGATTAGCATAATCCCTTAGTGTCGTTGCTTGAGAGAATGCAATTTGGTGGAGGTTGGACCTCAATTGGATGGACTGGGAGGGGACTGACAACAGGTCCGGTCGACCGAGCACTGCAGCCGGCCGACCGACCTGCTGCCAAGTGCATAAGCACTCCCCTGTTTAAAGGTTCGGTCGACCGAGTATAGTGTTCGGCCGACCGACCTGTTTCCCGAGGAACTCTGAGAACAGGGTCCGGTCGACCGAGCTCTGTAGCCGGCCGACCGACCTGCTGCATTTTTGCCTATTTCGCCTAGTTGTTTGAATTTCCAACTTTAATCGATTCGTGTTGTTTCCTATGTGTTGTTATCATTTGTTATGACTTTGATGACTCCTTTTTAGGGATTTTTGAATATCCATTTTGATGGATTCTTTATCGGTTTCGTTGGATTTTTATTCACATCTTCGTATGTGAATTTTTGTGATTTGATTGTTCCTACAATCTTCCTTGTGATTTGTCACTTTAAAAATATAAAGGTTTTCTATACTAGTAGTAAATATCAAAACTCTTTCCTCGAACGATTTCAATACTATTTTAATACCAAATTCGTTTATAAAACCATTTTCCAATCCATTAGTATATATAAACCTTTAACTCACTCGTATGAGAAATCTAATTAAACGACTTAGTAAAACAAGTGGTATGAAACGCTTGCGTTCACTTTGTCGGTTAATTCTTGGACTTGTTCGATTGAATCCCTTGTGACAATTTTACAGTGGAGATCTACAGTTTGTTCGTAAATATTTAAGTTAAGCAAGTGGTTATGGGACATGAAGCTAAACTCATATATTTACTAGCTTAGTGTAATTGACACTTCTCGTTGATCATGACGATCATCTTTGTGATTTAGACTAGCAATGTGCGATATCTCTTTGTCTGCGAGGGAGACTAAACCCCGTTTTGTGGAGTTTCGACTCAAATTGGTGGGGTAGCAACCCATGGTCTTCGGGCCGTTTGTGAAGCTTCGGCTCAAATTGTGACGGTTAGCGACCATGGAATTAGCGTTCCGTTTGTGATACACGTGTTGGCGAGCTTTATGCTCCCGTTTGTGATAGGCCTCCCCCCTTGTGATTTCTGAATTTCTTGAGATGATTTCTAGAATTTGTGTTTCACCAATTTTCGTGATTTCCATCGATAAGCTATATCGATATTTGTGTATTGGTGAATTTGTGCGTCATTGACTTTCGTGATTTCTGGATTTCTTGAGATGATTTCTAGAATTTGTGTTTCACCAATTTTCGTGATTTCCATCGATAAGCTATATCGATATTTGTGTATTGGTGAATTTGTGTGTCATTGACTTTTGTGATTGACATTGATATAATATGTCATTTATTGTGGTTTGGTGAACGAAATGAGGAGTATGGCATTTCTTTGATTCTTGTGTAGATTTGGTGATATTGATTAATCTCTCGTTGATTTTCAATTACTTATATATATCACAGCTAGGCATTATGATTATTATTTGTTTAGTCATATCTCTTATTCTGTATCGTTTCATCTGATATTTATAGTTAGACTGATCCGTTTATTATTTTCTTATTAAATAATACTCGGGTCAGACCGAGATGTTACAGGTGCTTCTGCTTGACTTCTCTCCAGGGATCCATTACTCTGACCTTTTGCTTACTACTTAGATTAGTAGTTTTTGTTGTATACTCTTGAGATATTGACTCATAGATGTATTCTTTTGTATAGCACGTGTTGCTATTCTTGTGTATTATTGTGGATCTTTTTGACCACTACTCTGATATACACTTCCATGTGTTAATTATATATTCATATCTTCTTCCGCATTTGTGATATGAATTATCTATGACTGATTTATGTTATGTTTATTTCTGTATTTGTTTCCGAAGATATTATAGCCACTGTGTAGTAGCTTTGAGTTTGTGTCGGTATGTCGGATTTCCTCTTGATAAAGTATTGCATGTTATACCATCTGACATATCGATGCTCGCACAAAGCAATTACACGGATGATCGCTCCTCAATAGCCTTATTCTCCGTGCTAGTCGACAGCATTCACCGTAATGTTCTTGGCTAGCGTGGGTATGTAGGTGGGGCGTCACAGCTTGGTATCAGAGCCAAACTTCGGAACAATATGGAATATTATAACAAGGATCATCGTCCTATGTCTTTCTTAGGAGTCGTGCTTTAGGATTTTATTCGAGTCTTCGTACCTATTCATCCTATTTTCTTTTATGATTCCTTGTTTTGTCTATCAAGATTGCTTGATATTCATTAGTGAATAATCTTCTTCTTTCTTTCTAAAGGAAGAGAAATGTCTAGACCAAGCCGCCTCAGAGCCGTGCCATCTAGCACTCCACCCCAGGATGGAGTTTTTATGACTGCTCAACAGCTTCTTGATTTAGTGACAAATGCTCAAGCAGCTGGAGCTAACCCGGAACCTACTCACCCAAAGTCGGGATTTGCACGCTTGTGTAGCGATTACACTAATTTGGGTGGGGAGCCATTTAAAGGTTCCAAAACTGTTATTGAAGTACAGGCCTGGCTAAGGTCATGCGATCGAATCTTTTCTCGCATGAATCTTATTGACCTTCACCGAGTTCAGGTGGCCTCTAGTATGCTCCGAGAAAGAGCTTTGGACTGGTACGAGCTTCTTATTTCTAAGATTAATGAAGCGGATCTCACCTGGGAGAAATTCCAAGAACGCTTCGAGTTGAAATTTGTACCGGAAGCAGAGAAAGTGACATTGGCTCGACGATTTATAGACCTTGTTCAAGGTGAGTCCTCCGTGACTGCTTACGTCGCCTCCTTCGAGTCGCTTTCCAAATATGGGGTTGAATACATCAACACCCCTTTAAAGAAGAACCAGAGATTCGTCTATGGCTTAAACAAAAATCTCAAGAAGCCATTACTTCTAAAATTAGAAGTTTCTTTCGACCAACTCGTTGATATCGCTCTTCGTCTTGAAGAGGCGGATAGGGAGAATGATGTTGAAGTGGTGGGTTCCAAACCAAGCTTCAACAAAAACAAGAAGAGGCCAAACAAATTCAAAGGCCCATATCCTAATAAGAAAGGGAAGCAAGTAGCCTCCGTGGCAAAGACTTCTTCCTTTGGTCGTGGGGAATGCTATAATTGTGGTTCGAAGGACCATTATGCGAACAAGTGCCCAAGGTCTCTCTCTTGTCGCTACTGCAAAGTTCCCGGTCATGTTATATCTTCATGCCCCAAGCTTCAGGGCAGGAAAGAGGGAAAGCTTAATGTTGCTCAAGCCCCTGGCAGCACATCTCGTGGCCAAGGTATTTCTCATTCTATTTTGGATGGAATTATTTTATTTCGTGATCATCCTATTCGAGTTCTTTTTGATACGGGTGCATCCTATTCTTTTATATCAAAAGAACTTGTTGATACTTTTTCTTTGGATGTTTTGTGTTTAATGACTTCTTTGAGAATTGCGAATCCGGTTGGTGGATCCGCGACAATCAGTTTATTGTGTAATGATGTCGAGATTATTTTGTGTGATTTTTCTTTCCGAGCCGATTTGCATGTCATGCGTTATTTAGGCTTTGGAATGATTTTGGGAATGGATTGGCTTAACCGTTATGAAGCCCATATCCTATGTCCTGAGCGGACTATTCATCTTCGACATCCTCAATCTGTTAAGCAGATTTCTATTAATCTTAAAGATTCAGATTCCACTTTAGTTGCATCTTTATATTCTTTAAAACCTCGTGATGACGATGAGGGTGATATTATTTCTCTTATTCACGTCGTTTGTGAATTTTCCGACTTATTCGAGCCCGTTTTAGGATTACCACCTAAGCGAGCAATTGAGATCAGAATTAATCTTATTCCTGGAGCCCAACCTATCACTCGCCCTCCGTATCATATGTCCAATAAAGAAAACGAGGAGATGCGTAAACAATTATCTAAATTGGAGACGAAGCAATTTATTCGCTCTAGTTCCTCGCCTTGGGGAGCTTCGGCTATTTTCGTGAAGAAATCCGATGGTACACTTAGGCTTTGCGTTGACTACCGCAAGCTTAATGATCTTACTATCAAAAATGAATATCCTTTACCTCGGATTGATGATCTATTCGATCAACTTAGTGGTGCTAGAGTCTTTTCACTATTAGACTTAGCTACTGGATTTCATCAGCGTCGTATTGCAGAGGATAGTATTCCTTTGACATCGTTCCGTACTCGTTATGGATCTTATGAATGGCTTGTTATGCCATTTGGTCTAACGAATGCTCCGGCCCATTTCGTTGACCTTATGAATAGAGTTTTCAAACACTTCCTCGACCGGTTTGTTCTCATCTTTATCGATGATATTCTTGTGTATTCTAAAACCGAGGAGGAGCATGAAAAACATCTTCGGATTGTGTTGGAAACTCTTAGGAGTAATCAATTAAGGGCAAAATTTTCTAAATGCCACTTTTGGCAATCTCGTGTGAAGTTTCTCGGTCATATTATTTCCGAATCCGGAATTTCCGTGGATCCTTCAAAGATTGAAGCGATTCAAGATTGGAAGAGACCGGAGAGTGTGACGGAGATTCGTAGTTTTCTTGGATTGGCAGGTTATTACCGCCGTTTTATCAAAGACTTTTCTAAGATTGCCGTGCCTCTCACTGGCTTGACGAAGAAAGGTGTTAAATACGTTTGGTCGGACAAATGTGAAACTTATTTTCAGAAACTAAAGAACTCCTTTCAGATGCTCCTAGTCTTGTTATTCCCGAGGGGAATCAAGATTTTGTTGTTTATACCGATGCTAGTCGCGTTGGTTTGGGTGTCGTTCTTATGCAAAGAGAACGTGTTATTGCTTATGCTTCTAGGCAATTGAAGCCTGCTGAGACTAGATATGCCACTCATGATTTAGAACTCGCGACTATTGTTTTTGCTCTTCGGATTTGGCGTCATTATCTTTTAGGAGAGAAATTTGTTCTTTATACCGATCATAAATCCTTGAAGTATTTATTCTCTCAAAAGGAACTTAATTTGCGTCAACAGCGTTGGCTCGAATTTCTTGCACCAAATG